>CM024763.1:109141280-109224203 GCA_014218235.1 Colocasia esculenta | reverse complement strand
TAAATGACATAACATACATGTTTTTTAAACATACATAAGAAGAAAATATTAATAGACAACTTTTCATCGTAGTCACCAGGGACCGAGTGTAACGCCCCGACGTGGATAATCGGAGCGGATTTTCAGTATTACAGGTGCAGAGCGAGAAATAATAACAAACCATTAACACAAATGGAAATAATTCAAACAACCTCAATCTCATTAATAATCCCACATCGCCCATACTTTACTAATACTCATTATCTTCATAACCTGACTAATCATCACGTATCGAGCAAACTAGGGCCCAGAGTACGTTATTCAAAATCAACTATTACATACCGACTAACGGACTCACTAGCTCATAACTACCTACAGACTACGACTAGATATCCCTGGTTTTGCTGAATGGTTACTCTTGAAGCCTCCTCATCGGTCCCATCCTCGTGAGTCGGTCTAATCCGACTCACCTAAACACTTAAATAATATGGCAAGATTAGGCGAATAATCCCAGTAGGACTTGATGATCAGTCTGCTCCCATGTAAATTAATTACATATTTATTTTGGTGATTAACAAAACAATTACAAAGTCTACTAACATATTTTCATGAGAATTAAGCACAGGAACAAGAACAAAGAAAAACAAGACAACGGGTAAGTATTTCTTATAACAGCAAAGTAAGTTCATAGCATTATTTTTTGTCTAAGCGCATAACGATTCTGTGTACTATAACGATTTCCTTACATTCATAAAGATTCGTTAAGTCTATGAATGCAAAGAAATCGATACCATAACGATTTGATAAGTGATCGCATAACGATTTCTTTAGAACTCGCACGACACGCTCGTCGAACGATTTCTTATTAATCATAACGATTTCTTTAGAACTCGCAACGACATTCTCTCGCACGAACGTTGCTTAAGTAATCATAACGATTTCTTTAGAACTCGCAACGACTTGCTCGCCGCAACGATTTCTTAAGAATCATAACGATTTCTAATCGTTTCCTTCAAAAAACACAACGATTTGTACATCGTTTCTTCATAGAAATATAACGATTTACACATCGATTTCTTTAAGAATCATAACGATTTGTAACATCATTTCCGACATATAAATATAACGATTCACATCGATTTCTTTACAGAATCATAACGATTTGTACATCGTTTCTTCATAGAAACATAACGATTTGTACATCGTT
The DNA here is from genome assembly GCA_014218235.1 of Colocasia esculenta. Lineage (NCBI taxonomy): Eukaryota > Viridiplantae > Streptophyta > Magnoliopsida > Alismatales > Araceae > Colocasia > Colocasia esculenta. The sequence goes on along the minus strand of CM024763.1, from coordinate 109,223,017 downwards.
TCCTTCATAGAAATATACGATTTGCACATCGATTTCTTTACAGAATCATAACGATTTGTACATCGTTTCCTTCATAGAATCATAACGATTTGCACATCGATTTCTTTACAGAATCATAACGATTTGTACATCATTTCCTTCATAGAATCATAACGATTTGTACATCGTTCCTTTAAAATATAACGATTTGCACATCGATTTCTTTACAGAATCATAACGATTTGTACATCGTTTCCTTCATAAACCACAACGGTTTGTGCATCGATTTCTTCATAACTTCACAACGTCTTGTACAACGATTTCATAAGTCATGCAAATAACGATTTCACAGAAAACAACGATTTGTTTTCCAATTACGTTGAAAAGTCAAATATCTTCCTGAATATCTTTTTGACTGCTGTGCATTTATGAAGACTGAACGTATCTGCATGCATGCAGACAATATTTTCCACTTTCGTATTACTCTGGTAATATCTTTTGTAACTGCAAAATGGCTTTACTATTTTGATGAATGTTTGCTCTGACGTTGACTGACAACCAGAGACAGCTTAGCTGTCTACTGTTTAAGCTCATAAATGTGTGCAGGTCACTGACAACATATCGTCATACAACGTTGGACCATGTTGAAGCCAAAGGACATCTGAGGAGATCCTATCTCTTTGCGTGCACAAATGGATAACGGACTGTTGACTGGAAGCTTCCAAGTGTCAAGCAGTCTAACGTAAACAAATGCTTAGAGACAACGAACTTCTCAACGTTCGAATTTGAAATGAACGTATATAAAGAAGATAGAAGCTCCAAAAGAACAACAACAAGAAAGACACAACGCTGTTTCTCTAGTCTTCTGAGAGTTGTGAACTGAGCCAAGCTTCATTCCATTAGACTAGCTCTTTTTGCTCTCTGCATTGCCTGTACATCCTGAGAGAGAGCTGTTTTGGTTCTGAGAGTGAGCCTTGATTGTAGATCATCTTCTCTCAGTCCCCTGCTTCAGATCTTGCATTGTATTAGCTTGATCTAGGGGCATCATCTTCTTGATCACATTTCTTGTGGTTGTTCCCTTCTGTAAGAAGGAAGACCTGGTGGGATCCAGGTGTGTTTCCTTCGTGTTGAAGGAGGACCTGGTGTGGTATCCAGGGGGTTGTAATTCCCTTCAGGTTGAAGGAAGACCAGCTGCGGCTGGGTGTAAGGGTCCATAAGGGGGACAGTACCCTTGGTAGTGAAATCCTGAGAAATTGCTCAGGGACTGGACGTAGGACTCCTAAGGAAAGGAGGTCCGAACCAGGATAATTTCTTGTGTTGTGTGATTGCCTATTGTGTGTCTGTTGTTTTATCCTCACTAACTCTAACGACCATCGAAGTGTGTTTGTGTGACTGTTTTTGTAATCAGGTTTTCAAGTACTTAATATTTTTTAAGTATCCCATTCACCCCCCCCTCTGGGCTAGCTAGCTGGGCAACAAGTGGTATCAGAGCGAGTCTCTTCGACAAAGAAGAAGATCCAACGATCTGAAGAGTAAAGATCCATGGCAGCCCAAGGAAACATAGAAGGTCAGTCCGTAAACCGACCCCCTCTCTTTGACGGTGAAGATTACACATATTGGAAGACCAGGATGGAATATTTCCTGCAAGGTTTCGATTTTCAAATCTGGTTAATCGTAGAAGAAGGTGATTACGTTATCCTAAATACAAAGGATAAATGGACAGACGACGACAAAAAAAAGATCTCTCTCAACTGTAAAGCCAAGAGCATTCTGTGTTGTGCTCTCAGTAAAAAGGAGTTCAACCGTGTATCTGCCTGCAAATCCGCAATGGAGATGTGGGAGAAACTAAGAATCACCTATGAAGGCACGGACAAAGTTAAAGAAACCAGAATAGACATTCTGGTAACTCAATATGAGAGGTTTCAAATGCAGCCAAGCGAATCAATAACCCAGATGTTCAGCAGATTCACAGATATAACAAATGGGTTAGCTGGTCTTGGGAAGAGTATGAGAATGGAGACATGGTCAGAAAATTCTCAGATCTCTTCCATCCTCCTGGACCCCTAAGGTAACAGCAATAGAGGAAGCAAACGATCTGAAACTAATGTCTTTGGAAAAGCTCATTGGGTCCCTTATGGCCCATGAGATCAACATGGAAAGGTTAGGAGAGTCCTCAAGTAGAAAGAAGCACACCAACGCTCTCAAAGCAGTAGAAGGCAGCTCTGAGGAACAATCTGAAGATGAAGCCAGCGGTGAAGACAGTGAAGACGAAGAAGCTATGCTGTCTAGAAGACTTCAGAGAATTCTGGCCAAAAAGAAAAGGTTTCAGTCTGGTAGAAAATACTTCAAGAACAAGGAGCTTAAGAAGCCAGAAGGAAAAGACTTTAAGAAAGCTGAGCCCATCTGCTACGAATGTAAGAAACCAGGACACCTCAAGGCAGAGTGTCCCAAGCTAAAGAAATCCGAGTTCAGGAAGAAGGACAGTTCAAGAAAATTCAGAAAATATAAGAAGAAAGCCATGGCAGCTGCTTGGGACAACAGCAGTGACTCAGACAGCGAGTCAAACTCAAGCAGTGAAGAAGAAGAAGCCAATCTAGCTTTCATGGCCAACATAGATGAAAAGGTAACTTCTGATTCATCCTTTGATTCATGCAATGATTCAGATTCTGATAATCTAGAAGAAGCATTCAACGAACTTTATAATAATATAAGGAAGTTTCTAAACTACTAAAAGCTAGTAAGAAAAATGTTGCTTGCTTAGAAAATACTAACTCAGATTTAAAATCAGAAAATGAACAATTAGAGAAGCAAGTTAATGAACTTAAAAGAAGAAATGAGTTGCTTGGTGAAGATTTAAAGGCAAGAATAAACAAATAGTTAAGCTAGAAAAACAAGAGAGTTCAGACGAACTAAAAACAAAATTAAAAGATTAACTGAAGAAAATGAAAAACTATCCAGCACATTAGAAAAGTTTACTAATGGTAAAACAAACTTAATATTGAAAGGTGCTAGACGGTCAGGTAAAAAGAAGCATGGGTTAGGTTATACACCCCCAGATAATGAAGACACAATAGTATACCCTAAAACATATCCAACTCCAAAGTTGTATCTGAACAAGACACAAGGTATAAAGTAAACTTTAAATATTTTGAAAAAGTAACTAAAACTACATGCTGCAGTCACTGTAACAAACTAGGTCACAGTAAGAAAACTTGTCCAACTAGACATAAAAAATGGATAATAAAGGAGAAAATACTGTTACTAACCAACCAGGACCCAAAAGAACTTGGGTACCTAAAGCTTGATGTTTTTATTTCAGGAGAACCTTCGAGCATCCAAATGGTATTTGGACAGTGGGTGCTCAAGGCATATGTCAGGGAATAAAAAGTTGTTCTCTCACCTCAAAGCTGAAGAAGAACAGTCACCTATGGAGACAATGGAAAGGGACTGTCATTGGTAGTGGTTCAGTAAACAGCAAAGGAAAAACAGTAATTGATGATGTGCTGTGCGTTAAAGGATTAAAGCACAACCTTATCAGTATCAGCCAGTTGTGACAAAGGACATCAAATCAGATTCCAAGAATCCAAGTGCAGTATCATGAAGGATGGAGCAGTCATCTTTGAAGCAAACAGAGAAAAGAACTTGTACGTGCTATATCTTGAAGAACTAAAGGAGCAAGATATCTGTTTAACTGCTAGCAAAGAACAGTCTACTGAGCTGTGGCACAGAAGATTGGGCCACTGCAGTTTGGATGGCATAAGAAGCTATTCAAGAAAGGCCTGGTGGAAGGTCTGCCAAAAGTCAGCACCAGAATGGATGGAGTTTGCAGACCATGTGCTAAAGGAAAACATGCTAAAAGCTCTTCAAGTCAAAGACTGTGGTAACTACCTCTAAACCCTTAGAGCTCCTTCATATGGACCTATTTGGGCCAATGAGGACCACAAGTCTTGGAGGAAAGAATTTTGGATTTGTCATAGTAGATGATTATTCCAGATACACATGGGTCTCATTCTTGGAGCATAAAGATGATACCTTTGATAGCTTTGTGAGCTTCAGCAGAAAGGTACAGAAAGATAAGAGATATTGCATTGTTGGAATTCGATCAGATCATGGAGGAGTTCCAGAATGAGAAGTTTGCAAGATTCTGTGATGATCAAGGGATAGAGCACAACTTCTCAGCACCAAGGACACCTCAACAAAATGGAGTTGCTGAGAGAAAGAATAGAACTCTTTTGGACATGGCAAGAACCATGCTGTCAGAATATGATTTACCAAGGTATTTCTGGGCTGAAGCAGTGAACACAGCAAGCTACATCATAAATAGAGTAATGATCAGGCCCATACTGAAGAAAAAGCATATGAGTTATATAAAGGGAAAAGCCGAAGATCAGTCACTTCAGAACTTTTGGATGTCCATGCTTTATTCACAACAACGGCAAAAGAGACATTGGTAAGTTAGATGCCAAGTCAGATGAAGGCATCTTCATGGGTATGCTTCTAAACCTAAAGGCTATAGAGCATTTAATAAACGTACACTATTGATTGAACAAACTGTGCACATTATCTTTGATGAGACTAACCCCTCCTTGAAAAAGGAAGAAAATAATGATAATGATGCAGATGAACTGTCCGAAAAGTTAAAGAATACATCATTTGAGGACAAGAAAGATCCACCTCTGGAAGACATGCAAGAAAAGGATATCGAACATGAAAATCTTCCAAAGGAGTGGAGACACAAGAAAGATCACCCCCTGAGAACATCATTGGTGATCCATCTGTAGGGGTAAGAACAAGAGGTAATGTAATCCCTTGTGATTATCTAGCATTTGTTTCTCAAATAGAGCCTAGGACAGTCAATGAAGCTCTTACTGATGAATCTTGGATTATAGCCATGCAAGATGAACTTAATCAGTTCAAGAGAAACCAAGTATGGTCACTTGTTCCTAGACCATCAGATCATCCAGTGATTGGCACCAAATGGGTGTTCAGAAACAAACTAGATGAAACTGGTGTGATCCTAAGAAACAAGGCCAGATTGGTAGCTCAAGGCTATTCACAAGAGGAAGGCATAGATTTCGATGAAACCTATGCACCTGTAGCTAGACTTGAGGCTATTAGAATTCTGCTTGCATATGCATCCGCATTAGATTTGAAATTATTTCAAATGGATGTTAAGTCTGCATTTTTGAATGGTTTATTAAGGAGGAAGTCTATGTAGAACAACCTCCAGGTTTTGATGATACTGATTTTCCGGATCACGTTTTCAAATTACACAAAGCATTATATGGTTTAAAAAAGCACCTAGAGCCTGGTATGAAAGACTTAGCTCTTTTCTGTTAACCATGGTTTCATTAGAGGTCAAGTAGATAGTACACTATTTATCAAGTCCAAGGTCAAACATATACTACTTGTGCAAATTTATGTAGATGACATAATTTTTGGGTCTACTGATGAATCTCTTTGCAAGTACTTTGAAAAGCTTATGCAGGGAGAATTCGAGATGAGCATGATGGGAGAGCTAAACTACTTCCTTGGATTGCAAATCAAGCAAGGAAAGGATGGCACCCACATCTGTCAAGCCAAATACATCAAGGAGCTTTTAAAGAAATTTGGATTTGAAGGTGCAAGCCCTGTCAACACCGATGAGTACATCTACAAGAATGGACAGTGATCAAGATGGTAAGAAATAGATCAAAAGATCTACAGAGGTATGATAGGCTCATTGCTTTATCTAACAGCAAGTAGACCTGATATTATGTTTAGTGTATGCATGTGCGCTAGATATCAAGCAGACCCTAGAGAGTCTCATTAATTTTTGTCAAAAGAATATTTAGATATTTAGCTAGAACTCATGACTTAGGTTTGTGGTATCCAAAATCATGTGAAATCAATCTAGTAGGATACTCTGATGCTGACTACGCTGGATGCAAGATAGATAGAAAAGCACCAGTGGTTGTTGTCAATTCCTTGCAGGATGTCTGATCTCATGGTCCTCAAAAAAACAATTCAGTAGCACTGTCTACAGCTGAAGCTGAGTACGTAGCTGCTGGAAGTTGCTGCACACAACTCTTATGGATTAAGCAACAAATTGAGGATTATGGACTCAAGATCAAGACCATTCCCTTGCTGTGCGACAACACCAGTGCCATTAATTTAACCAAGAATCCAGTACAGCATTCAAGGACAAAACACATTGAGGTTAGATACCATTTTATTCGTGATCATGTAGCTAATGGCAATATAGAAATTTCATTTATTGATACAAATAATCAGTTAGCAGATATCTTCACAAAGGCCTTACCCGAAGAGAGATTTACCTCTCTTAGAAGGGAATTAGGCATGTGTAAATTGTGAAAGAATTATCTGTTTAAGACTGAAATATTAAATTTCAGAGTTCAAATCATTTATCCCTCTTGAATTAAGCAAAAGATTTCAATCGTCTCCTTTGTGTAAATATCCTTGACGGTTCGCTATTTTTAAAAGGTTTTTACTGCCGTCGAACCTATTGTTTTGTCGTTTTCTGCCATTATGACACCTCCATTTCCTAAAAGCCACTTTTCTTTATTATGTATATCCGAAATCTGTGTGAGAACGATTCATCTCCCACCTTTTATATCTCTCTCTCTCATTCACTTGCCTGAGCCGATACCCTAACGACTCCGGCATCAGCTCTTTGAATCATTCTAGCTTCAAACCTCTTCCCGCTAGAAATTTCTTGAGGGCTTTCACATTCCTCTTCATCTCAATCCGTCAGAAACTCTTCCCATCCAAAACCATGGCCTCTTCTGGTGCATCCAGCAGTGTTGGGGGCTACAGGGCTGAGTTTCTCTCCGCAGAGCAACAGGCAAGGTTCACAACCGTGAAGACGAAGCTGTGTGGTCACAAGGCAGTGGATGTGGCCGACCTGAGGAAGAACGGCATGAGCAGTTTTGTAGAAGCTCTGGACAGATTGAAGTGGACAACAATCGCTACCATCTCTGAAGTAAGTTTTCCGGACCTGGTAAAAGCTTTTATGTGTGTCTGAAATCAGAGGCAGACGGGACCTTGACCTCCATGGTTAAGGGAACCCAGGTTAGGGTCTCACATGATCTATTGAAGACTTTGTTTGATGTGACGACCTCCGGACACAGTGGAATCCATACTGTGGACATTCAGGCGAAAGGACTAGGGATAGTTGGTCCTGAGTTCAGACTGAAGGATGATAAGCTAGATATAAATCAGATGAATGCGTTCAACCGCCTCCTGCACTTCGTAGTTTGTCAGATTGTGACTCCGAGGAGTGCTACGTTTTCAACCTGCACTAGGGCAGACTCGGATTTGATGTTCTGGGCCATCCAGAATCAAGAAATCAACACAGCAGAGATTATGATTGAAAGGATGAAATTTGCCAGTGCCCAGGTGTGGGACACCAAGAGTAAATTGAATGTATCCCTACCGTATGCTCATCTTCTGACCAAGATTTTCAAGCACTTTGGCATAAGTACAGTGGGTGATGTATCTGAGAAAATGGCCAAGCAATCCGGTCCAGAAATTTGAGAAAAAGTGGTTTCTCCGTGGTCAATGGAGTATGGTCAAAGACCTCAGTGGCTGAGGGTGAAGCCATTATTGGCGAAGCCAAGAAGGCCAGGAAGCAGTAGCAGAAGCGGAACAAGAGCCAGCAGAGTCAGCAGCAATGGAAGTTCCAGTGGCACAAAAAGAATCTGTTCAGACAGAAGCACCGGCAGAAGCAGCAGTAGAAGTGCCATCCGAAGAAGCAGCAGCAGCAGGATCCAGCAGAATAGAGGACATTCCTCCAGAGAATATTGAGCCAGTTGGGCACAATGTTGAGGAAGTTGCTCCATCTTCCCGAGTTGCCCCAATTCTCCGAATGTACTGGTATTCCTTCAGAGTTCTTCAAGGGATCCAGTAGTCAATGTGATTCCAGAAGCAGAAGCTGTGGCATCAGGCCACACTGAAGAAATTATTTTGGAGGATGCTCCTGTTCAGGGGAGCAATCAGTGGAAGCTGAGGCAGCACAGACTCAGGGGGAGCAAGGAGATGCTCCTGCAGTACCTCAGGGGGAGTATTCTGAAGATGTCCCCATGCAGGAAGGTGTAAACAGTGAAAATGTTGAAACTGGTGAGCCCACTAAAGGGCCAGGGCGAAAGATGAAAAGAATTGCCCGTAGAAGACCGAAGAAGCAGCTAAGGGAGAACCTGAACCCTTGCTTAACGGCTAGATGATCAAGCTAAGGTTCTGAGCTCAGTTCAATCAGAGGTCAACACAATTTCCATTAATCAGACCTCAGCCTCAAAGGAGATGTCTCAAGTAAAAAATGCAGTAAGGTGGTTCAATAAGGAGATGGGAAGCATGAAGTCCATGCTTTCTGAGATTTTGAAGGCAGTTGGAGCCCAAGCTCCTCTTCCTCCAACTCCTACTGCTCAGAGAAGTGAAGCAGGTGTTTCTAGGCCATCAGGGCCTGCTGAGCAAATGGCAGGGCCATCAGTAGTGGTACAAGAAGCAGCTGTGGAGTCTGGGCCATCAGGGCAGCAGAACAGGGTCTGGGCCATCAGGGCCACCTGAAGAAGGGTCTGGGCCAGCAGGGCCAGTGAGGTTTGAGCAGTATCCTGCAGTGGAAGCGGATGTTGCACCTGAGCCCCCTGTTCCTTCACCCATCCTAACTCCAGCCCCTCTTTCTCCACCTTCATCTTCAACTGCTCCACCAGCTCCTCAACCCTTCAAGAAACCACAACCTAGAACCATTTCCTCACCTACTCCCTTTCCTTCCAATCTTCTTCACCTTCTGATTCTCTTACTCACATTCCTCCCCTCCTCCTCTACCTGAGGTTCCTCCAGCATCATCATCTGGCCCTCTTCCTCCTCTGGTCCATCCTCTTCTGGACCATCTGACATTCCTTCTGTCTCTTTCCATCATCCACCTACACCCCCTTCCTTCATCACCATCATTCCTGAGGGTGCCCAATTACTCTCCACAGAAGTCCAGGACATCAAAGATGAATTTGAAGTAGCAATACTTCAGTCAGTTCTGGCTGTTGGAATCCACACTCACAGGACAGGCTCTTCTAGCCCTGTCTCTAAAAAGAGGAGACTTACTTCTACCCATCCTGTCTCTTCTGAACCTTGCTATCCTCCACTATGGTTCTCTCTTTCCATCATCAATAAGCAAAAACCTATCTATCAAGAATATCTTCACAAGGTAGTTTTTGCACACATTTTTGGCCTCCCTTTCCAAATCTTTCAGACTATCTTAACACCATCTTTCCTTACACTCCACTTTCTAAGGCTCAACAGTCAAAAATTTTCTCCTTGACTGAAGCCAAAACTGAGGATCAATGGGCTCGAAGCAACAAAGATCTATACAGCCAGTTCAGGCGTGTCCAAGCAGCCTGCTATCCACCTAGGGAAGCTCCTCTTCCTCTCAGAGAATGGTTCCAAATTCATCATAAGAACACTTTTGGGCCGTTTGTTCAGAGGGAAATCAAATTCCTCCGGCAGTACAAAATGTACAGTGATTACTGCTATCTCAACCGCCTTCCAGAAGTTCAGCTAGGCCAGTTCAGGGCAGCCATTGATGCTCTTTGCCCCAGGGGTGCTCGCACAGAACCTCTTCAGGTTGACTTTGCTTCCTTAGTTATTCCTGATACAGTGTTCCTTCCACCTCTTCATTCCTTAATCATGGAATCCTCTGTGGAACACTTATCTTTGAGCGAGCTGCTAGGGTTATGGCCCGCTCTCAGTCCTAGAAGGCCGTAACCTTTCCTTTCATAGATTTGTCTTCAAGCAGTATCTTCAGGGGTATATCAAGGCTGATATCCTTGCTCCTCTTCTATCTGAATGTGAGAGGTTGTCGTCTAGTGATTGGGAGAAGCTCTACCCTCTGTCAGCTCAGCAGCTTCGAGATCTGAATGCCTCTCAGGCCAGTTCAAATCAACCCCTTCTGACTCCTGGTGAATTTTTGGATGCCAACTCTATTCACCTTATCTCCGACTCTTTTCTGAAATGGGAAGGACGGTACAGACTTTTTCTAGATTTGAAGAAGGAACTTCGGCAGCATCAGATCTTCTATCCGTTCAAATTGATCAGTTTCTTCGTTTTGCCAGTTTCGACTGCTTTACTTTCGTACAAGTTTCTCTTGGCACTGATGAGTATGGGGATTTCCTCTCGACTCAGAGGCAGCTTCACATCAAGAGGATGGCTCCCACCATGGGACCCTCTTATCGTATTGAGTCTGGAGCATTTCAAGCCTACTTTGAAGAGCAGGAACGCCAGGCGCTCCCTGTTATTCGTCGCTTTGCATCTCTTTTGTCCCCTGCCCTCTATCTCATTGAAAACCCCAATATTCAATAGACTCCTTTTTGGATCTCCTTTATCGTTTCTCTCTTCTTTGTCTCAGTGTATCTTTTTGTTAATGACAAAAAGGGGAGAATTATTTTAGCATTTCTGAAATACATTCAAAGGTTAATTACATTCAAGGTTTATTTCTCTGAAATATGCTTAGAATAATTTCAGATCATTCATGCATCTTGTTAAGTTTTGTCATCACCAAAAAGGGGGAGATTGATGATCAGTCTGCTCCCATGTAAATTAATTACATATTTATTTTGGTGATTAACAAAACAATTACAAAGTCTACTAACATTTTTCATGAGAATTAAGCACAGGAACAAGAACAAAGAAAAACAAGACAACGGGTAAGTATTTCTTATAACAGCAAAGTAAGTTCATAGCATTATTTTTTGTCTAAGCGCATAACGATTTCTGTGTAACTATAACGATTTCCTTACATTCATAAAGATTCGTTAAGTGTCTATGAATGCAAAGAAATCGATACCATAACGATTTGATAAGTGATCGCATAACGATTTCTTTAAACTCGTAACGACTCGCTTAACGATTTCTTAAGTAATCATAATGATTTCTTTGAACTCGCAATGACTTGCTCGCCGTAACGATTCTTAAGTAATCATAACGATTTCTTTAGAACTCGCAACGACTTGCTCGCGTAACGATTTCTTAAGTAATCATAACGATTTCTTTAGAACTCGCAACGACTTGCTCGCCGCAACGATTTCTTAAGAATCATAACGATTTGTACATCGTTTCAACTTCATAGAATATCACGATTTGCACATCGATTTCTTAAGAATCATAACGATTTGTACATCGTTTCCTTCATAGAAATATAACGTTTGCACATCGATTTCTTTACAGAATCATACGATTGTACTCGTTTCCTTCATAAAACACAACGATTTGCATTTTCCTTCATAGAATATAACGATTTGCACATCGATTTCTTTACAGAATCATAACGATTTGCATTGTTTCCTTCATAGAAAATAACGATTTGCACATCGATTTCTTTACAGAATCATAACGATTTGTACATCGATTCTTCATAGAAACACAACGATTTGTACATCATTTCCTTCATAGAAATATAACATTTGCACAGATTTCTTTACAGAATCATAACGATTTGTACATCGTTTCCTTCATAGAAACACAACGGTTTGTGCATCGATTTCTTCATAACTTCACACGTCTTGTACAACGATTTCATAAGTCATGCAAATAACGATTTCACAGAAAACAACGATTTGTTTTCCAATTTCGTTGAAAAGTCAAATATCTTCCTGAATATCTTTTTGACTGCTGTGCATTTATGAAGACTGAACGTATCTGCATGCATGCAGACAATATTTTCCACTTTCGTATTACTTGGTAATATCTTTTGTAACTGCAAAATGGCTTTACTATTTTGATGACGTTTGCTCTGACGTTGACTGACAACCAGAGACAGCTTAGCTGTCTACTGTTTAAGCTCATAAATGTGTGCAGGTCACTGACAACATATCGTCATACAACGTTGGACCATGTTGAAGCCAAAGGACATCTGAGGAGATCCTATCTCTTTGCGTGCACAAATGGATAACGGACTGTTGACTGGAAGCTTCCAAGTGTCAAGCAGTCTAACGTAAACAAATGCTTAGAGACAACGGACTTCTCAACGTTCGAATTTGAAATGAACGTATATAGAAGAAAGAAGCTCCAGAAGACAGAACAACAAGAAAGACACAACGCTGTTTCTCTAGTCTTCTGAGAGTTGTGAACTGAGCCAAGCTTCATTCCATTAGACTAGCTCTTTTTGCTCTCTGCATTGCCTGTACTCCTGAGAGAGAGCTGTTTTGGTTCTGAGAGTGAGCCTTGATTGTAGATCATCTTCTCTCAGTCCCCTGCTTCAGATCTTGCATTGTATTAGCTTGATCTAGGGGCATCATCTTCTTGATCACATTTCTTGTGGTTGTTCCCTTCTGTAAGAAGGAAGACCTGGTGGGATCCAGGTGTGTTTCCCTTCGTGTTGAAGGAGGACCTGGTGTGTATCCAGGGGGTTGTAATTCCCTTCAGGTTGAAGGAAGACTAGCTGCGGCTGGGTGTAAGGGTCCATAAGGGGGACAGTACCCTTGGTAGTGAAATCCTGAGAAATTGCTCAGGGACTGGACGTAGGACTCCTAAGGAAAGGAGGTCCGAACCAGGATAATTTCTTGTGTTGTGTGATTGCCTATTGTGTGTCTGTTGTTTTATCCTCACTAACTCTAACGACCATCGAAGTGTGTTTTGTGACTGTTTTTGTAATCAGGTTTTCAAGTACTTAATATTTTTTAAGTATCCCATTCACCCCCCTTTGGGCTAGCTAGCTGGGCAACAGACTAATATCTCATGAACACAAGCATGTTTAAACTAGTAAGTTTTAATGGCATCTAACTAGAGATTAAAGTCACGTAGATCATGTCATGTAACAAGAGAACAATAGCAACTGGCACAAAGAAAATGTACAACAGAACGACAATAGAATGTCTATGTAACGTTATAACATGTATATTGCACAACGGTGCACTAGTAACGATCACGCTTGCCTTGTAGAGATAGTACTTTGATTGTTATTGTGACGGCCCTCATTATACCGGTACGGTTATCCCAACTCGGTATAGCGAGAGTCCTCACAGGGGACATTTACCCAAACGATACAAACAGCTGAATACACGCGAATATACGAACCAGAGTACGGAAGTAAAAGAACAACTGTCTTCATTCTTCATCATCCACATTTGAATATACATGATCGATAACAATTAAGAACTAAATTCCACATAATTCTTTGCTGAAAATTTAAAACACAATGTCCACACTTATACAATTTTCTCATGATATTTCTAGTACAATGTCACTTTTACATACTATGAAAGCACAAAAGGGGCACCTGCTCCAACATCTAAACTCCGCGCTCGGAGTCCGTCTCTACGTCTCCTCCACAGAGTCTCGTCACCGTCTATACCTGTATGCCGAAGCAAGAAGTGAGTCTTAAAGACTCAGCAAGCAACACTACTCATAACATACACGTATAAGTCATAGTGGTTTCTACATACACATTCACAATTTCAACATATGGCATGCTAGTCATTTGAAGTTTCATCCTATCATGAAAGTTCTACAATTAATACATGGATCATGCTTTCAGATTTCTAAGAATAAAACATTCCTATCACATGCTCTCTATTCAATTTACTTGTGAAATTGCCTTTAAAGAACCAAGACATGAGAGCTACCAACATGAACACTATGCATATATGAAGGGGAAACACAACTAGCATGGATTTTACATGTTCTTAAACACATACATAGGCATTTTCACATGCTTTAGGTTGCTGGTTTCACATGGTTTAATGGCTGTAAACCTACACATGAGAACTACAATGTTGTTTAAAACATACCATGTGAACAACCAATCATGCTATTTTGTACACGTGCTCATCAATCATCCCTAACATGGATTCTAGACATTTTCGCACATAATAACATGGTGATAACAACATGAAATTACTGATTTCACATGGTTTCAGAATTGTCTCACATGGATCTCAATGTCATATTCTCACATTTTTTTGTTTCACATTTTCTTTACACAAGTTTCCAATTAACATTGGTTGCACTTTGCACATACACATTTCACATTGTTCACTTACACATTAACACATGAACACATACACATTACACATTACACATTCACATTTTAGGTGCCGTGACACATAGTCCAAACCACCAAAGAAGGACATATACACATCACATTACACATAGACGCCATGTAGGCATTACAATGGCGACTCTTGGACTGCGCAGACCGGGAGAACAAGTCTCCACCCTAACCAGTGGTACTTGTCCACCTCCAGGATTCCCCCTAATGCCCTTAGGGTAACTTACACATTGAACCTTCTCAGGGGGACTTTTCCCTGATATGTTCCACTGCCCTCTACGGAAGCAATGTCACATTGACACAATTACACATTTTCACATTTTACCGATTTTACACAGGGTTTTACACATATCACTTTTCATTCCATTCACTTCCTCACTCACATGTATATCTCTGTCTTCCTAACATGACACTACAGATTTCAGGAGTTTAACACACAGTAAATTCACTAATCAAGTTGGGTTTAAACAATATCTAACCACCTTACGATAACATACATAGATTTTTACATTTCACATGGAAAAATACATAACTCCTTATATACTGGTCCAAATGACCTGAAATTTTAACCACATGCTATTTTCGGGTTCAAGGTCCTACCTTCAATTTTTCAGATTTTTCTGAGCTAAGTAGAATTTACAGAAAATCAAATGCCTATTTAGCATGCCATTCTTAATTTAAGTTGACATGGAGTTTAACACTATCATGCATTTTTGCCACTTACTGTTTGAACAGAGACTACTGTTATATGGATGATTTGAGAATATAGAATTACCCTAAATCATACAACCATAGATCGATCACCACAATCTTTCTTTCATGCCTTTCTATTTACCGAACCGAATTATTAGCAATTTATGCAAGCATGGACAATTTATCAAAAATTGAGTATACGTATACTGATCCACTAATATTCATGATCTGACAAAACTGAGGGCATTCAGACTAGTCCTAATCATAAAGCATGGATTGGCAAGATTATCAACAAATCATGCTTACAAATTTATGGGATACAATTTTCTAACATTCACCACCACACATCACACTCATCCACACACCACATTTAACAGTATACATAGTGTATAAGGTTACCATATATCCTCATCACGGAAACCATACCGAAAATAGTTGTATAGGAAGGGTAGAACAGGTCACTGTTCTGTCCAGATGAACTTGGCGGCGGTCTCTGGCCGCTAACTCAGTGTTAGCGGCAAGGCGATGGACGCCAAGCATAATCTCAGCGTCCAGTGACCTTGCCGTCAATGCAGGTCTGTGCAGAACACAGACCCGAGCCCTCAAGTTGGGGTGAATTTGGGGTCAAGGACACGAAGCAAAATACACCAAAAATGCTAAAACCGTCCTAGACTCATACGGGAACCTTATGGTAGGGTCACTTGCCTTTTAGAAATTGTTCCAATGGATCAAAAGTATTGGTGAAGCCTCCTTGGGCAGTCCCAAGAAGGTGCCAAATGTCCTCCAAGATCTCCTTCCTCCGGGCTCCTAGATGATCTCCAGTAAGGAAACGTCGGGGAGGTCTTCTCCTTCAGTCCAGCTAGCTTCTTGTCGAGGAAGATGGCCGGATCCAGCTTCAGAGTGTCAGATTCTTGGGTGCAAAGTGGGGGTTTTCTCACAGCTCAGAAGCTAGGGTTTTTTCTTGTTTCTCTCTTGCAAAGGTGAAGAGAGGGTTGGGGAAGGCAGATCGGGTTCAACATATAGGAGAGGCCTCTCTCTCCCACTCACAAGGTGACAAGAGGGCTCTCAGAGCCGTTGGGGACAGCTCCCCAATGGGTGAGTTTCCTTGTTTCCGGAATTTCTGGCTCTGCAACGCATGCATGTCAGAGAAATAGGTGTCCACTCGTTAGACGCCAGGATTAGTGTTGGCGTCCATGGGTGGACGCTAACACCACCTCAACGGCTAGGTGTGACGCCAATCTGGCCTTCGGCCAGAATTCTAAACATGCAGAAAACTATGCATGCCATGCATATATACATGCAATATGTATATGGTAGTGTATCATATATCACCATTCAATACATGCATTATTTACATCTAGTATAAACATATGCACAGTAATTGTACTAATTAATACGTACGTAAGTATGTATATACATATACAAGCACAAACATAAAAATACACAAATACAATAATGCGACGGAAATTTGAGGGCCTTACACCCTCTCCCCTTAAAGAAACTTCGTCCTCGAAGTTAGAACGACACTACTCAAACAAAAGGGGATACTTCTTCTTCATCGCATCCTCAAGCTCCTAAGTAGCCTCCTCTCGTGAGAAGTTCCGCCATAGGACCTTTACCGACGCAATACTCTTATTCGGAGATGCTGAACCTTCCGGTCAAGAATAGCTACTGGTTGCTCGACATACGAAAGATCTGGCTGGATCTCCACTGGCTCATGACTAATCACATGAGACGGATCTCGGACATACTTCCTGGGCATAGATACGTGGAATACAGGATGAACGCTAGCCAAGGCTGGGGGTAATGCTAGCTCATATGCCACGCTGCCCAAACGTCTGAGAATCTCATATGGGCCAATGAATCTAGGGCTTAGCTTACTATGCCTGCCAAATCTAACAACACCACGAGTAGGCGATATCTTCAAGAAGACATGATCGCCAACTTCGAACTCCAAATCCTTTCTTCTTGTGTCGGCATAACTCTTCTGCCTATCCTGTGCCGCAACAAGCCTCTTCCTGATAAGCTGGATCTTATCCGAAGTTTCCTGAACTAACTCCGGCCGATCAACTGCCTATCACCAGTCTCCTCCCAACATAACGGAGATCTGCAGGGCCTACTGTACAACGCCTCAAATGGAGCCATACCTATACTCGCATGAAAGCTGTTGTTGTATGCGAACTCCACAGAGGTAGATGACGCTCCTAATAGTCCTTCCATCCAGAACAAACGCTCTCAACATATCCTCGAGCGTCTAGATAGTCCTCTAGACTGTCCGTCGGTCTAGGGATGAAATGCCGAATTGAGCTTCAGCTCGATCCTAAGCATCCTGAAGACCCTTCCACAACCTCGAAGTGAATCTCGGATCTCGATCCGAAATGATCGACTTCGGCACACCATGCAATCTAATGATACCACTAACATACAATCTAGCTAACTCTCTACTGACTGCTTCTTCTTCATAGGCAAGAAATGAGCAGTCTTCGAGAATCTATCTACAACTACCCAAATGAGTCATTTCCCCTTCTAGATTGAGGCAAACCCGAAACAAAGTCCATAGTGACAGCTTCCCACTTCCACACTGGGATATCCATCCTCTGCATAAGGCCAGATGGTCGCTGTCGCTCGGCTTTCACTTGCTGACACACTAGACATCTAGACACATAATCCGCAACATCCTTCTTCATGCCGGACCACCAAAATGACCTCTTCAGATCTTGGTACATCTTAGTGTTACCCGGATGAATAGAGAATCGCGATCTATGAGCCTCCGCTAACACATGCTCACGGACATCTACCAAATCAGGAACACAAATGCGGTGCTGAAATCTAATCACACGTCCTCATCACGAGCAATGCCTGCGTTGCCCACTAACTCTAAGAGTCTAGGGTCGGCTCCTGTTGCTCGATCACTTCATCCAAAACTGAGGACCTAAGAGATAACTGAGCTACAAAAGCCTGACATAACGATGGCTCTAACTCAGTCAACGCGCAAGCCGCATCTTCTAACATCTTCCAATCCTGCTAGAGAGATGGCCTCTTCCTACTCAGCGCATCCGCTACGACATTCGCCTTTCCAGGATGATACTGAAGGTCGAAGTCATAGTCCTTCAAGAACTCAATCCATCTCTCTGCCTCAGGTTTAATTCCTTTTGGGAGAAAAGATACTTCAAGCTCTTGTGGTCGGTAAACACCTCAAATCTGACACCATAAAGATAGTGCCTCCTGATCTTTAGTGCATGACCACTGCTGCGAGCTCCAAGTCATGAGTCGGATAGTTCTTCTCATGCTCCTTCAACTGACGAGAAGCATAAGCTACTACCCTCTCTTGCTGCATGAGCACACAACCCAAGCCAATTCGAGACGCATCCGTATAAATGGCAAAGCCTTCTAGACCACTAGGCAATACCAATACCGGAGCAGAAGTAAGCTTAGCCTTCAATAGCTGGAAGCTACCCTCACATGCCTCAGACCATAAAACTTCTCACCCTTCCTGGTTAGCTTTGTCAAGGGGCGGCAATGGATTAGAAACCCTCAATAAATCGCCGATAGTAACCAGCTAACCCAATAAAACTATGAATCTTCGAAGGGGTCTTGGAATCTCCCAATCCATAACAGCCTGGACCTTCGCTGGATCAACTGCAACACCAGCGCCGGAGATAACATGCCCGAGGAAATGGACCTCGCGCAACCAAAAATCGCACTTGCTGAATTTAGCATACAACTTGTGCTCACGAAGAACCTCTAACACTAACCTCAGATGCTGACGGTGAGTGGTTGGTCTCGTCGGAGAGTAAACCAACACATCATCAATAAACACTACGACAAAGCTATCTAGGTAAGGTCTAAACACCCTGTTCATGAGATCCATGAACGCTGCAGGGGCATGGTCAATCCGAAAGGAAGGACCAAAAACTCATAATGTCCATAACGGGTTCTAAATGCCGTCTTGGACACATCCTCACTACTAATCCTCAACTGATGATAACTAGATCGCAAGTCAATCTTGGAAAAGACTGATGCATCTCGCAACTGGTCGAACAAGTCATCATTACGAGATAAGGGATACCTGTTCTTCACAGTCACTTGGTTCAACTTCCTGTAGCAATGCACAACCTAAGTGACCCGTCTTTCTTCTTGACGAATAATACAGGTGCGCCCCAAGGGGAAACACTAGGGCGAATAAATCCCTTATCGAGCAACTCCTGCAACTGCCTCCTCAACTCGGCTAACTCCGCAGGTGCCATCCGATACGGAGCCTTCGAGATAGGAGAGGTGCCCGGAAGCAACTCTATGGTAAACTCTATCTCTCTATCCGGTGGCAATACAGACAAATCATCAGGAAAGACATCTGGAAAATCCTGCACTACCTCAATCTCCTCAAGAGTAGGTGACGAACCAGCATCGGGTACTAGCATAACGCTGACAAGAAAAGCGTCACAACCCTTGTTCACCATGCGCATCGCCTTCATGGCAGAGATGACCATCTTTCCCGCCCAGTTCCTTGGCAAGGGGTGAGAGAATTCATCCTCACCAGGAATGCAGAACACGATCCACTTCCGACGACAATCCACTAACGCATAGTGCTCCTTTAGCCAATCCAGACCAAGAATAGCATCAAAGTCCTTCATTTTTAGCAAGAAGAAACACCCATCTAGAACTCTATCCTCAATGCACACAGGTAATGACGGGATGCACTTCCTAGTCGATACCGTACCCGCAGGGGTGTGCACAGACAAAGGGACCTCTAAATCCTCAGACTCTAAACCTGACTCTAGGGCTAACTGCCTAGTGAACCACTCGGAAATGAACGAGTGAGTAGCACCCGTATCAAACAAAACCCGAGCGTGCACACCTAAAAGAAAAACCGTACCTTCGGTGACATGCTCCACCTGCTCGGCGTCCTCACGAGCTAAAGCAAACACTCGAGCTGGGGCTCGAGGCCTTCCTGGTTTTCCTGTAGCTGGCGCGGCTGCCGCTACTGCTGGGGCTGGAGCTCCACGCTGAGCTCCCTGCTGAAGTCTTGGGCAATCTTTGATCTTGTGGTCGCTGCTCCCGCACTTCAAGCATCTACCCGCTACCAACCAACACTCGGAACCTCCATGCGTCTTCCCGTAATGGGGACACTCTTTCTTCACACCAGGGGAACGTACAGAAGGTACCTGAGAGTTGCTGACTGTCACGGATCGTTGCGGTGTCTGATACACCGTTTTCTTCTTATCCTACCGCTGGAATGTCGCTGCTGGCCTCTTCTGCGAAGCTTTCTTTTCCTCCAGATATTCTCCATTTCTCCCTTCTGCCTACAGGCAGCAGTGAGGGCCTCGTCCAACGTGCGGTGGTCAAACGCCACGAGTCTCGTCCGCAGTGATGGCTTGAGTCCCATCACGAACTTCTTTGTCTTCCTCCGCTCGTCTGCCACGATATGAGGTGCATATTTAGAAAGTTCAGAGAATCTTGCCTTATATTCCAGCACGGTCATGGAGCCCTGAGCCAACGATAGAAATTCTTGCTCCATCCGATCCTGCACATGCTCCGGAACGAACTTGGCTCGAAAGAGTCTCACGAACTCGTCCCAAGCAACGTCAACAGCTCCGTCCTCAAACCGTGTACGTAGTAGTGAAGACCACCATACATCAGCTCTTTCCTGCAATACACCTTCGTAAGCACCAACTAACAACTCTAACTTAAGTAGAACATACAAACATACAAAATTAAAAGTCTACCTGTAGCATGTAGGTGGCTAATGTCACCTTATCCTCATCAGGGCACCTGATGGCTCGGAAGATTTTCTCTGTCTCCCTTAACCAACTTTCTTCCATTAATTGGTCACTGTCCCCCTTAAAAGAGGGTGGGCATCCTCTTGAATCGCTCCATGATGGGAGGTCCACCATGGTCTTGAGCTGGTGCCTGAGCCTGCTACATTAAACAATAGGCAATACACCATAAACACAATATCATGCAATTTAAATAGCAACTACTAGTTGTTCATTATTCTACCTGGGCCTCCAACTGTGCCTGGAGTGCTGCCTGGGTATGAGACTGCGTCTGCATGGCTTGCACCAGACCTTGCATGAATACTCTGTAATCCACAGGCAGCGGTGGGGGAAGTACAGGGCCTGGCGGTGCTGGGGCCTGTTGCTCCGCCTGTTCATCACGTCGCAGCTCGTCCTCACGGGCCGGTGCTCCATCACGCCTACCTCTCGAAGCCATGGCTGTAATAAAATTTCAGCCACCATTAGAGCTAGGTTACTAAGTCTTCTAACCATTTTCTTATCTATCTTTCACTTATTATTAGTGTTTTCTACACATGTGGACATACTTAGCATGCAATGAAGATGATGACTTAAGTATATTCATGTACAATCTCAACCGGTCGCTCTGATACCAATCTCTGTGACGGCCCTCATTATACCGGTAAGGTTATACCAACCCACGTCGGTTAGCGAGAGTCCTCACAGTGGGACATTTACCCAAACGATACAAACAGCTGAGATACACGCGAATATACGAATAGAGTAGTGGAAGTAAAAAGAACTACTGTCTTCATTCATTCATCATCCACATTTGAACATACATGATTGATAACAATTAAGAACTACAAGTCCACATAATTCATTGCTGAAAATTTAAAACACAATGTCCACACTTATACAATTTTCTCATGATAGTTCTAGTACAATGTCACTTTCACATACTATGAAAGCACAAAGGGGCACACTGCTCCAACAATCTAAAATCTGCGCTCGGAGTCCGTCTCTACCGTCTCCTCCACGAGAGTCTCGTCACCGTCTATACCTGTACGCCGAAGAAATAAGTGAGTCTTAAAGACTCAGCAAGCAACACTACTCATAACATACGTATAAGTCATAGCGGTTTCTACATACACATTCACAATTTCAACATATGGCATGCTAGTCATTTGAAAGTTTCATCCTATCATGAAAGTTCTACAATTTAATACATGGATCATGCTTCAGATTTTAAGAATAAAACTTACCTATCACATGCTCTCTATTCAATTTACTGTGAAATTTTACCTTTAAAGAACCAAGACATGAGAGCTACCAACATGAACACTGTGCATCTATGAAGGGGAAACACAACTAGCATGGATTTACATGTTCTAAAAACATACATAGACATTTTCACATGCTTTAGGTTGCTGGTTTCACATGGTTTCATGGCTGTAAACCTACACATGAGAACTACAATGTTGTTTAAAAACATACCATGTGAACAACCAATCATGCTATTTTGTACACGTGCTCATCAATCATCCCTAACATGGATTCTAGACATTTTCGCACATATAAACATGGTGATAACAACATGAAATTACTGATTTCATATGGTTTCAGATTTGTCTCACATGGATTCAATGTCATATTCTCACATTTTTTTGTTTCACATTTTCTTTACACAAGTTTCCAATTCACATGGTTGCACTTTGCACATACACATTTCACATTGTTCACTTACACATTAACACATGAACACATACACATTACACATTACACATTCAATTTTAGGTGCCGTGACACATAGTCCAAACCACCAAAGAAGGACATACACATCACATTACACATAGATGCCATCTAGGCATTACAATGGCGACTCTTGGACTACGCAGACGGGAGAACAAGTCTCCACCCTAACCAGTGGTACTTGTCCACCTCCAGGATTTCCCCCTAATGCCTTAGAGTCACTTACACATTGAACCTTCTCAGGGGGACTTTTCCCTGATATGGTTCCACTGCCCTCTACGGAAGCAATGTCACATTGGCACAGTTACACATTTTCACATTTAACCGATTTTACACAGGGTTTTACACATATCCATTTCATTCCTTCACTTCCTCACTCACATGTATATCTCTGTCTTCCTAACATGACACTACAGATTTCAGGAGTTTAACACACAGTAAATTCACTAATCAGGTTGGGTTAAAAACATCTAACCACCTTACGATAACATACATAGATTTTTACATTTCACATGGAAAAATACATAACTCCTTATATACTGGTCCAAATGACCTGAAATTTTAACCACATTCTATTTTCGGGTTCAAGGTCCTACCTTCAATTTTTCAGATTTTTCTGAGCTAAGTAGAATTTACAGAAATCAAATGCCTATTTAGCATGCCATTTTAATTTAAGTTGACATGGAGTTAACACTATCATACATTTGCCACTTACTGTTTGAACATAGACTACTGTTATATGGGTGATTGAGAATACAGAATTACCCTAAATCATACAACCATAGATCGATCACCACAAATCTTTCTTTCATGCCTTTCTATTTACCGAACCGAATTTATTAGCAATTATGCAAGCATGGACAATTTATCAAAAATTGAGTATACGTATACTGATCCACTAATCTTCATGATCTGACAAAACTGAGGGCATTTAGACTAGTCCTAATCATAAAGCATGGATTGGCAAGATTATCAACAAATCATGCTTACAATTCATGGGATACAATTTTCTAACATTCACCACCACACATCACACTCATCCACACACCACATTTAACAGTATACATAGTGTATAGGGTTACCATATATCCTCATCACGGAAACCATACCGAAAATAGTTGTATAGGAAGGGCAGAACAGGTCACTGTTCTGTCCAGATGAACTTGGCGGCGTTCTCTGGCCGCTAACTCACTGTTAGCGGCATGGTCGATGGACGCCAAGCATAATCTCAGCGTCCAGTGACCTTGCCGTCAATGCAGGTCTGTGCAGAACACAGACCCGAGCCCTCAAGTGGGGTGAATTTGGGGGTCAAGGACACGAAGCAAAATACACCAAAAATGCTAAAACCGTCCTAGACTCATACGGGAACCTTTTGGTAGGGTCACTTGCCTTTTAGAAATTGCTCCAATGGATCAAAAGTACTGGTGAAGCCCTCCTTGGGCAGTCCCAAGAAGGTGCCAAATGTCCTCCAAGATCTCCTTCCTCCAGGCTCCTGGATGATCTCCACAGTAAGGAAACGTCGGGGAGGTCTTCTCCTTTAGTCCAGCTTGCTTCTTGTCGAGGAAGATGGTCGGATCCAGCTTCAGAGGGTCAGATTCTTGGGTGCAAAGTGGGGGTTTTCTCATAGCTCAGAAGCTAGGGTTTTTCCTCTTGTTTCTCTCTTGCAAAGGGTGAAGAGAGGGTTGGGGAAGGCAGATCCGGGTTCAACATATGGGAGAGGCCTCTCTCTCCCACTCACAAGGTGACAAGAGGGCTCTTAGAGCCGTTGGGGACAGCTCCCCAATGGGTGAGTTCCCTTGTTTCCAGAATTTCTGGCTCTGCAATGCATGCAGGTCAGAGAAATAGGTGTCTACATCGTTAGGCGCCAGGATTAGTGTTGGCGTCCATGGGTGGACGCTGACACCACCTCAACGGCTAGGTGTTGACGAAAATCTGGCCTTCGGCCAGAATTCTAAAACATGCAGAAAACTATGCATGCCATGCATATATACATGCAATATGTATATGGTAGTGTATTCATACTATCACCATTCAATACATGTATTATTTACATCTAGTATAAACATATGCACACATAATTGTACTAATTAATACTTACGTAAGTATGTATATACATACACAAGCATAAACATAAATACACAAATACAAATAATGCGACAGAAATTTGAGGGCCTTACAGTCATAGATTAATCGGATAGTAAACTGGCACTCGATGCATGCCGTAACACATCCTTGATCATTTTAACTCCCATGGGTACTGGCACTTTTCGGGCGCTCCTCCCAGGACCAGATCGGGCCCTATTCCGGGCATTAGTCATTTCGTTTATCTTAGACAATCTCACGAATGGCCATTAGAGTACCAAGAAGAGATAAGAGAGTACTAGACGAATAGATGAGAGTGTAGAGAGAACATGAATAAATGAGAGGATATAGATAGTAAACGAGATAGGGACATTCCGTAAAACAACGTGAAATTCCGATAGTGACGGTTGCACAGCACCAGGTCGGGTGCCGGAAGTCTAGTAGAAGTCACAACCACCCACTTAGTCGTGTCGTGAACACGGCCAAATGGCTCGGAGTGATCTCGAGACGAGAAGGAAAAAACACTAAGGCATGGATCGTACTGATCCCTAATGTGTATCAGGATTGGGGTACAACCAGCTCGTTGACTAAGGACGTGCGCCAAAGCCAAGAAGACTTACGGAGGTCTTGATAAGGAGTCCCTCGTCCAGTCGAGAGTATTCCCAGTGGAGAGGTGGTCCAAGTCAAGAGAAGGTGTGTAGAAAACGGGTCCGTCGTGCCTCGAGTGCTCGAAGCCGAGGGAAAACGATAACGGTATTTAAATACGCGTATAAAATGAAGACAATTATATTTAATAAAATAGGGTAATTTAGTCATTTATTTTTCTAATTTACCGAATATATTATTGCATAATTTATCAGGGTCAAATGGCATTTAATAAAGTCATGTGTGTGTAAGTGTATAGAAATCTTGAGGATATGACAAGTCATGCAAATGTCCTTTAAAATAATTAAATTTATATCATTAATGCCATTTATTAACTTGCCAAGTCGGGTTAACTATATCATGGTTTAATCATGGCTAATTAGGGGTATAAAGCCCAACCAGTAGGGGCATATGCACAAGAGGGTCGAGTTCTTGAGATCGCGGCGGACCTACCCGTCGCGATTCAGATCGCGTGGAGGTGGCCGGGTGCGATAGGTGGACCGGCCGGTCTGGCCTGGTCCGGTGGAATTGCTGCATCACAGGCCGCCACGTTCTCAACACGACATGCCTGTAGGGCGCGACCTGGCTGATATCGCGGCGGATCGCGCCGTCGCGATATCAGGACGATCCGACATTTTTCCCTTTTTCCAGGGTTGATCAGATTTGACATAGAGCTCTTCTAAACTCAATATAAAATCGTATAATGACCAAAAATCATGAATCTAATTTCAAATGAAAGTAGACACATAGATCTATCAGCATGCGTGATTAATTTGAAATTAGACAATATTTAGGCATGCTTTGAATATGTTACATTCTGATGACCTAAACAGGCACAGTCAGGGTTCAACGAATTAATTAGAGATGAATACATGATGGAAAATTCCGAAACTATGGGCGTTTGAAAGCTAACAAGATTTAGTATTATGAGAATTTTCTCATGGTGTGGGATCAAATATGCATAGAGTTCACAAGCAACATGAAGGGTCAGGTGCATGGTTCTGAGAGATTCAAAGAATTAATTCTCCCTAATGGGAGATCGAAATAGAGCAAGAGCAGGGCCGTTTGAAAGCTAATAACTGCAGTATATACAAGATTTTTATCATGGCACGAGAGCAAGTACAGGTGGGGAATTAGAGAAAACATGAGATTTCAGTTCATGGTAACAGTAGGGATTCAAGAATTAAATTTGCCCAATGGATGAGCGAAATGCAATGAGACTAGAGGGCTTTTGATGAGGTTCATGAAGGCTACCTAGGATAATTTTACACGATTTTTTCTTGGGAGATTGTCTACCTTTTTCGTGGAGTAAGAAAGCCCTAGTTTGATGACGAAAAAGAAGAGAAAATCCAAGCTCCAAGCCTCCTCCTCTCCTTGCTCTTTGTCTAGAACTTCTCCTCTTCATCTCCAAAGAGCTTAGACACGAACTAGGGTTGCTAGGGTCGAAGTTTGGGGGTATATGGCTAACTATAGGAGTCCTAGCCATTATAAGAGTCCTCCTTCCATAAACTCTGAATTTCCTTCTTTATCTCTCACTTTCTCTTATTTATCCACCTATAGAGTTGGGAAGGGATCCAATTTCGTGGGTAAAGGTTATGGTAAGTGTAGGACTCTTTTTAGGATAGATATGACTTATTAATAGTTAATTTGACCCTTTTCCATTTATTAATTAATTATATACGAATTTCTCTTAATTACTTCTCCTCATAATGGGTTATCCCTAATTGGGCCCATCCAACCATGTTAGGACCATTAGTACATCCCATTACTAATTTAGCCTAATGGGCTTTGATTTAAATCATTCTAATTATATTTATTTCCCTTTTTTATTCAATAATTTCTATTTTCCTTATTTATAAAATAAAAATTTATTTTTATTTTGGTTTTAAAAATCAAGGGTGCTACACCGAGCTCCATCACCTCCTATAAATTTAAGTGACATAAACATATATATTGTCAAAGCATACATAGCAGATAATTTTAATAGACATATCTGTTTGCTTTTAATTGGCGGTAATCTATTCAACCCCCCTTCTAGATTACTGTTATAGTTAATTCCGCACACCTAACAGATCTTATTTTCAAAATTAGGACAGACTGTAGAAAAACTTATAAAGATATGGATCGAGTGTAAATCTAAAGGTGTGTGTAAAATGAGTTTAGAGGATTAGCAGTATGAAGGATGTGTGAACAAATTATCGTGCCTATCAAACATCTAGCGGTAGAACAATGCAAACCACATGACACGGTGATTTAAGGTGGTTTGGACTACACAACTTGTGTATCCTACGTCCACCATCCACACACACACACACACGCCAAACTGCTTATCAAGCAAGTTCAACACAAAGAGCCACACACACACAAGATCTAAGATAAACAAGATCTCAGATCAATCCACACACACTTTGAATGAACACAAGGACTACTCAAACCAAGAACACACACATGTAAAGAAAAAATTGAAGTGTAGGAAGAGTTCAGAGTGGAGAAAACAAATCGAATGGGTGAACTCTTTGAATCCTCCGTCCTGGTGATCTTCAGACTTCAAGTCGTAGATGATACAATGTTGTGCTGCGTGAAGCCTTGTGGATGAAATGGCTTCAACCTCGTCTTCTTAAAATGATCTTCTAGTTGTTGAGGCTTGATGCTTGAAGTAGTGCTATGGAAATCTTCTTCTAGTTCTCCTAGGTTTGGAATTTGATGTGGTGGCTGCTTGCTGCGAAAAGGAGTCCAAAAGATCTATATAGGAGTGTCCTAGTCTCACACAACTCTTGGGATTCGTGAGAGAAGAGGATGCCCTAATAGAGATCACATGTCTCTCACATGTTGTGACTTAACAAGCGCCTGTCGACAGATGCCAATCGACTGTCGACATATACTGCAACACTCATGTCTTCCAGAACTAGATTTTTGAACAATGGACTGGGCTGTCGACATATGCAATCTTGCTATCGATAGCTGCTGTTATCTTGGTTTTCCAGAAGCTTTCTGATGATGATCTTCAGTGTCTGTCGACAGATGGGTCCTGGCCTATCGACAGCTGCTACTTTCTTGGGTTTTCCAGAACCTATTTGAAGGAAGGACTAAGTGGCCGTCGACAGGTGCAATGGTGCTGTCGACAGCTACTGCTTGATTTCCTCTATCCAGAACCTTTTTTTCTTAAGGTTTCTTCATGATGTACACTTCCATTTGCACTTGATTTCCTTCAAGAAAGAAGCTTCAAATAGATATCATGAAGACATATGTCTTATACACTTTGTCATGGGTCATGTCATTTTATCACATTGTCTCAATATCAATTATGTCATTATTAAAAACATATAAGTATCATGAATGTCATGCAATCATAATTCAACATTCTCCCGTTCTTGATGATGACAAAATACAATTGATGTCTCCCCTTTTTGACAACATTCAAAAAGATAAAGTATGCACGAGATCATAGAAAAGACAAAATGTGATTTTATTGATAAGCTTGAATTGCACACATTACGTAGGTAAGCATTACATTGCAAAAATATGAAAGTGTGAAGTGACACTTCTGACAACCCAATTGCCAATCAAAAGGAAATGCTTAAATGCACCCTATATAGATCTAAAGAGTGTCATTCCTTGGAGGGAGTGGGATGATGTGGTCCATGAACATCAGAAGAAAGTTGGGTGAGTTGCCTTTGGATCTGAGCTTGACTGTCATTGAAAGCTGATCAAATCTGACATTGATGGTTGGGTGATGGACGTATGGAGTTGAAGCATTTGAGCTGCCAGAAATTGCCTCAAGTCTTGAGGAGCATGCTGAGGTCTTGCTCAGTAGGTACATCTTCATCACCACCCGAGACGTCCATGTGTTCTTGGGGTGGCTCCTCTTCACTATCCTCTTCTCCATCTAAATCTTGCTCATGTTCAGCTTCTTGCCCTTTGAGAGTCCGGGTGACTCAGCCATCTATCATCTTGTAGCCCATCCTATGAGTAGTAGTTATGTCATAGGCAATCTTGGACTTAAGGGTGACGGTCTCACCCGCAGTGATGGGAATTCCAACAAAGGAGAGGATGGAGGTGATGGGACAAGCATATGACATTGACCTTTTGAGATTGGCGAAGCATTTGCTTAATGAGGTCAAGTATGAGGTTGGGCAAGTTGATTTGCTGACCCTGAATGAGTAGTAGAACAAACTTTATGGACTTTAGTGACAAGTTCTCTACTACCATCCTTGGGAGCGATGAGGGTAGTGAAGATATGATGGATCATCCTATGGAGTGGCGGAAAGGTGTTGGCATTAAGCTTTACAAAGTCTTTGCTGGAGTCATTGGGCTGTTGGGTAATGAGGGTGTACTACTCAGAGGCATTGAGATGGGTAAGAAGGATATCAGCCCCTGAGTGGGGTATCTGCAGAGCAAGCTGAAGAGATTGGGGGTGAATAGGAATGAGATACCTTGACAGTGGTGTAGAGGTCCTGATCATCTGTCATCCCCAGGTTGTTGAAGAACTCTGAGACTACCGTGGGGAGTACTGCTTTGGGAATCCAACCTTGTGTAGCAAAGAAAGGTTCCATGCCTTCGAACATATCCTCCAGGGAAGGGAAGTCCACATAGTGGGGCTACATAATCTTCTTGAAGACACCACGAACCTTACAAAGCTTCATATTTTGGGGGACGTTGAGCTCGGGGTTGCGGTCGGCCTGGTGCTTGCTTCTCTGTTCTGCCGGAGCCCTAGAGCTGCCGCCGGCTTCTTGCGAGGAGTATCCTTGACGAGAAGCAACCATCTTCCTCCATGTGACATGGTGGATGTGAGGCAGAGGGATGAGGAGAGCAGATGGATCAGGAGGAGGAAGAGAGAAAAAGAAGAACAGTAGCAGAGGAAGAGGATGGAGAGGGTGCGGTTGAAGAGAGTAAGGGTGAGGTTTAAAAGGGAAGGGAAGCAACATTTGAGGGAAGGTGAGGGGGTGAAGGGTCGTGGCCAACCTTTAGGGCTATTTAAAACCCATTTGAAATGGAAAGGGCCCACAAGAACTGGACAGAATGTGAACCAGTTGATGTTCTGGACAGGCCAAAAAATCGGCTGTCGACAGGCGCATGCCATCTATCGACAACTACTGAGTAAAGTTGTCCAGAAAGGGATTTTGACAATTTTGAATTGAGAATGAGTGTCAGAAAAAATTTTAAGAGTGAGAACTGTGAGATACACTCATTACAAAGTGTCATCCATAGTAGTATTAACACATTTCAATACTCACAATGGTTTGGAGATAATATTTCGAGAATCTTGATTAATATAACACATAGAATGCACCTTACAAAATAGATTTTTAAAAAATAACTCATTGAATAAAATTGTTGAAGCATTACTTATGTCTTTGTGGTGTGATGTTCAGTTGATGCTTAAAGTGAATATTCAATTTAGCATTTGACAAGAAACATAGAGAGTGATCTTGATTAAATTCATGGAGGCTTCACTCTATTTCAATTTCTCATGGATTTTCATGTGTCTTTGGGGTAGGTGGTAAGTCATTTGACATACACCTTTAACGTGAAGGTAGACACTTATGATGCCAATACCCCCAGTTATTAGTGCAGTTAACCATCATACCATTTTACATAGTTGACAGTTAACTTTTTGACGTGATGATAGAATTGTGATGCCAATGTCCCCGGTTATCAGTATGTATACTATCATTGCTCTGCCTTTCCCATTTTTTAAATTTTTGATGAAATAGGTAGTTTTACTCCCCCCTTTTTTTTATTTACACATACAGTTCATGAATGTTTGAGGTTAATGGCTAATGTAGAAGATTAAGGTTAAGAATCTTCTTACTTATCAAACCATTTCAGAAACAAGAGCATCCTCAAAGGTGTATTCAATAGAGTCATTTGAAGAAATTGGTATGTTAGTGTGTTCTAATGATACAAACCTAGACTCATTCACAGATCATTATTTCAAAATCTTGTGATTAAGTCAATGTCTTTTCTACTATTAGATATGAAAGGTTGTAATTAAGCATAAGTTCCCATTCTCCCCCTTTAATAAGATAATGAACACTCTCATTCAAATTGGAACTCAATGAGGGAAACTCAAAAGTATGCATCGTCTGTGATAGGTGAAGTGTGTCTGCCGACAGGCATTGAGAAATAGCAAATGGATAGTTCTGGGAATAGGAATCTGTCGACAGCAAGTCAGATCTATTGACAGCTTTGAATTGACAGAGTTGAAGCTTTTGAAGAATGATCATCTGTTGACAAACTTAGAGGGAGTGTGAAAGATGTGCGGAATTGCCCAATATGGTAATCTAGGGGGGGGGGGGGGGGGTGAATAGATTACAACTAACTTTAACCAAGATTGACTTCTTTTTAAATGAGAACACAAACTTATCAAATTCTTAAATAGATTCAAGTTTGATTTGACTTTCAGTTAGTGTGCTTATTGTTAATAAAATGCGAACAACCTATCTAACGTGTGTAAAACCAGCGTGCCTACCAATCAACTATCGTGAAAGCGTGCAAACCATAGTACACAAGGATTTAAGGTGGTTCGGAGTACACAACTGTGTATCCTACATCCACCGTCCACACACACATGCAGAACGACTGCATATCAACGAGTTCACTCACTGCAAACACACACACACCATGCTGTCTGACGTAAACACATGATCAGAACACACTAAAACGTATCAAGCACAAGAGTCGATTGACCCAACAACACACACACAAGATATGAAAAATAGAGACAAAGAAGAGTTCTGAGTTGAAGTATCAAATTGATTTGAACTTGATACGGTGGTCTAGTCATGAACTTCAAGTCGTCTTGACAGGTATCAATTGATGGAGAAGCTTGAGAGATGGACAACTGGCTTCAATTCCGTTCGGGTAATGGCTCTTTTGTCCCTAGACGGAAGGTTGAAGCAGAGCAAGGAGAGTCTTTTCTCTTGAGATTTTGCTAGGGTTTGTATGGTGGCTGCTTCTGTCGAAAATACCTTCAGAAGGTTCCTTATATAGGGTGTTCAAGTATGGAGAGTCATGATAAATGGAAACACCACATAGGAAACATATAGAAATCTTGGAACTGAAGTTCTCTCATCTGTCGACAGCAAGAAGTGCATCTGTTGACAGGTGCTGACAGAATTACAAAAGCCAGAAGTTTGGGCATCCCGGGAGACAGTTTCCTGTCAGTGGCTGTCAAAAGGCGATTGGCCTCTGTCGACAGGGACACTTGTCCTGAAGTCTGTTTCACTTCCTGTGCTTGGCTGTCGACAGGCACCCAGGGGGCAGTCGACAGGCACACTTCACACTGAGATTTCTGAAGCTGTCTGTGTTAGTTGTCGACAGGCCTCTTGGGGGGCTGTCGAAAGGCACTGCCTTTTGTGTTCATTTGATCTTTTGCTCTTGACTTTGGTGCTTTGACTTGCCACACTTTCTCACCTATATTTTAGAACATTGTTAGTGAGATATTATGAATATATAAATGATCAAATTAAACATGTGTTTCTTGATTAACATTTGCTTGACTTGTCATCTTATCATGTTTCACACATTCACATCACATCAATTTGTATTGTTCATGAAATGCTCATCATAAAAACAACCATTTCAATTGTAAATCTGACAATCTCATGTAAACCCAACATTCTCCCCCTTTTGATGATGACAAAATTCAATTTATGGACAATTGATGTTTTTCTCCCACTTTTGACAACAACTAAAAGGACACGTCATGCACACAGGAAGAGAACTTAAGCATATAACTGTAATTTTCATTGAATTGGCATTCATTACACATAGTTACAAAATGGAGTGATAACATGACAAACGAAGTACAAGGGAAGGAGATAACATGATTGTGATAGCAAACGAAGATAACGGTGACAAAACCCTGACCAAAGCAAAGTAAACACACATAACTGACGCCTAGACTCTCTAGATATCGTCATATCCAGGAGGTGCAGAGGCCTGATGGAAACTATGAATCTCTGTGGAGAGCCTGGTAAGCCGTATCTGTAACTGGACTTAGGTGTCAGCCAATGCATCCAAGCTAGTATCAACATTATCCAATCGAGAATTTAGATGGTCGAAACCAGTGGTCATTGGAGCTGCATTTGTGCTATTTGAGCAGTGATGAAATCTCGAAGAGAGGGCTCATCAGGTGCTTGTTCATCAGCAGCAACATCAGCTTCAGCTCCCGGAGCATCCATTGGCTGGGACTAGGATTCTTCATCAGCATCATCTTCAGCAGATTCATCTTCTCATCTGCCTGTGCCTTACCCTTGAGGTCCCTTGTAACAACCCCGTCAATTAGCTTATAGCCCATCCGATGAGCAGCAATAAGATCAAAGGCACTGCGAGATTTGAGAACAGTCATCTCTTCTCGTGGAATGGGAATGCCAATGAACAAGAGAAGAGAACTGATGGGACAAGCATAAGGCATAGACCGTTAGAGCTGGTAAGGCATAGTCATAAGTGAGAAACCGTAAGGAGAGGCAAGTTGACCTGATCACCATTAAGAATGGAGTGAAATAGGGATTTGTGAACGGAAGTCACAAGTTCCCTACTACCATCCTTTGGGACTATGATGGTGGTGAAAATATGGGATGAGACGATGAAGAGGAGGAAAAGAGTTAGCATTCCACTGCACACGATCTTTGAGGAATCTTATGGCTGCAAGGTGATAAGAGTATAGTACTCGGAGGCCAACGGATGATGGTGCATGATGTCAATGCCAGAGTTTGGAATTTGAAGAGCACGAGAAAGAAGATTAGGAGTGAGTGAAAAGATTGGTCCTTCACCTTGTGTAGAGATCACCATTCATTGTGATCCTCAAGTTGTTGTAAAAGTCTGTCACAGCGGCTGGAGAATAGCGCTTATGGGAATAACAGTAGGGAGACCAGGCCTAGACTTTAAAAAGAATCTGCAAATCTGGGAACATGTCCTCCAATGAGACAAATTAACGTAGAGTGGTTGAACAAACTTGGTGAAGGTGCCATGAGCATTTAGGAACTGCAAATTTGGAGGGATAAGGAGTTCTGGTAGATGATCATCCCGATGCTTGTACGGCGCTCGACAGAGAAGCCCCGAAACCCTCGTCGGCTTGGGAGAAGGAGGACGACGACAGGAGGCAAGCTTCTTGCTCTTGGGAGCCATGAGAAGAAACGATCCCGGAGAAGAGAAGGACTCGGAAGAAGGAAGGAGACACGAGAAGGAGGAGACACCAGGGAGAGGTAGACTTTGCTCTAGCGCTCTGGAGAAGAGGGGTTTCGTGGAGAAGGAAGGAGGAGGAAGATTTTGGAAGTGGGAAAGGGAGGAAAGGGTCGTGGGTTCCTTTTTAAAGAAAGTGGGAAGGGATTTGAAGAGACAGAGACCCACAAAATCCACCCTAATGAGCCGCCCGTTGGGCTTCCAAAATAAACTTTGCCGCCGGCTGTCGACAGGTGAACAATCATCTGTCGACAAGCACTTGCAGAAATGCGCCAATAAGGTATTTTGACAGAATTTCAAGGCAACGAGTATCCAATGTGTATATAAGGTGGGAATTAGGAAAATATCATTATAAAATGTCATACCCACTAATAATTGGGACACGTCAAGCATCTACAATGGTTGTGAAATAATATTCCCAGAATCTCAAGTTACGTCATGAAGAATACATTATACAAAACATATGAAAATAAGATAATCCTCTTGAATAAAGCCATTGCAGAATAACATATTTCTTAGTGGGTGACAGTAAAAAAGGTGTATGAAAAATATGTCTACATGGGCAATTAATCATTAACATCAAATTGGCCTTGATAAGAAAAATGAGGAGGCTACACTCTATTTCATCTGTTATGTTTTGTTTCTTATTGAATAGGAGAGAAAAAGTGGTAATTAGGATCACTTTGACCTTTTTACATGAAGATAGACATGGTAATGCTGGTATGCCCAGTTACTCGGTGGAAGTGTCCATCAGACCATTAGACAGAGATAATGAGTAAGCTGTTTGATGCGAAGATAGACATTTGTGATGCCCATATCCCGGTTACGTAGCAATACTCAGCATTGCTCTGCCTTGTTCTCTATTAAATTTGATACATGTTGTTGTTTTTTATTGTGAAATAGGTAGCTTTTCTCCCCTTGTTTTTTTTTTTTTTTTAAAACTCAAGGTCAAGAATTAGATAAGGTTTAAAAGCCAATGCAAGACATAACCCTCAATGACCTTGAACTTAGCACGTGACTTTTAAAAATGATATTCCAAAAGGGAGTTATTCAAGTGAGTTAGGTTAGACTCATGTGATTTGTTAAGTGTACTAAAAAAGATGCAACCTAGACTCACAAAAGAATAGTATGTCAAAATCGTTGTGATTTAGACAATATCTTTGGTATTATGTGGATATGAAAGATTATAACTCAAGTAAGTCACCAATTTTCACCATAATACAATAGTTAAGCATGGTCATGAAGTATGTGAGACAGGCCATGAAAAACTCAGCAAAAGGTCCATCTATCGACAGCCATTAAGAGCCTATCGACAGCTGCTAACTGATTTGAACAAATCAGTTGAAAGGAGCTGCGTCTGTCGACAGATACACGGGTTGTCATCGACAGATGCTAACAGACTGAAGGATTCTGAGTTCGGGAGGAGGAACCCTGCTAGTGGCTGTCGACAGCATGTATGGGGCTGTCAACAGGGGCTGTGAAAAGACTTTTGAAGGCAGAGATGAGAGATAGATTTGAGCTCCATGCAAGGGAGTAAAGCACTGAAGAATGGAAAGTTTCCCTCGAAAAATCACTCATCTACCTTAACCTTGCTCCCCCATAGTGAGTGCATGTGGACACTCAACATTCAAGTAATTCAAGACAAATTTTCACCATTTAGCAAGCAATTGCACACAGGTTCATGACAAAAAGATATACCATCACAAAAATCATTCATCTGGAAAAATGAATGGGCAAATTGAAAAAAACATATACCTCATTCAAAGTAGATGACCTTATTTTTAACTTGACTATGGATACATGGCGGAGAATATTTTCTCACGCATAATGATAGTTTCCAAACAAGCATAACTTGTTCTTCCACAGTTCACCATTTGATATACCTCATAGTCGATGCACAAAGAAAACATATACTCCAAAATTGGTATAGGCTTCATTGCATTTTGCACAATCCCAATTCTCTTCTCAGTGTTGTGAATCTATCCTCAGCCAATGGGTTTTGTGAAAATATCAGCTAATTGCTTATCAGGGGTATGAAGCTAAGCTTCAAGGATTTGTTGGCCACTTATCTCTCAAGAAGTGATATCTAATCTCAATGTGTTTGTCCTAGAGTGTTGAACTGGGTTCTTTGAGAAATTGATGGCACTAGTATTGTAACATAGGATAGGTGTGCATCCAATGTCAAATTGTAGTCAGACAATTGACTTTTTTCCACAACATTTGAGCTGCACAACTCCCTGCAGCAACATATTCTGCTCTATAGTGGAGAGTGCAACCGAATGTTGCTTCTTGGATGCCCATGAAACCATGCAACCACCAAGAAGTTGGCAGTACCCACTAGTGCTCTTTATATCAATTTTACATCCAGCATAGTAGCATCAGAATATGATATCAAATCAAAGCTACTTCTTCTGGATACCAAAGACCCAAATCATACGTACTTGAGAGATCTGAATATTCTCTTAACTGCAACCAAATGACTTCCTTTGGACTAGATTGATATCTAGCACAAAGGCAAATTGAACTGTATATCGGTCTATTGCAGTAAGAGAAAGGAGTGAGCCAATCATACCTCGGAAATTCTTTGCATCTACCGGTTTACCTTCTCATCATTTTCAAGTTAAAGCTTGTGCTAATTGGGGTTGAGGCAGGTTTGGCTTGTTCAAATTGAAATCTTTTGAGAAGCTCCGTAACATATTTTCTTGATTAATGAAGAAGCCGTCTTCATGTTGCTTTACCTACAAACCAGGAAAGAATTGAAGCTCCCCATTAGACTCATCTCAAATCACTATGCATATGTTTGAAAACTCCTCACACAGTGATGGGTAGTGGACGAAATATAATGTCATCTACATAAACTTGAATGACAATTTATGATGCTTGCGAACTTTCTTAGTAAAAAGTGTTTGGTCCACCTTACCTCTTGAGTAGTATTTACTCACCAAGAAGTTGCTTAACCTGTCGTACCAAGCTCGAGGTGCCTGCTTCAAACTGTAAAGAGCTTTGTGCAACTTGTAAACATGGTTAGGCATTTCAGAATTTTCAAACCCAGGTGGTTGAGAAACATAGACTTCCTCTTTGATGTAGCCATTCAGGAAGGTAGTTTTAACCCCATTTGAAAATGTTTAAACTTGTGTGAGCATTCATACGCTAACAAGATTCTAACTGCTTCAAGTCTAGCTACAGGTGCAAAGGACTCTTCAAAGTCTATCCAAATTCTTTTTGTATCCTTTGCTACCAGTCTAGCCTTATTTCTCACCACTTTACCCTCTCTATTTAGCTTATTCCTAAATACCCATCTTGTACCTATGACAGAAATCTCAGGGGTTCTAGGAACTAAACTCCAGACATTGTTTCTTTGAAATTGACCAAGTTCCTATGCATGGCATCTATCCAAGAGTTTTCCTTCAGTGCCTCTTCCACATTTTTAGGTTCCACTTGAGAAACAAAAGCTTAATGATCTTGTTCAACTATTTGTCTAACCTGAGACCTAGTTTGAACTTTATCATTTACATTTTCTATCACATTATCAAGTGGATGATCTTTGGAATACCTCACATTTGTGATTGTTGAAGGGCCAGGTTGATCTTGGACTTGTGGAAATTGATCTGTGGAGGTTGTTCTTGAGGAGGGCTTGCTTGAGGGGATTCCCTTGAGGGTCTTCCTCTTGTGGATCTTCATTAGGCTCATCATCTCCTTTTTGAGAAGGATTTGATGATCATCATCATCATACCTGCGTAAATATCCACTCTTAGTTTTTGGTGCTGTTTGAGACTCTCTTTTTTCTTCTCTGTGCTGTTGTTCTTCGAGAATTGTTTCATCATCCCATCTTGAATCCATGAAGATTTGAATTGTTAATTTTTGCATGATACTCATCAAAGACGACATGTGGAGTTTCTTCCACAGTTTTATTCTTATTGTTAAACACCTATATGCTCTAGAGTGTTCTGAGTATCCAAGAAAAATACCTTGATCACTTTTGGCTTCAAACTTGTCTAGATCAACTTTATCATTGTTAGAATAAAAACTTTTGAGCCAAAAATCCTGAAGTACCCAATACTGGGTTTCTTACTTTTAACAGTTCATAGAGGGTTTTCTTTATCACAGGTCTTACCATGGCTCTATTGAGAATATAGCATGAGGTGTTCACTGCTTCTTCCCAATAGCTCCTGAAAGTTGACTTTCGACCAGAAGAATGAGCCATTTCCACCAGGGTCCTGTTCTTTCTCTCCACTACGCCATTTTGCTCTGGAGTCCTTGGAGAGGAGAACAAGTGTTCTAACCCGTGGAGCCTACAAAAATCAAAAAAGAATTATTATCAAACTCTCCCCGGTGATCAGTGCGATTGATCATATCTTATGACATTTCCATGCTCAATCTTATTAAGAAATCTTCAAAGACTTTGAGTGCTTCAATTTTTGTGTGCCAAGAATTTGACCCATGTAAACCTAGAAAAGTCATCCACAATGACAAAACCAAACCGTTTGCCAGTGAGACTTAGAGTTCTAGTAGGTCCAAAAAGGTCCATGTGCAGCATTTCATGGGTTTAGAGGTGCTTACCGGTGCTTTTGATTTGAAGGATTTTAGGGTTGTTTCCCTGTGACATGCATCACAGAAACTTTCATTCTTATTGAAGGAAATTTCAGGAAGTTCACTTACATATTTCAGTCTCATAATCTTGTGTAAGACATTGTACTTGCATGGCCAAGCCTACGATGCCATAAAGTGAGCTCATCCTGTCTGTTTGCAACAAGACACAAATTCTCGTTTTCTGGATCATCTAAATCAACCAAATAAATGTTGTTCACCTTTTTCCAGAAAATTTAATACTTCATGTTTCCTTATCAACAATTTGACATGAGTTTGATTCAAACACAACTTTATGACCTTATCACACAGTTGGCTTATATTAGCAGATTGTGATTAAGACCATCAACTAACAGAATATTGTCTATTGAGTTAGAGGCATACTTTACCAACCTTACCAGTGCCGATGATCTGGCCTTTATTGTTACCTGCAAAGACAACTTGACCTCCGTCTTTTTCAACCAGCAAACAAAATTTGTCTTGTCGCCCGTCATGTGCCTCGAACAGCCACTATCCAAGTACCATTATTTTGATTTTGGGCTGCTAGGCATTTCTGCATATGTGGATCAGACAAGAGGTTTGGTACCCAAATTAATTTGGGTCCCAGTGTGTCATTCCATGCCAAAATGTAAATACTTTGGAATCCAGATTTGCTTGCATTTCTGTTTATTGAATTATTTCAGCTTGATTTTTTATGACCATTTTCTTGTAAATGCTGCATGATGAGGATTTTCTCAGAACATTTTGTTTTCTTTTACCCAAAATTACCTGGATGACTGTCCCTTGGCACAGTCTTCCATGCCTGTCGACAACTTTCATTGAGCCTGTCGACAGGTGGCTTGTTCTTCTGAACACTCTGAGGACTTTTGTTTGGGTGGTGTTGCTTACCCTTAATTTGATTTTTCTTGTTCTTTGAGGGACTTGTTGATTGTGCTTGGGCTAGGATCACAAAAGAAGTTATCAATGTCTCTCCCATTTCTTTTGTTTTGCATGTTGATACCAATTCCATGTTCTACAACAAAGACATTTGATCCAAAATTGCATCAGATTTTGCTTTCCCTTAACGAACTTCGTAAGATCCTAGATTTTTCTTTTAGATCTTTTCAGCCTGTTCAACTTTTCTTAGTTCTTGATGTTCATTTTGAAGACATTCAAGAGAGTTTGTTAGACTTTCCTTTCCTTTTGAATTTCTTAAAATTTTATTTTCAGCATCCATTTCAGCACTGTGAACTTCCTGTAATCTCATCATTTCAATTTCTTTATTTAAGGATGCAATTTGTTCATCGTTGCTTGTTCTATGAACAATAGAATTGATTTTCTTTTTCAATGCCTTATTTTCAGATTTGAATTCACAGAATTTTTCAAATAAGATATTGTATGCTTCTTCCCATTCATCAACAGAATAGCTTTCAAAGGAAGAGTTTACCTCATTGGAGCGTCACTTCTTGCCATAAGGATTGAACTTCATCTCCAGAGGTTGTGTGCGTCTCATCTTCGTCTTCATCACTCCAAGTTGCAACATTGCCTTGGCTTTCTTGAAGGTGAACTTTTCTCTTCAATTTTTTCCTGAGTTCCGGAACATTTCCTCTCATATGCCCTTGTTTCTTGCACTCATAGCACACAAGTCAGATTTTTTGTTAGACTCAAACGTATTTGAAAAATCTTTCTTTTGGAAGGTTTGGAGTTACCTGAGCTTTCCTTTGAATTTAAGGAATTTTTTGAACTGTCTAGTGAGCATTGCCATTTCATCGTTCTCACTCTCACTAGACGTTCGATCTTCATCACTTTCTGTTGAGCATCCTTTTGGAACTTGAAGAATTTTTGTTGGAAGCTTTTCAAAGCATTGATTTTTTGGGTTTTTCTTCAATTTCTTTTCTCTTCACATTTATTTCATATGTCATCAGGGAGCCAATAATTCATCCAATTCATTTTTGAAAGATCTTTAGAATCCTCAATGACAGTGGCCTTAGTGTTCCACGAGGATGGAAGAGACCGAAGTATCTTCCTAACTAAGTCACTTTCTGAGTATCTTTCTTTAAGACCTTTTAGACCATTGATTATTACATGAATCTAGCAACATATCTGATATGGTTTATCAATTTTAATTTTAACATTTCATATTCAGATGTAGCATGCTGTGCTTTGGTTTCCCTTACCTAGACGTACCTTCCTATATGAGCTCAAGCTTGTCCCACCATCCTTTGCTGAGGTGCATGTGGAGACTCTAGAATACTCCTGGGGATGCTCCAGTGAGAGTTCCCTTCACAATCTGGTCCTTTGTTCAGGTATCTTCATCCTCGGGAAGGGTGTATGTGACGGGACCGGGTATGCCCCAATAAGGCTCCATATCCAGATCCGCCTCCCGCGAACGGACAGAAGTCTCGCAAGGGATATCTCACACACGTGTCCAGTAAGAGTATAAAAGACAAACCACAACATATAAGACACAAAAAGTACATGTGCTCATATCTGTTCACAAATTTGTACAACTGTCCCATTACATTATACATGTCCAATTAACAAGTAAAACTACCTGGGGCATACCCGAGGGAGCACAAGCTCACACAACACTAACTACAACTCAACTGCTGGTGGTACAAGTCTAACACAACGTGCTGCATACCAAACACACGGCAAGCCCTGAAAAGAACTGTAGGGGAGTGAGCCTCAACAAGTCACTGGCTCAGTAGGGGCTACCCAAAACAACACTGTAACTACAGACACCTCAACCTCAATGGGTCTCACTGGCAACAACAATAGCCAAACCATTTCATGCTCACATCATTACAATAAATAACAATTGAACATACTCATGATAATCAACATAAAGTCCTCAGAAGAAAAGTAGGACTACAGGACTAACATAATATCATTAGTCAGCACAACAACTAAAGTGCCTAAACCACAGTCTCACTGGCACACTGCTGCAACAACTAGTTGCCTAAGCTATAAGCCACACAGGCAAGTCATTGCCCAGGCTACAAGCTTCACAGGCGAACCTCAAACACTTGGGTAACATAACTGCTAACCAGAAGCTGGTCCCTTATACCCCAAACCACACAACATCGAGAGCTACACATAAAGTGGTAGGACTGGCTACAACTAGCTAGTCCATCACACACTAAAATTATAATCGGAACCATACTCAAGAAAGGTAA
The DNA here is from genome assembly GCA_014218235.1 of Colocasia esculenta. Taxonomy (NCBI): domain Eukaryota; kingdom Viridiplantae; phylum Streptophyta; class Magnoliopsida; order Alismatales; family Araceae; genus Colocasia; species Colocasia esculenta. The sequence continues at coordinate 109,181,171 of CM024763.1, read as the reverse complement.
TACTCAACAAGTGGAAGGTCTCATACGGCTTCCACGGAGCACAAATCCCCAAACCACAGCATGCCTAGGCCATAAGCCTCATCGGCAAATTACCCACAAAGGTAACATAATTAATAATCACAAATTAATCCACAATAAATTATAAACAAAGATCTACTTAAAGAGGATAAGATACAACAAGTGGCATGTCAAACCACAAGACCTCCACAACACACAAGTACCCGGAAAGGTTGGTACACAATGTACAACCACAAAACTACAAAGTAACCCACGAAGGGAACAGGTACCTACTACTCTGAGGTACTACAACACAAACACCCGAACAAAGGGTACAAGTAGTTGATAAACACCACACTAAATCACAATTATAATATACCTTATTTAGGCACAATATTACAAGTAAAACCTCAACCGGTAAGTCACACAAACCACAACTCAGTCAAACTGTGCCAACACCAGGGCACACCTCGAACTGGTCAAACCTCGACCACGAGTTACAAACTCACGAACCACGACAAATAGCAAAGCACGAGTCGGAAGGGAACGACGCCACCACACGGGAACATACTACTGGCTGATCAGGCCAGTATCCAACCCGGACAACAGAACACAAGAACAAACTCTCAGCCTCGCAGTCACGAACGAAAGGTCCAACTGCCGCTCCACAAGAAAGAAGTCAAACAACTGTGGAGACCAACCAACACCACACCTGCAGACACACAGCTACAGGCCCATGCTTGGCACCTTTAGAGTCTCTGGCCGGAGCAGCACTCTAAGTGAGGCACTGGAAAACAGGACTAGCTGGGGACCAGTGACGTCTACTGGTGTACGTACCCCCAACTACGAGCGCGCTACAAGCGACAAAAGAACAAACTCTGGGAAGTCGCTGTCCCACTGCCGTCTTTCCCTCAGCCGGACGTACAACTCAAACTCAGGAGTGAGGGTGTCCAGGAAGACGACACAGACCTCAACGGTACAACACAAGTACCGGGATAAAACCCGAGCACACGAAACACACGTGCCGGCTCAAAAAGAACCTGGGGTACCCGACTAGAGAGGCATTCCGGAATAGGCGCGGACCACCACACTCGGCAAGCTCAAACCACGATACTTACACATATAGCTTTACTTATAATTCACAATATACATGTGTTAGGATTAGCTTAACATCGGTCACCGTGTTACCCCAAAGCTATCCCACACCAACACATAACTAAACCACAAACTTGCCTATCATTGGTCATGAGGTGACCTCCGTGGCACACACACCACTAATACATAAATCAATATAATATTATTCGAAAGACAACAACGGACCAGGGCTAGGTCGGTATGGACCTTTACTGCCCAAACACCACAAAGTCATGGCTAGGCTCACACAGGAACCTCACTGCCCAATTACTACGACAAATCATAAGAATCACATTACGACAATGTGTGTAATAAGCACACACCCAAACTACGTAGACAACACGTGTATAATATTGGTGTACCACATGTCAGTCACGTAAACCACATGTCCAACACATGGACAACATACACATACTTAAACACTACGTACATCACACATCATTCACGTAAAACAGCCCATTACATGAGCAATATGCTCCAAGAGCATAACAAGTGCACTGGCTCACACCGGTCATCGCCATGCACACACACAACCCGCAATATTCATAACCAGAAAAGCTACGTAAACGACACTGCATGGATACATGCACAAGTTGGCGGCAACATCGACTGCCGCTTATAAGAAGTAGACGGCAAGCGATCTAGTTATTTATATCTCGGCTGATGAGCTTGGCGACAAGCGATGTTGACGCCAAGTTCTTCAGCTCTTTCCCTGTAGAAACCCTAATCGATCCCACATGCATTCCTGATCCCGAAATCATCAAGAAGATAGGAGGAAATAGTTCCTCTAACTCCCATGCATTATAATTAAACCAAAACAGCATGCTTTACTACATAAAATCATCAAACCACCCATTATCCCCACACGGTGCAATTTAATCCGAAAATACATTAAAAATGCTAATTCAAGTGGTTAAGTCGTGTTTTAATGTTTCTAACAAGCTAACAGGGTTCCCCCTACCTCAGAACACGCTCAAACCCTCCGATTCTCCCGAACCACGCCGAACCTCCACGAGCTCCCACGGGAATGCACCACGCCACGGTGTTTCCTCGCGCAATTCGGCAACGCACACGTCCCACGATCCTCCAACCATCCTTCAGAACCTATTGGAAGCTTTAGAAACACGGGGACGCAAAGCTAGGGCAAGGGGAAGAGAGAGAGACAGGTGAGAAACCTGCTCTCGGGTGACCCTATAACCTGCAGAATTCTCAGGTTGGCGTCAACCCCTCAGCCGCCAAGACAACCGCCACACTAAATGTCCACATCTAATGCCGCCAAGATCATGCATTCAACGGCCACTTACCTGGACGCCAACAAGTCAACGACCACCCCTGGCCGCCAACTCCTACTCAACTGCAGTAGGTCCTATTTCATTTCGGGACCTAACCTGCACCACACTACACACACCACACGTCTACACCACACTGGCCTTACAACAGCCATTACAACCACAACACACACGATCCAAAAGGATCAAAAAATAAGCGACGTTACAGTGTAGGCTCCTTTGCTGACAATCTTCCATAGCTCAAATTTTGAGCTCTCGGAAACACCTGCATGCGATTTTTCCAATAAGGATAGTCAATGCCATCGAAGAAGGGTGGCCTGGACACTGAGTGTCCCTCGGGCATTAACCCCTTGTTAGATTCCATGAGATTGAGAATCTCCTGATCGTAAGATTAAGCTTTAAAAGTAGTAAGTCGGAGAAACCTCGCTCTGATACCAATTGAAAGATGTGCGGAATTGCCCAATATGGTAATCTAGTAATCTAGAAGGGGGGGGGGGGGGGGGTTGAATAGATTACAACTAACTTTAACCAAGATTGACTTCTCTTAAATGAGAACACAAACTTATCAAATTCTTAAACAGATTCAAGTTTGATTTGACTTTCAGTTAGTGTGATTATTGTGAATAAAATGCGAACAAACTATCTAACGTGTGTAAAACCAGCGTGCCTACCAATCAACTATTGTGAAAGTGTGCAAACCATAGGACACGAGGATTTAAGGTGGTTCGGAGTACACAACTTCTGTATCCTACGTCCACCGTCCACACACACATGCAGAAATGACTGCTTTCAGCGAGTTCACTCACAACAACACCACACACACCACGTTGTCTGACGTAAACACATGATCAGAACAACGCTAACCACATAGATCAAGCACAAGAGTCGCTTGACCCAACAACACACACACAAGATATGAAAAACAGAGACAAAGAAGAGTTCTGAGTTGAAGTATCAAATCCTGATATTGAACTCTTGGCGATGGTCGTCCAGATGAACTTCAAGCTCCGTCTTGACAGGTATCAGTTGATGGAGAAGCTTAAGAGATGGACAACCTAGCTTCAATCCGTTCGGACAATGGCTCTTTCGTTCCTTAGACGGAGGGTTGAAGCAAAGCAGCAAGGAGAGTCCTTCTCTTGAGATTTTCTAGGGTTTGGTATGGTGGCTGCTTCTGTTCGAAAATACCTTCAGAAGGTTCCTTATATATGGGTGTTCAAGTATGGAGAGTCATGACAAATGGAAACACACCACATAGTAAACACAGAAATCTTGGAACTGAAGTTTCTCTCGTCTGTCGACAGCAAGAAGTGCATCTGTCGACAGGTGCTGACAGAATTACAAAAGCCAGAAGTCTGGGCTTCCGGGGGGACAATTCCTGTCAGTGGCTTTCGACAGGCGATTGGCCTCTGTCGACGCCTGTCGACAGGGACACTTGTCTTGAAGTCTATTTCACTTCCCTGTGCTTGGCTGTCGACAGGCACCTATGGGGCTGTCGACAGGCAGGCTGTCGACAGGCACACTTCACACTGAGATTTCTGAAGCTGTCTGTGTCTAGTTGTCGACAGGCCTCTTTGGGGCTGTCGACAGGCACTTGCCTTTTGTGTTTCATTTGATCTTTTGCTCTTGACTTTGGTGCTTTGACTTCCACACTTTCTCACCTATTTTAGAACATTGTTAGTGAGATATTATGAACATATAATGATCAAATTAAACATGTGTTTCTTGATAACATTTACTTGACTTGTCATTCTTATCATGTTTCACACATTCACATCACATCAATTTGTATTGTTCATGAAATGCTCATCATAAAAAACAACCATTTCAATTGTAAATCTGACAATCTCATGTAAACCCAACAAGTTGATGACAAGATTGATATGAAGGAATGTCCCTTAAGCATTTCACTCAAACATTCTTTTTGACTTACTCCCACATAATGTATGCATGGTATTGAAATGGGCACTTAAGCAATTTAGAGATGTCCGTGTCAAGCAATTTGCACAAAGAGGGTATAGAATGATCAAGCAAAACACAACATGCTATTCGTTTGAAGAGAGAAACTTGCAAAGATTGAAAGAAGCCAATTGAAATTGTTTTAAGATTTTATTTTTCTTGATGACCTTTATGTAAAAGAAGACTATTGATACATGGCGGAGAATGTTTCTCACACATAATGATAGTTTCTTGACAAGCCTGACTTGTCCTTCCACATTTCACCATTTTATATACCACACAGCCACTACATAAAAGGTCAATTATTCCAGAATTCAGCATGAGATTCATTGAAGTTTGCATAAGCCTAGTTCCCTTCTCTGTGATGTAAACCTATCTTTTGCCAATGGTTTTTGAATATATCAGCCACTGTTTTTCAGCTGGAATGAAGTTAAGTTCCAGGTTGTTGGCAACCTTATCTCTCAGAAAATGATGTCTTATTTCAATGTTTTTGTTCTAGAGTGTTGAATTGGATTTTGAAAGATGATGGCACTAGTGTTGTCACATAAGATAGGTGTGCATCCAATGTCAATATTGTAATCACATAGTTGACTCTTGATCCACAACACCTGAGCTGCACAGCTCCCTGCAGCAACATATTCTACTTCTGCAGTGGAAAGTGCAACTGAGTGTTGCTTCTTGGATGCCCACGAAACTATGCAACCTCCTAGAAATTGACAATATCTACTAGTTCTTTTTCTATCAATTTTGCAACCAGTATAGTCAGCATCAAAATATGAAATTAAATCAACATTGTAATCAGCTAGGTACCACAAACCCAAATCAAATGAACCTGAGAGATATCAAAAATCCTCTTGACTATAATCAAATGGCTTTCTCTTGGACTAGACTGATATCTAGCATAGGGACAAACACTAAATTGAATGTTGGTCTATTGCAGTAAGATAAAGGAGAGAGCCAATCATACCTTTGTATTGTTTTGCATCTACCATTTTACATTTTCATCATTTTCTAGTTTCACACTTGTGTTCATAGGTGTAGATGCTGGTTTAGCTGGTTCGAACTAAAACCTCTTCAGTAGCTCCTTTACATACTTCTCTTGATTGATGAAGAAACCATCTTCATATTATTTGACTTGCAAGCCAAGGAAAAATTGTAACTCTCCCATTAAACACATCTCAAACTTAATGTGCATGTGTTTTGAAAATTCTTCACATAGTGAGGGGTTAGTGGAGCCAAAGATAATGTCATCCACATAAACTTGAACAACAATTATGTGATTGTGAACACAATTGTAAAGAGGAGTTGGTCCACCTACCATTAGAGTAATTTTCACTTACCAGAAAATTGTCAATCGGTCATACCATGCTCTTGGTGCCTGTTACAAACCATAGAGAGCTTTGTGCAATTTGTAAACATGGTTAGGTATCATATTGTGGAGTGTGTATTGAAACCTTTAATGATGATTTAATTATGACTAATTGACATCACTCATAATTTAATTTTGATGATGACATTTTGTACATAATGTACATATAATGATGACTAAATAACATGTTTTTAAGACTTAATATTTCATATTTTGATGATAATGGCATGTTTTGATGTTTCACATTTCATATATACAAGTTCACATAATTTTGTCAAAGTGGTGTCGACACAAGCACATGATGTGTTGACACAACATCTGTTCACAAAAGTCATTTAGAACAGAAAAAATCAGTGGTGTCGACACAAGTCCATTGTGTGTCGACACATGCATTGTATTTAAAAAGCAGTGAAGTGAAAAGTAGTCAGTGGTGTCGACACAGAACCATCTTGTGTCGACACATCCATTGCATCCAGAGAACAGCCAGAAGACAAGAAGCCAGTGGTGTCGGCACAGGTTGATCATTTGTCGACACATCCTGTACTCCTAGAAAGATGATTTTTGGTCTATGAACAGGTGTGTCGACACAAGTAAAATGGTGTGTCGACACAGTCACCATTCAGTGCTGTTAGGACACAATGCACGGATCATGTGTCGACACACAACTTGATTATGTCGACACACTTCGAATGACGATTTATATTTTAAATTTTCAGGACACGTGTCTGAGTGGGAATCAAGGGATCTTACCTAGATTTTTGTGCCCACGCACCCCAAGGCTCCGCATGGAGACATGGGACTATAAATACCCATGATCCTTGTACTCCAAAGGTAACAGAACTCATACACTTCAGAAAAGGAGGAGAGCAGGAAAAAAGGGGATCTGCATCTAGAAAGGGAGTAGAGCACCGCTACCAGGAAGAAGAAGAATGAGAAGAAGAAGAAGAAGAGGAGGAGTTCTTGATGAAGATAGATCTGAAAAGCTTGGAAACATCTCAGAGTCTGTAATTCATCTGGTTTTCACTTAATTGGGTGATCTGTGTATGCATTCTACACAGATCATCAAATTCTGTTTGTTCTACTTATTCATTGTACTGAGATAGATCATACTAGAGGATCTACTCTCTAACCGAGCTTGTTCTAGCAGGAATTAGATCCATCATGATCCAAAGGTTTTGAGTACAGTGTACTCAGGTTTGGAGCTGTAGTGCTCTGATTTGGAGTCTTAGTGCTCTGGTGTTTGAGCCGTCATTCTCAATTGCTTGTGAGTTGTTGAACTCACAAAGTGGTCCGTGGAGTAGGTCGTCATGCCTATCTCCTGAATTTTCTTTGAGTCGTCGCACTCAAAGGTTTTGGAGTCGTCGTGCTCCAGGTTATTCGCACTAGTGTTAGTGTTTCCTCTGTCGTGGGGAGGTGGACGTAGGAGACACAAGTTGTGTTCTACGAACCACCTTAAAATTCTCTGTGCACTGTGGTTTGCTTGTGGTTTATTGTCTCATTTCACTCTATACTCACACACCACAACTTCATCCAAATGAATTGTGTGTGTCACTCATTTTAATTCCGCTGCCATATGCACACATTCGTAATTAACTTTGATTTCGTCACCTATCCGATCCCAACAGCTGGTATCAAAGCAGACCAGAGTCTATACTCTGAGGTGCTTTGTGGAATCATCTGTGTTTCTATTTTTGATTTACTCAATTACTTGCTTAATTTGTGCTACTAGTTTCATCTAATTGTCTTGATCATGGATTCCAGAGGTTTCGTTGCAGAAGCTCAATCAATCAATAGACCTCCATTTTTTGATGGTACTGATTACCCTTATTGGAAGAACAGAATGATGGTATTTCTTCGAGCGCAAAATTATGAAGTCTGGAGGATTGTTGAGAAAGGACCTGTAACGACCCTCCTCATACCGGTACGATTATACAATCCACGTTGGTATAAAGAACACCATCACAATGGGACATTTACCCATCAGTAACATTGATTGAGATATACATGAATATAAAGAGAATAGCAAAAATAGATAAGTATTCAATCTTATTCCATCATCCATATCATATCCACAGTCTAAATAGTAATGAAAGAAAACTAAAGTCCACATTATTAAAATTCCTAATACAATTACATTGTCTATGCGAATTACATCATTATTGGAATACATACTTATGAAAAGAAGAGTACAAAAAGGGATCTCCACAACAAAACCTACTCCTCTCGCTCGAAGTCGCTCCTAACTATCTCCTTGGAAGAAGAGGAGACACCTGCACCTGTACGCCGAAGCAAGTATGAGTCTAAATAGACCCAGCAAGCACTCCATGCACACAACTATACACACATCACATGCACATTCTATCTTCTAATGGAAACAATTATACATGGAACATGCTTTATACAAATTAAAACTACCATTCATGGAATCTGTAACGACCCTCCTTATACCAGTACGATTATACCAATCCACGTTGGTATAATGAATGTCATCACAGTGGGACATTTACCCAACACTAACAATAGATTGAGATATACATGAATAGCAAAATGTTACAGCAGAAAACAAAGTACTAATCTCATTCCATCATCCACATCATATCCACAGTCCAGATAGTAATGAAAGAAAACTAAAGTCCACATTATTACAATTCCCAATACAATTACATTGTTCATATGAAGTACAATATCTACTTATTACATACTTATGAAAATAAAGTAGAAATGAAGAATCTCCACAACGATGGCTACTCCTCTCTTTCGGAGTCGCTCCTAACAATCTCCTCAGGAGAAGTAGAGACACCTGCACCTGTACGCCGAAGCAAGTATGAGTCTAAATAGACCCAGCAAGCAATCCATATACATATCCTTACACACATTATGCATATGCTAACATTCAATGGAAGTAATTAACACAGGTAGTATGGTACATACAATTTAACTTACTATGCATGGAAACAGCATTAGAAACACATGATACATGCTCTATCTTACTTACAACAGTCAAGCATAAAACCTATAACAAGCTTTCTACACATTTTGATTAACATGTTTAAACGATTCAAATCATATTTCAATGTACACAATTTAAGCGTGGAACTACACATAAAGTAAGCATCACACCTAGCATGGATTCTATTTAAATTCTCTTGAATTTAACACGATTATACACATATTTTACTTGCTGTTTTAACATAATTTACACATATTCACAATGATTTACACTTGTTCACATGCTAACACATTCACTTTACACCTTCACATGCTCATTTACACATTGCACATTTCACAATTCACTTACACATATTCACATTTTACACTTAGTTGTCGTGACACACAGTCCAAACCACCACTAGAAGGACACACATATACACATACACTTATCCATCACCTAGGCAACACAGTAATGGATCTTGGTTAACTGCGTAGAACCGGGAGAAGCACTCTCCACCCTAACCAGTGGTACTTGTCTACCTCTAGGATTTCATCCTAATTGCCCTTAGGATATCACACACATTGAACTTTCCCGTAGGGACTTTACTACAGTACAGTTCCACAGCCCTCTATGGTAGCAGTGTCACACATGGCACAATTTACACACTTTTCACATTATTACGTTGTCAGTGTTCACATGTAATTAGACTCACACACATTCACTTTTAACACATATACATGAATCAGTTTCGGAGTATGTCATTACTGTTTCACAATAATAATTAACTCTTAATACAGACCCAAGCATGCTGCTAACAACTGAATTTCATACAATTAACATTTACATGCTTAACATGGTCATTATCTCTTATTTAACCCATTACAGTGCATACTGTTTTTTAAACGACATGAAATTTTTATAACAGGTTCCAATTAGTAATTACATCACATGCCCAATTTTTCATATTTTTCAGATCAGTAAACAAATTTAAGTAATTTAAACAAATTCCATGCATTTTATCACTAACTTCACTTCAGTAGATTTCACAAAAATACAGATATGCCTAGTAGTGCTAATACCTGAACACAGTCATCATTTAGTCGTAGAAATTTTCTGAAACTCTAATTTAAGATGGATCTATTTAAATAGGAATTTACAAGGCCAAAACATGCTTAATCTCATTTCAGAAATCCTAATAAATAGTACAATGTACAAAAATTCGACTTAATCACATGGCATATTCCACTGGATATACTTGACAATATAAAATTTTTACAACATGAACTCATGTCTAGAAATCCGTAAAATATGTCACAAGGATCAAAACATGCATTCTGTCGAACTGTTGAACTTGACGGCACAGAGACTGCCACCGACAAGAATTAATGGCACAAAAAGTAGCCACCAACCATGGATCTTAATGGCACCAGATGCTGTCATTAAGTTCCTGTCTCTGCAAATACAGACTGAACGCATAATAACGGTGAATGGGGGGTTCTAGGACACGAGAAAATTTGCTAAAAATACCTAGGACCTAGCTGACATGGTAGGGTTAATGTATAAGGGTTAATTGCCTCACAGAAAATGTTAGATGCAATTTAATTGCCGGGGAAGCTCTCCTCGGCCAAGCTAAGAAGCCCTCCAATCTCCCCTCGATCCGACTTCTGTGTTGATGGATGAAGCACGCTGGAGTCGAGGAAGCTTTATTGATGTTCCAAGTTCCTTCCAGTCGATGTAGATCGCCTGGGAACACACCAAGTCGCCAGATCTAGAGCCTCAAAGTTCAGGGTTCGCACACAGTTTCTAGGGTTTTTGACAAAAACCAAAAGGGACTATCATCCGGCCAAAAGGGAGATTTTATAATTAAGCTAGGGCAGTCGGGTACGCATTTAGGTAGGGTATCCGACGTTGGGCGACAGTTTCCTAAACATGGGCGAAGAAATTGCGGACGTTTCCAAATCAGAAACAACAAAATTTTGGGGAAGTAGATGTCCACATTGTTGGCCGTCTACTGGGAGTTGGCGTCCATCGATCTGGACGTCGACTACCCTCTAACGTTCATGCATGTTGACGTTAACATACACTTCGGCCAGAATCCAGAAATGCTGTAAACCATGCTTACACTATGTACATACATGCAATGTAATACATATACCTTAAATACCATCTATACAATTTAAATAAAACAACATATACGTAATAAACACATATATACATATGTACAACAATTCTCAAATATATACATAAATAATTACATACTTGTAGATGGCACTATACACAAGGCATTTGAACAACACATGACCGAAACTAAAAGGGCAAAATTCGAGGGCCTTACAGAATCTATAGCAATTATAATACTTGGCACATGCTTACCAATTTAGAACATAGAACACTTGCTAGTTTTCTAAACAATTAAGGATAAACATAGTGCATGCTTTATATTACTTGAACAATTTAGTATAAAACCTATAACATGATTTCTACACTTTTTGTTCATCATGTTCAAGGAATTAAATCTCATTCAAACCATCTTGCAACTTTACATGATTTAAGCATGAAACTATATATAAGGTAAACAACATACCTAACATGGATTATATTCAGTTTTCATGTATTAACACAATTGTACACACATTTTACTTGCTGTTTTGACATGGATTGAGCACAATCACATAAGATTACACTAATTCACACGATGATACATTCACTTAATAGTTTACAATTCACATATTTCACATTGCACAATTCACATGATCGCATACACATTTCCACATTTTCACTTATTTGTCGTGACACATAGTCCAAACCACCGCTAGAAGGACACACATATACACATACACTTATCCATCACCTAGGCAACATAGTAATGGATCTGGTTAACTACGTAGAATCGGGAGAAGCACTCTCCACCCTAACCAGTGGTACTTGTCCACCTCCAGGATTTCATCCTAATGCCCTTAGGATATCACTCACATTGAACCTTCCTGTAGGGACTTTACTACAATAGAGTTCCATAGCCCTCTATGGTAGTAGTGTCACACATGGCGCAATTTACACATTAAACATTTACCACATTTACTTACATTATTCACATGCACTTACACACACACATGTATTTTTTTACACATAAACATGGATCAGTTTACCTGACATGCTTTTTACTATTTTATAATGATGATCAACTTCTAATACAGTCCTGATTAGGTGGCTATTAACTGAATCACATACGATTTAAACTAGCATGATTAACATGGTCAAATTCTCTCTTTAAAACCATAACAGTACCTACTATTTCCCAAACAACATGAAAATTTTATAATAAGTTCCAAACAGTAAGTATAACACATGATCAATTTTCCATATTTTTCAGATCAGTACACGAATTTCAGTAATTGAAACAAATTTCATTCATTTTATCACTAATTTCACTTCAATAGATTTCACAATAACACAGTTATACCCAGCAGTACTAACATCTGAACACAGTCATCATATAGTCACCGAAATTTTCTAAGACCCTAATTTAACATGGATCTAATTAAACAGGAATTTACAAGGCTAATTCATGCTTAATATCTCATTTAAGAAATTCTAATAAATAGTACAATGTACGAAAATTCGACCTAATCGCATGGCGTGTTCCATTGGATATACTTGACCATAAAATTTTTTTACAGCATGTATTCATGCCCAGAAATCCGAAAAATATGTCACAAAGATCAAAACATGCATTTTGTCAAACCTGTTGAACTTGGCGGCATAGATGCTGCTGCCAACATGGGTTAACGGCACAAGATCATGCCGCCAACCAGGGATCTTAACGGCACTAGATGTCACCGTTAAGTTCCTGTCTGCAGAAATGCAGACAGAACGCACAAAGCAACGGTGAATGCGGGTTCTAGGACACGAGGAAAAATCTGTAAAAATACCTGGGACCTAGAAGACATGTGTAGGGATAGTGTACAAGGGTTACTTGCCTGTAAAAAAAAAATGCTAGACAAGATTAAATTGTCAGAGAAGCTCTCCTCGGCCAAGCCAAGAAGCCTCCAAAAACCTTCCGGATCTGGTTCTGTGTTGAAGTAGGTTGCACACCGGAGTCGGGGAAGCTTAAAATTTGTTCCAAGTTCCTCCAGTCGATGTAGTTCGTCAAGAGAACTCTTCAGTTTCGGATCAAAGCCTCTAAAGTTCAGGTTCGCACAGACAGTTCTAGGGTTTTGACAAGAAGCCAAAAGACCTAATCCGGCCGCAAGAGGGTGTTTTTATAAGCTGAGGGGGTTTAGGGATGCGTTAAGGGATGGATCCTACCGTTGGGAGATGGTTTCCTAATCCAGAGAGCAAGAAACACGGTTGTTTCTTGATCTAAAACTGCAACAAGTTCTAGGAATAGACGACGACATGGTTGCCGCCAACTGGGAGTTGGCGTCCATCGATCTGAACATCGACTCAACCCTAAACGACCATGCATGTTGGCGTTAATTGGCCCTTCGGCCAGAACACAGAAATGCAGAAAACCATGCTTACACTATGTACATACATGCAATGTATAATGTATAACTTAACTACTATCTACACAATGTAAATAAAAAACATATACGTAATAAACATATATATAATATATATATATATATATATATATATAATATATATATATATATATATATAATCAAAAAGGATACCCTGAACTACAGCGCCATGAACATGCTGTAATGTGCTATCCATCCAAAGACATACTCTAGAATTTCTATGTGTAAGTCTGCTAAGGAGATGTGGGATAAATTAGAATTGTTATATGAGGGCACATCTTAAGTTAGGGAAACTAAAGCAAACATGCTAGTTTCTGATTATGAATTGTTTGTCATGAAATCTGAAGAAACCATATCTGAGATGTTTGCTAGGTTTATGGTTATAATCAATGGACTTCGAGCTTTGGGTAAGGAATACTCAAATGAAGATTTGGTAAGGAAGATCTTGCGCTCTTTATCTCCTTTGTGGCACACTAAAGCTACAGTCATTGAGGACTCAAAAGATTTATCCAAAATAACATTGGATGAACTCATTGGATCCTTAATAACTTATGAGCTAAATCTTAAGAGATCTGAAGAACACATGTTGAAAATAAAACCCATTGCTCTTAACGCTTCCTCAAGTAGTAAAGGAAAATCTAAAGAGATTTCTGAATCTAAAAATTCTAACTCTGAGGATGATAATCTTGCTTTGATAACTAGACAATTTAGGGCATTTTTGAGATCTAACAAGAAGAACTTTGGTAATAAGCAAAATGTCATGTCTGGTAAAAAGAAACACTCCTTCTCACATGTTGATCACAAGAAAAATGATGAACTTCCTGTGTGTTACAAGTGCAACAAATCTGGACACATGAAGGCTGAATGTTCACAGAATAAGAAGGATAAGCTCAACTGACACAAGAAGGAGTTTCACAGAAAGAAGAACAAGGTCATGGTAGCTACATGGTCAGATGAGGGTCAAAGTTCGAATAGCAATGAAGAATCCTCTAGTTCAGAAGAAAATGAAGTCTGCTTCATGGCTGGAAGCAGTGAAGAACATGTAGATATATCTTTTGAACTATACCTTTGACGATGGCAAGAAACATATGGTAATTTAGTTGAAATATTTCTGAAATAAGAAAAGAAAAATTGACAGTATTCTTCATGACCATCATCATCTAGAAAAAAAATACTGAATTGGAAGCTCAGATTTTAGACCAAATAAAGAAAATGATGAGTTGTTAATTCTTGTTGATGATCTGAAACTGAGGATTCAACAATGAACAAAGATTATGAATTATGTCAAGAAATTTGAAGACAAAGAGAAGAAAAATCAAGAAAATTAACTCAAATTGAAAAACTCAATCATTGCCTTAAAGAAAAAGAAGAGATCATCAAGAACTTCACACAAGGCAAAGAAAATGTGAATGCTCTACTGGGAATGATGATGAATTCAAATAAACATGGTTTAGGTTTGAACCACAAAATTCAAAGAAACTAAATCATCTGAAAAGAACAAAATCAGCAAAAACTTCTCTAATAAAATTTGTCAAGGCAGGTCTATCTGAAAACAAAGGTAAAATGCTAAAAAAAAAGAACCTATAAGGTGGACACACCCTTTGCCAAGGTCGACCTACCCCATGCATAGGTCGACACATACTCTACCCAGGTCAACCTACCCCATTCATAGGTCGACACACACTCTTCCGAGGTCGACCACCCCATTCATAGGTCGACACAAACACTGCATAGGTCTACCTACCCCTATTATAAAAATCAGAAAAACTTCAAAGCAATAAAGAATTATTTTTCTCATGGAAATTGGAATGTTTACACATCATACAATTCAAGATGGAATAATCCTTGGAACCAAAGGTACAATGGTAACCAATGGTTCAATCCTTCTTTTTATCACTCACATTTTCCTGCTCATCAACAACATTACATGCCAAGATTTTCATAGTGGAATAAATCAGCTAAGAGGTATAACTTTCAGAAATTTGAAAAATAAAACGTTGATTCTTTTGTTCCGAAGAACACTGTGAAGAAAAATGTTCAAATATGGGTTAGAAAGGATTTGGTTTCTCTTCTGACTCAGGATGTGGTACCAATCACATCTGGATACCAAAAACTTTTCTTGTTAATTTGTTGTGGGCAGGAAAGTCATGCATCCAATTCAAACATCTGGATTATTGACAGTGGATGCTCACGGCACATGATGGGAGACATAAATAAATTTTCCTACTTGTTTGAAAAGGAAGGTGGACCAGTCACCTTCGGAGGTAAGAATAAGGGAAAAATAATTGGCAAAGGAAAGGTTGGTAAGTCTTGCATACCTTGAGTGATGATGTTTGGTAAGTTAAAGGGTTGAATTAACTTGCTTAGCATTAGTCAATTGTGTGACAATGGCCACAAATTCTTTTTGAATCTGATCATGCAAAAAATTGAGTCCTCTTCTGAGGAAATCAAATTGATTGAAAAAAGAGAAAATAATGTTACATGATAGATATTTTCACTAAGCCTCTTTCTGAAAATAGTTTTTCATCTTTAAGGAGAGAACTTGGATTGTGCAAACTTCCACATCTTTGACATCTATCATTTCTTTTTGCAAATAAATTCCTCCTTCATTGCATTGTTACTCTTGGTATATAAAATAGTTAATTGAAGAAAGTCAAGTCAGGCTTGTATGGACACTTTCACTATACGTGAGTATATGTCTCTGCCAAGTATCAATAGTCATTTATGCAATTGTTGAGGGGGAATCATTATCTTTCAATAAAACATTCTTATTAATTCTGCTCTCACTTCATTCAATTCCTATTTCTTCAATAATCTTCATGTTCACTTTCTAATGGGGAGCTAATTGTCAAGGGAAGTCATTGTCACTTCTTCATTCATTTCTCTTGACAATAGTTGTCTATATTGAGCCCCAAATTAGTACAATTTTTGAGTCCTTGTGCTATTTTACTATGAGAAACTTAAGACATTGAAACTAAACTCATTGTGCATTTAGTTTAATTTCGAAGATTCATTTTCATTACAAGGATGTGCAATCTTAATACTGAATGTCTTTAAAATGTTTTACAAATCACTTGTAGGCACATGAGTGGCTTTACTGTTTAACATGTGTATGTTAAGCTTCATTTTTACACATGCTAAGAATAATTTCTCTAAATTCGTAGCCATGATTTTTTTGGTCAAGGCAAACAAATCCTGCAAAACATCAAACGAAAATGAACAACAATATAGAAAGATACAAACAGAGCAATGCATATTCTTGAACCATTGAGTAACTGGGCCATCTCATCTAAAAAAAAAATTTATCTCACGTCAAAAAGTGGAAGTGAATTGATATCTCTGTATAGATAATGAAAGTTAAACCACTGAGTAATCAGGAGATCTTGCATTTGATAAATGTGATCTTGCACTGAAAAGTGAGATTTAACTAATTTATCCTTGTAGTTCTTTTCAAGTAAAAATGAAAGAAAATTCCAAAAGATAGGACAAAAAAGCTCAAGACCTAAATAAAGTTTATGTGTACTGAGTTTAGACTTATTATTCTACGTTGTGTTAAAATAAAGCTCATAACCTCCTTGTTAAATACTTCTGCTCACTCATATAAGTCACATTACCTCGCATTGCATTATTATTTTAACCATATTCAGACCATTATGTCTTGCTATACTTTGTGTTGAGTGGGTCTTTGTGATTACACTTTGTTGCACAATACCAAAACACACAATATTTCTCTCATATGTCAATATCACTTTGCCTCACTTATTTTGATTATTTCTAACCTTTATTTCCACAACTGCATTTCTTGATCTCCTACCATTCTTATTTATTTTTCATGTCTATCTTTTTTATGCTGTCAAAAAGGGGGAGAAATT
Organism: Colocasia esculenta; assembly: GCA_014218235.1. Lineage (NCBI taxonomy): Eukaryota > Viridiplantae > Streptophyta > Magnoliopsida > Alismatales > Araceae > Colocasia > Colocasia esculenta. The sequence continues at coordinate 109,164,099 of CM024763.1, read as the reverse complement.
GCAGAGAATTAAGGGGGAGAACTTGCAGATAGGGGAGAATTTGCATTTATTTTGTCATCATCAAAAAGGGGGAGAATGTTGTGTTGAGTGTGTATTGAAACCTTTAATGATGATTTAATTATGACTAATGACATCACTCATAATTTGATTTTTATGATGACATTTTATACATATTGTACATATTATAATGATGACTAAATAACATGTTTTTAACACTTAATATTTCATATTTTGATGATAATAGCATGTTTTGATGGTTCACACTTCATATATACAGGTTCACATAATTTTGTCAAAGTGGTGTCGACACAAGCACATCATGTGTCGACACAGCATCTGTTCATAGAAGCCATTCAGAACTGAAGAAGTCAGTGGTGTCAACACAAGTCCATTATGTGTCGACACATGCATTGCATTCAGAAAGCAGTGAAGTGAAAAGTAGTCAGTGGTGTCGACACAGAACCATCTTGTGTCGACACATCCATTGCATCTAGAGAACAGCTAGAAGACAAGAAGCCAGTGGTGTCATCACAGGTTGGTCATGTGTCGACACATCTTGTACTCCCAGAAAGATGATTTTTGGTCTATGATCAGGTGTGTCAACACAAGTGAAATGTGTGTTGACACAAGTCACCATTCAGTGATGTCAGGACACAATGCAAGGATCATGTGTTGACACACAACTTGATTGTGTCGACACACATCGAATGATGATTCAGATCTTAAATTTTCTGGACATGTGTCTGCATGGGAGTCAAGGAATCTTACCTATATTTTTGTGCCCATGCACCCCAATGCTCCACATGGACACATGGGACTATAAATACCCATGATTCTCATACTCTAAAGGTAACAGAACTCATACAACATCTAGAAAAGGAGGAGAGCGGGAAATAAGGGGATCTGTGTCTAGAAAGGGAGTAGAGTACTGCCATCAGAAAGAAGAAGAATGAGAAGAAGAAGGAGAAGAAGAGGAGGAGTTTGTGAATGGAGGAGTTCGTGATGAAGACAGATCTGAAAAGCTTGGAAACATCTCAGAGTCTGTAATTCATCTAGTTACACTTAATTGGGTGATCTGTGTATGCGTTCTACACAGATCATCAAATTATGTTTATTCTACTTTTTTCACTATACTAAGGTAGATCGTGCTAGAGGATCTACTCTGTAATTGAGCTTGTTTTAACACGACTTGGATCCATCGCAGTCCAAAGGTTTTGAGTACATTATACTTAGGTTTGGAGCCGTAGTGCTCTGGGTTAGAGCTGTAGTGCTATGGTGTTTAAGCCGTCGTGCTCAATTGCTTGTGAGTTGTTGAACTCACAAGTGGTCTGTGGAGTAGGTCCTCGTGCCTATCTCCTGAGTTTCTTTGAGTCGTCGCACTCAAAGGTGTTGGAGTCGTCATGCTCTAGGTTGTTTGCACTTGTGCTTGTGTTTCCTCCGTCGTGGGGAGGTGGACGTAGGAGGCACAAGTTGTGTTCTCCGAACCACCTTAAAATTCTCTATGCACTGAGGTTTGCTTGTGGTTTGTTGTCTCATTTCACTCTATATTCACACACCACAACTTGATCTAATTGAATTGTGTGTGTCACTCGTTTTAATTCTGCTGCCATACACACTCATTTGTAATTAACATTGATTCAGTCACCTATCCGATCCAAACATATCAGGAATTTCAAATCCAGGTGACTGTGAAACATAGACATCTTATTTGATGTAACCATTTAGAAAGGCAGTTTTGACATCTATTTGAAATAGTTTAAATTTGTTGGAACATGCATATGCTAGCAATATTCTTACTGCCTCAAGCCTAGCTACTAGTGCAAAAGATTCTTCAAAATCAACCTCAAATTCTTGATTGTACCCATTTGCAACCAATCTAGCTTTATTTATAACATCTTTTCTCTCTTCATTTAGCTTATTCCTAAACACTCATCTTGTTCCAATTATTGAGATTTCTGGAGTTTTAGGGACTAAGCTTATAGTACCCCAGAAAATCTAATAATTTGAAAATATGGATAAATTGAAATTTTATCAATTAATAAATTCAAACTAGTTAAAAAAGTACGCATCATTAATGCATGCATAAAAACCCATATAAAATGACGTAAAAATAGTAGTTATGTTTTAAATAATATTCTCTAATTACCCACCATGAAATTGGGCATAGAAAAATCATTTGGACTAAGTTTAAGTATTTATGCAACTTATTAGCATAATTAAGGAATAAGTCGGAGAACTAATTATTTTATGAGCCAAAGTGGATTATAAATTTAAATAAACATGTGGGTAGACTTTAAATAATATGGGTTGATAGCCCATTATGATAATTGGACCAATAGACAATCTTAGCCAATGAATAAATTATTTAATAAAAAGGTAATTAAAACCCATTAAGAACATGGGTTGTACAATTAAGCTCACATAAGTTATTGGGCTAAGAGTAAGAGCCCAACTGATGAAGGTTAGAAATATTGGCCATAAATAATATTAAATTGAATTGAATTAAGAAATTAATTAAATAAGTGTGATAAATAGATTTAAATAAGAATAAAGGGTGAAAAATAGAATTAAATCAATACCCATTAAGCTAAATTAGTAATGGGTTTTACTAATGGTCTTAACAGAAATGTTAGGCCCAAATATGAAGAGCCCATCATGAGATGAGAGATAATTAAGTCAAATTCGGAGTTAATTAATACATAATTTAAATAAGGGTAAGATAAATATAAAAATAGGTTGTAAATATCCTAAAAAGAGTCCTAAGCTTACCCTAACCCTTTGGCCACGAAATTGGACATCTTCCCTTCCTTTAGGTCGATAAATGCAAGAAATAATGGAGATAAATAGGGATTTTTCGGAGTTGGAAAAAGAGAGAAGAGTTTTAAGTACTTTTGACTCTTAAACCCATCAAAACACCCCCAACTCGTCCCTAACCACCCATAGCTTGTTGCTGGAGCCTTGAGGGATGAAGAGAAGAGCTGAAGAATGAAGGAGTAAGAAGGAGGAGCTTGGAAAGGAGGGATTCATCTCGTTCTCATCAAAACCCTAGGATTTTTTTATCAACAAGAAAAGGTAGGCAATCTCTCAAGCACGAACAAATTAAATTTTAACCTAGGGAGAACATGATCCCCTCTTGCAAAAGCCCCATGATTGCCCTATTTTCGTTGCTCCATGAAGGAGTATTAAATGTTCTAAGTTTTGTCCATACCATGCACCCGAACCTTCAAGATTGTTTTCAATACAAGCATGTACTTGATCTCATGTGTTGTAAAATTCTCATAAATACTACATCCTATTAGCTTTCAAACGCCGCTATTTTTCCTAATTTTCATAATGTATTCATTGCTAATTAAATCATTTTCCATGACTGTGCATGTTTAGGTCACCGAAAAGTAACTTGTTAAAGCATGTACAAACCTTGTCTGTTTCCTAATTACTCATGCTTGTTGATAGATCTACGAGTCTACTTTCATTTAAAGCTAGTTTCATAATTTGTTGGATCATCGTGTGATTTTATATCGATTTTAGAAGAGTCAGTATCATGCTTTGGAGGGAAGGACCAAAACCCAAAAAGGGAAAAAACCCCTTTTCTGGGTCGGGCCGCTCCTCTGAAGTCGCGACGGCCCGCCCATCGTGGACCTCAGAGGGGGACGCGATAGGCCGATCCGTCGCGATGTGAACGCAACGGGCCGCGTCGTCGTGTTCTCTCCCCCAAACCGGGCCAGGCCGACCGGTCGACAGTCGCGCCCGGGACCCCCGTGGTGACTTGAATCGCGACGGGTACCCTGTCGCGTTCTCAGAATTGCTCTAGAACCCAAAATTGCATCTATGCCCCTACTATTTATGCCATTTAACCCTTGTTAAGTTAAATCATGTACTGTTAAGCTTAGTAATTGACCTGAATATTTTTATTTGTTAATATTTAAATAATTCTCATTAATTAAAAGCCATGTGCACGATTATTCACTCTCGCAATTTTTTGCACTTGCACACATAACATTAATGTCTGCCATTTGACCCTATTAAAATACTCAATAATGTATCTGGTATTAAGTGAAATTAATACTAAATTCCCCATTTAGTTAATGACACTTGTCTTCGTGTTTATTCGCATGTTTTGTATTACCGTATCACGTTCCCTCTGCCTTCGAGCACTCGAGGCAAGACGGACAACATTTCATTACACACTTTTCTTGGCATGGATTACCTCTCCATCGGGAATACTCTTGACTGGACGAGGGACTCCTTGTCAAGGCCTCCGTAAGTCTTCTTTGCTTGGCATACATCTATTGCCGACGAGCTGGCTGTACCCTTAAAATCGTTCACTCTTCGGGATCAGCACGATCCAACGGCCTTAGTGTGTTCACTCTTACCTTGGGATCACGCCGAACCTCTGGTGTGTTCGTAGCACAGCTATTGGGCGGTTGTGACTTCTACCGGTCTACCGGCACACGACCTTGTGCTTGCAAATGTTACTATCGTGGTTAACGTTGTTTTACGATTATACCCCTATCTCATCTACTATCTCGGTACTCTCATCTGTTCATGTTCACTCTACTATTCATGTATTCATCTAGTACCTCTGAGACTCTTGAGCTGTTATGGCTCCTATTGTTTGTACTGTTCTTGACTGTCTAGCGCTATAATATGGGTCTTGTGACTCTACTGGACTTGAATGCATACTGCTGAGGGCACGGAGAGTGTCTGAGGGGCTCTAATCTAATCCTGGGGGCAGAGAGCCACCCAAAATACCTACAGGGGCTAATGATGGTGTCGTCATTGCACTGGTTCTGATGACTGTTATGAATGGCTAGACATCTAACTGTTATACTGTTAGTCTGATTAGTTCAGACGTACTGTGCTATTATTGTGCTATCACTGACTATTACTGAACGACTACTGTCCTATTATAGAGCGACTACTGCCGTATTCTCCTATTGCACTGTCATGGTTCAACAACTTTCTCTCTTCTTGCACTACATGTTACTTACTATTGCTTGACAAAGACGACTAGTGCACTGTTGTGCAACCATACACGCTATCTCATTATCTGGCCAATCCATTATCATCCTAGATTTGCAATATTCTTGTTGAACGTATTATCGATCTCTGTTACATTTGACTATTTCTCTTTTGACTATACTTGATCGTTCTCTCTAATTAACCTGCTTTATAAGACATAATCACTTAAAGCATGTATGTTTACATGAGATATTAAGTCCTATTGAGCGTTATCGCTCACCCTGCGTTAGTGTTGTATGTGTTTTAAGGTAAGTCGGATGATGACCTTACACACACTAACGGGAATGGACTGGAGTGATGAGCGTCCTAGAGTCATAGCGACAGAATAACCTTAGCTTCCTAGAATTCAATTAGATATTTGCTTAGTTATCTTTTCCAATGTAATGAAGTTTTTGAGCCCTATGTTTGGGCTATGAATTAGGGATGTAATAGTTTAGATGAATTATCAATAAAATGAAGAGTTTATTGTAATGTTGTTCATTAGATGCTCTGATGTTTGCGACTGTACGTGCTATTGTCGTTACCATACACATTGTTCATGCCTCCCCGATTTATTCCGCTGCTAAATTGGCGTGGCATGACAAAGCTCCATACATTATTTCTTTGAAATTACCCAAGTTCTTCATGCATGGCATCTATCGAAGAGTTTTCTTTTAGTGCTTCTTCAATGTTTTTAGGTTCCACTTGAGAAATAAATGCTAAATGATCCCGTTCAACAATATTTCTAAAGTGTGATCTAGTTTGAACTCTATCATTTACATTGCCAATGACATTTTCAAGTGGATGATCTTTGAGTACCTAACATTTGTTAATGTTGTCTCACCCTGTTGATTTTGATTTCAGGTCTGTCAACAGCCTCTGTTGGGTCTGTCGACAGGTTCTTGTCAGCTTCTTCTTCAAGAATTTCTCCTTCTTTAGGTCTGTCGACTGCCTCTGTTTGGTCTGTCGATAGATGCTTGTCATCTTGTTCTTCAAGTATTTTCCTTCTTCATCATCATACCTGCAAGCATTTGAATTGTCAGTTTTTGTATGAATCTCATTAAAGACAACATGTGGAGCCCTTCCACAGTCTTATTTTGTTATTAAATACTCTATAGGCTCTAGAGTGTTCAGAGTAGCCTAAGAAGATTCCTGGATCACTTTCGGCTTCAAATTGTCTAGATCAGCTTTGTCATTATTGGAATGAAGACTTTGGAGCCAAAAATTCTAAAATATCCAACGTTGGGTCTCTTACCTTTTAGAAGTTCATATGGGGTTTTTTTCATGACAAGTCTTACCATGGCTCTATTCAATATGTAGCATGATTGTTCACAACTTCTGCCCAAAAACTCCTTGAGAGTTTACTTTCCACTAGAAGTGTGCGAGTCATTTCCACCAAGGTTCTGTTCTTCTCTCACTACTCTATTTTGTTCTAGAGTTCTTGGAGAGGAGAATTTATGTTCAATACCTTGGTTCCTACAAAAGTCAAAAAAATAAATTATTGTCAAACTCTCCCCCATGACCAGTACGAATGAGCATATTTGTTTGTGTTTCCATTCTCAATCTTGTTAAAGAATTCTTTTTCAGAACTTCATTTTATGAGCTAGAAATTTAACCCAAGTGAACCTAGTGAAATCATCTACAATGACAAAGCCAAAGTATTTGCCATTGAGACTAAGTGTTCTTGTAGGTCCAAAAAGGTCCATGTGTAGCAATTCAAATGGTTTTGAAGTCATTATTGGTGCATTAGATTTGAAAGACTTTCTAGTCTATTTTCCCTGTGCACATACATCACAAAAGCTCAAATCCTTGTTAAAGTGAATTTTAGGAAGACCATTTACCAATTTCATTCTCATGATTTTGTTCAAAACATTAAAGCTTGCATGGCCTAGCCTGTGATGCCATAGAGAAAGTTGATCCTTTTTGTTTGCAACAAGACACCAGTTTTTTATTTTTGGTTCATCTAGATCAACTAGATAAATGTTATTGACTCTTTTTCCAGAAAAATTAACACTACCAGAATTTTTATCAATGATTTGACATGCTTCTGAGTCAAAGATGACTTTGTGGCCTTTATCACACAATTGACTATTGCTCAGTAGATTGTGATTGAGGCCATTAACAAGCAAACATTTTCAATGGAGTTGAAGCATCCTTACCTACCTTACCTGTGCTAATTATTTGGCCTTTATTGTTACCTCAAAAATGACTTGACCACCATCTTTTTCAACCAGTAGACAAAATTTTTCTTTATCTCCCGTCATGTGCCTCGAGAGCCACTGTCCAAGTACCACTTGTTTTGATTTTGGGCTGTTAGGCACTCCTACAATGACAAATCAGAAAAAAGGTTTTGGTACCCAAATTACTTTGGGTCCCATTATTTCATTCATGCCAGAAAGTAAATACTTAGGAATCCACAATTGTTTGCATTTCATCATGATCAGTTTATTCCAGCATTGTTGCTCAGTATGACCAAGTTTTTTACAACAGTTGCATGATGGAGTTTGAATTTTTGAAATTCTTTTACTGTTGTATTGAACTTTTGAATTCTTTTGTCCTTTTTACTGCTTGGATGGTTTTGATCTGTCAACTGATTTCCATACCTATCGATAGTTCAGTTTCTGCCTTAAGTACCTGTCGACAGGGGTTGTTTGCTTGTTGACCAGTTAAGTTCTTTTGTTTGTTCTTCTGATCTTTGTTTTTAACATGAGCTTGTTTGCTTACACTTGGACTGTACTGAACAAAGGATGTGATGAATTTTTGTCCAAGTTTCTTTTGATTTTCAGTTTGAAATCCAAGTCCATGTCTTGTTATGTTTGACTTAACTCCTAAAACAACATCAAGATTTCCTTTCCCTTAACAAATCTTGACAGATCTTCATTTTTCCTTTTTAGTTCTTTTTGAACTTCTTCCATTTTCTTCTAAATCTTTTGATTCTCGTTTTGAAGTGTTTGAACATATTCATTTAGAGTTTGCTTTCCTTTTTCATTCTTTTGATGTTTTTCTTTCATGCAATCCATTTCAGCATAGTGATTTTCCTTTTCATTTTTTAGTAGCTCTATTTCTCTATTCAGGATTGCAAGTTGTTCATCATTACTTGTGCTATGCACAAGATTGTTGATTTTCTTTTTCAATATTTTATTTTTAGATTTATATTCACAGAATTTTTCAAACAGCATGGTATATGCATCTTCCCATTCTTTAATTGTATAGCTTTCAAAAGACGAGTTTACCTCATTGGAGTCTTCACTCCTTGCCATCAAGCACTGGATTTCTTTATTATCAGAGTTGTCTTGATCACCTTCGTCTTCGTCTTCGTCTTCATCACTCCAAGTTGCCATCAGCTTCCTTTTAAGCTCTGGGCATTCACCTCTCATGTGCCCCTATCTTTTGCATTCATAGCAAACAATCATGTCATTTTTCTTGTTTGTAACGAATTTATTTGCAAAGTCTCTTTTAGGAAGAGTTTTGAAGTTACCTGGCCCCTTCATTCTGAATCTGAGGAATTTTTTGAATTGTATAGTCAGCATGGCCATCTCATTATTTTTGCTTTCACTAGACGTTTCATTTTCATCACTCTCTTGTTCAGTTCCTTCTTGGAACTTGATGAGGCTTTATTAGAAGCTTTCAATGCAATAGATTTTCTTGGAATGACCTCAGATTCTTTTCTTTTAAAATTGATTTCATAGGTCATCAATGATCCTATCAGTTCATCTAATTGTATTGTGGACAGGTCTTTAGAGTCCTCAATGACAGTGGCCTTAGTATGCCAAGAGGATGGAAGAGATTGAAGTATCTTCCTTACTAAGTCACTCTCACTGTACTCTTTCTTCAGACCTTTCAAACCATTGATTATAATCATGAAACGAGCAAACATGTCTGAGATTGTTTCTTCATTATTCTTTTAAACATTTCATATTCAGAAACAAGCATGCTCACTTTGGTTTCCCTTTCCTCAGACATACCTTCATATATGACCTCTAGCTTGTCCTACATGTCCTTTGCAGATGAGCATGTGGAGACTCTTGAGTACTCTTTGGATGCACAACACATTGCATCATATTCATGGTGCTCCAATTTAAGGTAGCCTTTCAGATTTGCTCCCTTGTCCAAGTTTCCTCATCTTCCGGTAGTTGTAAGGTCCCATGCTTACGATTTTCCACAGCTCGTAGTCTTGAGCTCTCAGAAATACCTGCATTCGGATTTTCCACTATGTATAGTCAGTTCCGTCAAAGAAGGGAGGCCTGGACACTGAGTGTCCTTCAGCTAAAAAGCCTTTGCTAGTATTCATCAAGTAGAATCTCTCCTAATCGTTAGATCAAGTAATTAAAACTTATGAAATCGGAGAAACCCGCTCTGGTACCAATTGTTAGGTGTGCGGAATTAACTATAACAGTAATATAGAAGGGGGGTTGAATAGATTACCGCCAATTAAAAGCAAACAAATCTTATTTTGAAATTAGGACAAACTGTAGAAAAACTTATAGGATATGGATCGAGTGTAAATCTAAAGGTGTGTGTAAAATGAGTTTAGAGGATTAGCAGTATGAACATGTGTGAACAAATTATCATGCCTATCAAACATCTAGCGGGTAGAACAATGCAAACCACATGACACGATGATTTAAGGTGGTTTAGACTACACAACTTGTGTATCCTACGTCCACTGTCCACACACACACACGAAACTGTTTGGTTATCAAGCAAGTTCAACACAAAGAGCCACATACACACAAGGTCTGAGACAAACAAGATATTAGAACAATCCACACACACTTGGAATGAACACAAGGACTGCTCAAACCAACAACACACACATGTAAAGAAAATTGAAGTGTAGGAAGAGTTCAGAGTGGAGAAAACAAATCGAATGGGTGAACTCTTCGAACCCTCCATCCTGATGATCTCCAAACTTCAAGTCGTAGATGATCCGAAGTTGCTTCTGGAAGCCTTGAGGACGAAACTACTTCAACCTCGCCTTCTTTGAAAGATCTTCTGGTTGTTGAGGCTTAAAGGTTAAAGCAGTGCTCTGAAAATCTTCTTCTTGTTCTCCTAGGTTTGGGATTTGATGTGGAGGCTGCTTGCTACGAAAAGGAGTCCAAAAGATCTATATATAGGAGTGTCCTAGTCTCACACAACTCTTGGGATTCATGAGAGAAGAGGACGCCCTAATAGAGATCACATGTCTATTAGGGATCAGATCGGCAGCCCTCTCTCACACGACTCACACGTAGAGATCGGAGGAGAGATTAAAGAAGAGGGAAGAAGAACATAAGAACACCAGATTTACGTGGTTTAGAGGCATCGCCTTCCTACGTCCACGGCCACAGCAGTGAAACCAATACTATGTGACAGAATCATTATAGTATAAGGAGAATCATTATATACTAGGAGGTTAGGGCGCCATAATCGAGAGTTACAAGGGCAAAAATGCCCTTAACTCAGAAACGCGAAGTCGTCTAACTCGGGGTGCGTCAACCTTATTCATGGGTGCGTCGACGCACCTCAACCTATGTCGACTTCGAACCAATCCACATTTGAAAGTTCAGGCTCCACACTCTAACAATCTCCCACTTGGAGTCTGAACTCCAAACAATAACAGGCATTTCAAAGACTTGATCCTCCTCAATGTAGCAAAGGAAAAGCTGGCTATGGCATCCCTCCATCAATCATTCATGGAGACCAACTGAAGCTTGGCACAACTTCAGTTTCTCTCTTGTGACTGCCTTGGTCAACATGTCTGCTGGATTTTCTGTCCCTCGTATCTTCTCAAGCAATAGAGTACCATCCTCAATCAACCCACGGATGAAGTGATACTTCAGCTGTATGTGCTTCTTCCTTGCATGGAAGACGGGGTTCTTGGCAAGGTGAATTGCACTTTGACTGTCACAAAATAGCACACTGTTGTTTGTTTCTTGTCCAATTCCTTCAGAAATTTTTTCAGCCACACCATCTCCTTGCTACCTTCAGAGACAGCAACATACTCTGCTTCTATGGTTGAAAGAGCAACAACTTTTTGAAGTTGTGATATCTAGCTCACTGTAGTCCCACCCAAGGTGTAAACATAACCAGTGGTGCTTCTTCTTGTGTCCAGATCACCACCAAGATCTGCATCAACAAGCCTTGTAAAATGACATCATTTTTCCTGAAACAAATAGATTTACCTGAAGTGCCTTTTAGGTATCTCAAATCCATTTACTTCTTCTCAATGTTGTTTGCCGGATCTACCATATACCTGCACACAACTCCCACTGCGTGTGCTATATCCGGTCTGGTACAAACCATTGCATACATTAGGCTTCCCACAGCTAATGCATAAGGAATTTTCTTCATGGACTCACAACTCTTAGCAGTCTTTGGTGATTGCTCTTTAGATAGCTTGAAGTGACTTGCTAGAGGAGTGTTGACTGGTTTCACATTCTGCATGTTAAACCTGCCCAACACTTTCTGAATGTAGCTTTCTTGAGATAGCTTCAGAGTACCATCTGTTCTATCCCTCACAATTCTCATTCCAAGAATTTGTTTTGCTTCTCCCAAGTCCTTCATCGCAAATTCCTTTGACAATTGCTTCTTCAACTTGTTGATCTCTGTCATACTTGATCCTACAATGAGCATATCATCCACATACAACAGCAGTATGGTAAAACAATATCAAACTTCTTAAAATAACAACAATGGTCCATGTTGCACCTAATGAACCCATTGCTACAGATGAATCCATCAAACTTCTTGTACCACTACCTAGGGGCTTGTTTCAACCATACAAGCTTTTGTTTAGTTTGCAAACAAGGTTTTCTCTACGATGTTCATGAAAACCTTCTGGCTGCATCATATAGATATCTTCCTCTAGATCACCATGGAGAAAAGCTGTTTTTACATCAACTTGTTCTAGGTGCAAGTTTTCAGCAACAACAATACTTAGCACTAATCTAATAGTGGTTAACTTGACAACTGGAGAGAAAATTTCAGTGTAATCAATACCTTCTTCTGTTGAAAACCTTTCACAACCAGCCTTGCTTTGTACCTCTTGCTGCCATCATGTTCTTCTTTTAACGGAAAAACCATTTATTCTGCAGTGCCCTCTTGCCGAGGGCTAGTTCAGTCAGCACCCAAGTTTCATTTGTATAAAGAATTCATTTCATCTTTCATTTCCAACTCCCACTTGACTGAATCTTCCACCTGTATAGCTTCATCAAAGCTCTCAGGTTCATCTGCATCAGTCAACAACAAGTAGTACATTGCAGAAGAAAACCATTCAACTAGCTTGCGCAATCTGCTTGATCTTCTCAGTTGAACTTCTGGTTGCACTGTACTTTTCAAGATCTCCTTGAGATCTTCTCAGCACATCCTCTTCTGAAATTTCCTCCAGCTCAACCTATGTACTTTTCTGACTTTCTTGGCCTGCATCTTCAGATTCCACATCAGAGCTATGCTTATAAAGCAATTTTTCATTGAATATAACATTCCTTTGTCTAATGATTTTCCTGCTTTCATCATCCCAGAAGCGGTATCCAAAATCATCAGAACCATCTCCATGAAAAAACATCCTTGACTTAGGATCTAACTTGTCTGTCATTGGAATCAACATGCACATATGAAACACAACCAAATACTCTCAGGTGTGAGAGTTTTACCTCCTTACCGGTCCAAGCCTCTTCTGTAGATCACCATTTAGAGGAGCGCTGGGTCCTCTATTAATCAGATAAGCTGTTGTGTTAATTGCATCTGCTCAGAAGGTCTTCGGTAGGCCAGCATGTAGCCTCATGCTTCTAGCTCTCTCATTAGAGTTCTGTTCATGCGTTCAGCAGCCCCATTCTGTTGTGGAGTATTTGGAATTGTTTTTCCATACGAATGCCATGTACTACACAGAAATTTTTGAATTCCTTGCTGCTATATTCTCCTCCATTGTCTGACCTCAGACACTTGATCTTTGCACCAGTTTGTTTTCCACTTCAGCCTTCCACTTCACAAAGGTAGAAAATACATCAGATTTATTTTTAAGAAAATAAACCCTTACCTTCCGAGTGGAGTCATCAATAAAGGTGACATAATAGAGTGAACCTCCAAGGGATCGAACAGGGGCTGGTCCCCACACATCAGTGTGTACAAGTTCTAACTTTTCTAGCTTAGGACTTCTTCCCGCTTTAGAGAAGGTGACCTTTCTCTACTTTCCCAGAATGGAATCTTCACACAGTCCAATATCTATGGACTTTAGATCACCTAACTTCCCTTTTGCAGCCATCATCTTCATTCCCTTCTCACTCATGTGTCCAAGTCTGCAGTGCCAGATCTTGGAGTCCTCTTCTGAATTTGCCACTGCCATTGTCTTTGTCATTTGTAGTCATATAAAGAGTTCCCATCTTGCTGCCTCGTGCTATAACCATGGAACCCTTGGTAATCTTCCAGCACCTATTAACAAAGATAGTGACATATTCTCATCATCAAGCTGACCAATGGAGATCAGATTTCTCTTCAAGTCAGGAACATGTCTAACATTCCTCAGCTTCCATACAGTCTCGTTTGCTGTTTTCAACTGAACATCACCCTTCCCCACAATATCTAGGGGCTCATCATCAGCAAGATAACCTTCCCAAAATTACCAGTAACATAATTTTGTAAGTTTCTTTACATGAGGTAGAGTGAAAAGATGCTCAAAATCTAGAATCCAGGATATGATGGGACTGTAACACTCAGAATCAGAGCATCTAGACTTCCTCTATCATGACGTTAGCATAGTCATCTTCCTGTTTCTGCCCCTGATCCTTTTTGTTTGGGAGCCTGAAGTCCTTCTTAAATGACCTTTCTTACCATAATTCCAGCAACCATCACCACGGGGTTTGGACTGACTTCTTTTCTTCGACTTGGATCTATTCCGATTTTATCCACGCTGATTTGTTCTTCCCGTGCCTTCATGTTTAAGGCAGAACCTGAACTTCACCAATTCCCTTCTGTGAACATCCTCGTTAGAGACAAGTCTCGAATCTTTGTAAGTTTCAGTTTGCTTGAGCCTGAAGAACTGCTAACAGCCGTCACAGTAGCACCCCAACTTTCAGGTAAGGAGGACAGAAGAATTAAGGCTTTAATCTCCTCATCAAAATTTATTTCTACAGAACTCAACTGGGTTGTAATCACATTGAATTCATTTATATGATCTGTAACCGAGGAACCTTCAGCCATCTCAGATTAAACAAACGACGCATCGAATGTACCTTGTTGGAAGCAGATGGTTTTCGTACATGTTTGATAACGCCTTGTAAGGTCTCGGGTTTAGCGGATCCTATTGGGTCTTGTAGAGGTTCTGGTGTGTGACGACAAGACTATTGCCGTTAACTTGGGGTGACGGCCGGGGGCTAGCCGTTGACTTGGTGTCAGCGTCCAGCGATGTGGACGTTTGTTGTTTGAACTCAGCGGCATGTGATCTGGACGTCAAGTATTTGGCGTTCAGTAGGCGGGACTAGTGATGTTGACGTCAACTGGTCGGACCTGTTGAAATAGGGCAGCTCGAGAGCAAAGCTCATTCTTCTCTTCTCCTCTCCTTCCCTCCACCTTTGCCTTTCTCTATTTCCACAACTTCTGATGGTGATGGGAGCTCGTGGGAAGGCTCTGGATCGCGTGGCGGTGCTTGATCGGGCGGGAAACGCGAGGATTTGGTGCGATTCGCGCAGAGTCTTCGGGGGATTCTAGCGGGATTGTGGCTGTTTGGGGGTTATTAAAGCGTTCTGAGGTAGGGACTTAACTCCTATAACCCTCCTTAGCAAACCAGCATGCTCATTTAAGTGAATTAGTATGCTAATTGCGGTTTAGGGTTGGGTTATTCCATGCCAGGATTTTGGGTGTTTTGGGCAATCCAAGTGTTGGATTGCATAATTTTGAAGTCCTGGTAGTGTTAGATGATGTGAGGAAGCATTTCCCTCCATCAGTCAGTGTTCTGATTGGGTGATTCTACCCAATTGGACTGATTCGGTGCTGTTTTGGGTTTAGTGGACTGAAGAGCTTAACGTCCACATCTGTTGACGTTGAGATCTTCAAGGGTGATATAAACGACAAAGTCGATTGCCATTGAGTTAGGGTTAACGACATGATGAGTGTCGTTTACTTCTTATTGGGGGCAATCGATATGGCCGTTAATATCCTGTGTCCCAGCAGGCTTGAGTTTTGTGTTTAGAGGCGATTGACATGTGATGTCCGCCCTGTTAACTCATGTGGGCCAGGCTTAGAGTGTGACTCCGCCTGTGCATATGAGTAAGTTAGTTGTGCATATGAGTTGTTCACTTACTGTACGGAGTTTCAGACGTTGAGTGTGTTCCGTCTGTTATACGCGCGTTGCGTTACCGTGTGCCCGTTTCTGTTGTGTTACCTAGGCGTGGGTGCGACTTCGTCTAGATGACTAGCGTGTGGTTGTCCTCCGCTAGTGAGCCAGGACGCTGAGTGCGACTCTGTCTCTGTGCGTACTCCTTGTGGTGGTTGAGCCGGTCCTGTGGAGCCCCTTCTCTACCGCTAGGGTCACAAGCGTAGGGGAAAAATCGGTCGTGGACCAGACGCGAGAGAGAGCGTCTGTAGTGTGCACACGTGGCTGGGGTTGAGAGCCTCTGTGGTGAAGGACGCTGAGCCACAGACCCTAGCTGATTCCTACTTACTGTGTGTGTGTGAGGTGTGTTACTGAGCCGCGAGGTTTACAGTTTTTGTGTTGGCTGCGGTGTACTTACTTTCAGTTTTTACTTTCCGCACTTTAGTTCTGTTGCCGGTGGGGTTCTTTTCCCACTGGGTATCTTTTCTGAGACTCACTCCCCTCCCTTTCAGGTGGGTCTTCGTCGACTCCCGTTCCAGGCGAGTCTAGCCACTCCGGTGTTGGTGCTCCTTAGCTGCAGTGAGTAGTACTTTTGTTGTACTTCTGTACTCTGTATCTTGCTCAGACTCTGAGTTGTACATGTATGTTCATATAGTGAATTTTATAGCTTTGCATGGTGTAATCTTCTTACATATAGTCTCCTCGGACTTTACTTCCTACCCTTCCGAGCTTGTCTCGTGGGTTAGCGGGTCAGAATTTTGGTTACTGGTTGCTTACTGGTAATGCGGATTCTGGGTCGTTACAGTTTGGTATCAGAGCCTGGTCTGATGAGATATATATAAGGAATACCCCTCATGTAAGACTCAGAGTATAAGAGTACAACTGCAGCTATTTAGCCCTAGTTAGTTAGTAGTATTATGTGTGTATTTTGCTCTGTGTATAGTACTATGGCACCTAGGCGACGTCCCAGAGAGGGAGTGCTGAGCAGGTGACTCGTGAGGAGGCTGAGATGCTCCGCCACCTTAGCAGACGCAGCCTTTGCCACAGGACGCACACAGTGGTATTGCTCCGCCGCCACCTCCACCTCAGGTAGCTCAGGGATTAGACATGACTCGATTTCTCGAGGGGATGGCTCAGTTTGTTGCTCAGCACCGTGATGCGCTGGTACCCCAGGGTGGTACTGGGAAGGTGTTGAGGGAGTTCTTGCAGTTTCCAGCCTCCTCAGTTTTTGGGCCAGCCTGATCGATGCAGCGCGGGCGTGGTTAGATGCAGTGGAGCGGACTTTTCGTTCTGGAGTGTGTTCCCGAGGAGCGAGTGCTGCTAGCTAGTTACCAGTTGCAGGCGCAGACGTTGACTTGGTGGTCCTTTGAGTGGGAGACTACTTTTCAGTCTCGTCCACTAGACAGATTCCGTGGCAGGAGTTTGTCATTTCTTTTGAGAGAGCCTTCTGTCCTACTTACGTCCGGACGGAGAGGTTGTACCAGTTTCTGGACTTGCAGCAGAGGGACTTTACTGTAGTACAGTACAGGGCCAGATTTGTAGAGGTAGGGCGTTATGCTCCGCAGATTATGGCATATGAGGCCAGATGAGGCGCTGAGAGTTGCACTGTCACAGACTTGGATGCGGCCTATCAGACCGGCAGCGTTGGAGGCAGACACTTTGCGGACTCGTGCTCGGAGCGCAGAGGTTCAGACACAGGTAGTCTCTTCTCAGCCTCGACAGCAGCAGGGTAGTGTGACGACACCCCGAGGATTGCGACTTCTCTACGCTCCACTTCTACTGGGACACGGCGAAGTTAGGATCTCGGAGGATTTCGACGATAGGATGCAGGCGGCAGAGACAGAGCAGTCGGTTGGGTGTTTCAGCAGCCGACAGGTCAGCCTTCGCAGCAGGTACATCGTACTTTGTCTGGTCAGTGTACCGGTGGTGACCAGATGGGTCACATGGCGCAAGATTGTCCTTTGCTACCTCGTGTGCCGCAGCAGCAGACCCAGTCACAGCCCCGAGTGCAGCAGCAGCAGCAGCAGGCACTTGCAGCAGCGCAGCAGACGGGAGGTTCTGGTGGTCGAGAGGTAGAGTCGTGTTACTCACTTGACCCGTGCAGACGCGGGCAGCTCAATAGTAGAAGGTACTGTTACAGTTTTTGGTTGTACGGCTAGAGTTTGTTTGATTCCGGTGCCTCTCACTCTTTTGGGTCTGAGGAGTTTTTAGACTCCCTTGGAGAGTTGAGTTCGGGAGAGTCTGTTGAGTTAGCAGTAGAGTTGCCGACAGGGACTTTGTCTTACGTCCTACTGTCTCGAGGAGGTACTTGTGCAGTTGCAGGATCAGTGGTTGTCGGCTCATCTGTTTGCTTTGCAGTTACATGACTATGATGTGATTTGGGTATGGACTGGTTAGAGCGGTATGGTGCAGTGATGGATTGCCAGAAGAAGAGGGTGCACTTGCGGATACCTGGGGAAGCGGCATTCTACTTCCAGGGTATCGTACCTCTTACTTCTCGCTTTTTAGTTTCTGCTTTGAGGCAGGGAGGTTACTTGCTTCTGGTGTCAGGGTTTCCTAGTTTCTGTAGTGGCTCTTGACCAGATTGCCTCGGAGTGGGAGACATCCTGTAGTGTGTGAGTTTCCGGATGTTTTTCCGTAAGAGTTGCCTGGTCTACCCGCCAGAGAGAGAGATTGAGTTTACTGTAGAGTTGGTTCCTAGCACTGTACCTTTTGCACAGGCACCGTACCGTATGCACCAGCAGTTGAGGGAGTTGAAGAGGCAGCTTGAGGAGTTGTTGGAGAAGGGCTATATTCGTCCTAGCTTTTCTCCGTGGGGGTCACCTGTTTTGTTTGTCTGAAGAAGGATGGTAGCCTGAGAAGTGGTATTTATTATAGGAAGCTAAATCAAGTGACCATCAAGAATGTATCCTTTGCCTAGGATTGAATGATCTCTTTGATCAGCTTTAGTCTGCTCGTGTTCTTTCGAAGATTGACTTGAGGTCGGGCTACTATCAGTTGCGATTAGAGATTCTGATATTGAGAGGACTGCTTTTTCGGACCAGATATGGACACTTTGAGTTTTTGGTGATGCTGTTTGGGCTCACCAATGCTCCAGCGGCCTTCATGGATCTGATGCACCGGGTGTTCCACCAGTTCTTGGACCGTTTGTCATAGTGTTTGTTGACGACATTCTAGTGTACTCCGCTTCGGAGGAGGAGCACGCCGAGCACCTGAGGATCGTGTTGCAGACTTTGCGAGAGTACCATTGTATGCCAAACTTAGTATGTGAGTTTTGGCTACAACAGGTTCACTTTTTGGGACACTGATCTCAGGTGAGGGAGTTTCTTAGATCCAGCGAAGGTTGAGGCAGTTTTGCAGTGGAGAGTCCCAGATCTGTGTCCTGAGATTCGTAGCTTTCTGGGTTTGGCAGTTACTACCGCAGGTTTGTTCGAGATTTTCTCAGGTTGCTGCACCCTTGACTCGGTTGACGAGAAAGGAGTTTCGTTTGTGTGGTTGAAGCAGTGTGCAGAGCTTCATAGAGTTGAAGCGACTGCTTACGTCGCGCCAGTCCTTGCCTTACCTTCGGTGAGGAGGTTTTGAGGTTTGCACAGATGCTTCAAGTGTTGGTTTGGGTGCGGTTTTGATGCAGCAAGGCCGGGTGTGGCTTATGCGTCTCGCCAGCTTAAGCCCCCGAGGAGAGTTACCCGACCCATGACCTAGAGCTTGCAGCTGTGGTGTTTCTTTGCGGATTTGGCGTCTTTACCTGTATGGAGTGAGTTTTGTTGTCCGTACCGACCACCAGAGTTTTGGTAGTGTTTTCTCAGAGGGATCTGATATGAGTAGCGTCGATGGATGGAATATCTGAAAGACTATGATTTCAGCATTGAGTATAAGCCTGAAAGGCGAATGTGGTTGCAGATGACTTGAGCAGGAAAGCACAGATGAGTCATCTGATGCTTAGAGAGTGGCAGTTGTGGCAGTCTGCGACAGAGGGTCTTTCAAAGTTTCGTCCATCGTCGTCTGTGTGTGTTGGGCAGTTTGTTGGCGGCTCCCGCTTGTGAGACAGGTTGTTGAGGCTCAGCAGGCAGATCCCGAGTTGCACAGTATGTTGCTTCTTCCAGAGGTTACTTTGCGAGGACGGGACTGTTAGGTTCCGAGATAGACTCTATGTTCCTATTGAGGAGTCTATCAGGAGAGTCGTCTTTGCAGCAGGAGCACATGGTTCCAGGTACTCGATTCATCCAGGGTCGACCAGATGTATCATAGGTTGAGACGTCAGTTTTGGTGGCCCTGGGATGAAGAGAGACATAGCGGCTTTTGTTTCTAGGTGTTGGTCTGTCAGCAGGTGAAGGCCAAACATCAGCGTCCAGGAGGACATGTGCAGCCGTTAGAGATTCCGATGTGGAAGTGGGACCATGTGACGACTGACTTTGTTTGTGGTTTGCTGAGAAGCTGGAGGTTTTGACAGCATTTGTGTTCTTGTGGACAGATTAACGAAGACTGCCAGATTCTTGCCCTGTCAGGACTAGTTGGGGTGTGAGTAGGTTGGCCGCGTTGTACGTAGAGCAGATTGTTCCTTTGCATGGAGTGCCGATCTCTATTGTGTCATAGAGATCCGCGTTCACTTCTGGTTTCTGGCGCAGTTTCCAGAGAGCTTTGGGGACAGAGTTGGCTTTTAGTTCCGCCTACCACCCTCAGTCAGACGGTCAGTCAGAGCGGACTATCCAACTTTAGAGGACATGCTTAGAGCTTGCTGTCTGAGTGGCAGGGGTCGACAGCTCACTTGCCGTTGGTCGAGTTTACATATAATAATAGCTATCACTCCAGTATCGGTTTAGCACCATATGAGGCTTTGTACGGACGACCGTGTCGCACTCCTCTTGACTGGTTCGAGGTTGGAGAACGGTTGTCACAGGGCCAGAGTTTAGTTCAGCAGCAGTTGAGGTAGTTCAGCTTGTGAGACATAGCTTCAGTCAGCTCAGAGTCTGCAGAAGCGTTTATGCAGATCAGCGCAGACGACCGCTCGAGTTTCAGTAGGGGACCAGGTGTTTTGTCCGTGTGTCTCCTATGAAGGGAGTGGTGAGGTTTGGTAGGCGTGGGAAGTTGAGTCCTCGCTTTATTGGACCTTTCACCATTCTGAGCGTGTCAGAGGTTTGGCGTACAGACTTGAGTTTCCGTTAGAGTTGGCAGCAATCCACGATGTGTTTCACGTGTCGATGCTTCGGAGGTACCTTTTGACGAGTCTCACGTTCTGCAGTGCAGAGTGGTCTGAGGTGACTCCAGTGTTGACTGTACCAGAGTTTCGTTGCACATTGAGGATCGCCGAGTTCAGAGGTGAGGAAC
Organism: Colocasia esculenta; assembly: GCA_014218235.1. Taxonomy (NCBI): domain Eukaryota; kingdom Viridiplantae; phylum Streptophyta; class Magnoliopsida; order Alismatales; family Araceae; genus Colocasia; species Colocasia esculenta. The sequence continues at coordinate 109,143,485 of CM024763.1, read as the reverse complement.
AAGGCTATCCGTTATTCGTGTTGCGTGGCAGCGGCATCAGGTGGTGAGTCGACATGGGAGTGAGAGGACGAAATGTGCGAGCAGTTTCCGTACCTCTTTGGTGAGTCTTCTTTCCTTGTGTTGTTAATTTTGAGGGCAAAATTCCTTAGGGGGGAGGGCTGTAAGGTCTCGGGTTTAGCGGATCCTTATTGGGTCTTGTAGAGGTTTTGTGTGGTTGACGACAAGACTATTGTCGTTGACTTGGGGTTGACGGCCGGGGGCTAGCCGTTGACTTGTGTCAGCGTCCAGCGATGTGGACGTTTGTTGTTGAACTCACGGCAGTGATCTGGACGTCAAGTATTTGGCGGTTCAGTCGACTAGTGAGTTGACGTCAACTGGTCGGACCTGTTGAAATAGGGCAGCCCGAGAGCAGAGCTCATTCTTCTCTTCTCCTCTCCTTCCTCCACCTTTGCCTTTTCTCTATTCCCACAGCTTCTGATGGTTGATGGAGCTCGTGGGAAGGCTGATCGCGTGGCGGTGCTTGATCGGCGGGAAACGCGAGGATTTGGTGCGATTCGCGCGGAGTCTTCGGGGATTCCAGCGCGATTAGTGGTGTTTGGGTTATAAGCGTTCTGAGGTAGGGACTTAACTCCTATACCCTCCTTAGCAAACCAGCGCTCATTTGTGAATTAGTATGCTAATTGTGGTTTAGGGTTGGGTTATTCCATGCTGGGATTTTGGGTGTTTTGGTAATCCAAGGTTTGGATTGTTTAATTTTGAAGTCCTGGTAGTGTTAGATGATGTGAGGAAGCATTTCCCTCCATCAGTCAGTGTTCTGTTGGGTGATTCTGCCCAATTGGACTGATTCGGTGCTGTTCTGGGTTTAGGGGACTGGAGCTTAACGTCCACATCTGTTGACGTTGAGATCTTCAAGGGTGATATAAACGACAAGTCGATTGCCGTTGATTAGGGTTAACGACATGATGAGTGCCGTTTACTTCTATTGGCGGCAATCGATATGGCCGTTAATATCCTGTGTCCCAGCAGGCTTGAGTTTTTGTGTTTAGAGGCGATTGACATGTGATGTCCGCCTTGTTAACACATGTGGGCCAGGCTTAGAGTGTGACTCCGCCTGTGCATATGAGTAGTTAGTTGTGCACATGAGTTGTTCACTTACTGTACGGAGTTTCAGACGTTGAGTGTTTCCGTCTGTTGTACGCGCGTTGCGTTACGCGTGCCCGTTTCTGTTGTGTTACCTAGGCGTGGGTGCGACTCCGTCTAGCTGACTAGCGTGTGGTTGTCCTCCGCTAGTGATCCAGGACGCCGAGTGCGACTCTGTCCTGTGCGTACTCCTTGTGGTGGTTTGAGCCGGTCTCCGTGGAGCCCCTTCTCTACCGCTAGGGTCAAGCGTAGGGGAAAAACCGGTCGTGGACCAGACGCGAGAGAGAGCGTAGTAGTGTGCACACGTGGCTGGGGTTGAGAGCCTCTGTGGTGACGGGACGCCGAGCCACAGACCCTAGCTGAGTCCTACTTACTGTGTGTGTGTGAGTGTGTGTTACTGAGCCGCGAGGTTTACAGTTTTGTGTTGTGGTGCGACGTGTACTTACTTTCATTTTTACTTTCCGCACTTTAGTTCTGTTGCCGGTGGGGTTACTTTCCCTACTGGTCTCTTTTCTTGAGACTCACTCCCTCCCTTTCAGGTGGGTCTTCGTCGACTCCCGTTCCAGGCGAGTCTAGCCACTCCGGTGTGGTGCTCCTTAGCTGCAGTGAGTAGTACTTTTTGTTGTACTTCTGTACTCTGTATCTTGCTCAGACTCTGAGTGTACATGTATTTCATATAGTGGAATTTTACAGCTTTGCATGTGTGTATCTTCTTATATATAGTCTCCTCGGACTTTTACTTCCTACCCTTCCGAGCTTGTCTCGTGGGTTAGCGGGTCAGAATTCGGGTTACTGTTGTTACTGGTAATGCGGATTCTGGGTCGTTACAGCCTTCATCAGACCTACTGTGTCTTCTCGTTCACGATGTTAAACGCGACGTTCTAGCCAACGTCAAGTGAACAACCTCGAAGCTTGTCTATCCAGAAGATCCCACTCTTCTTTCTTCATACATCTGACACGTTCTAAGAAGCAGCTGATGCAAACTTCTTTTGAATACAAGTAGTCTTGGATCTGCATCTTCCAGAAACCGAAGTCCTTGTCGTCAAACTCTCGATCTCACCTTCC
>CM024763.1:109106654-109141180 GCA_014218235.1 Colocasia esculenta | reverse complement strand
CGCCGAGCCCTCCGCGAGCTCCCACGCGAATTGCACCACGCCGCGACGTTTCCTCGCGCAATTCAGCGATGCCGCGCATTCTACGATCGTCCAACTACTCCTCGGTACCTGTGGAAGCTTCAAAGACGGGGGCAGCAAGCTGGGGCAAGAGGGAATGAGTGAGAGCTGAGAGAACTGCCCTCGGGTGAGCCTATAACCTGCACCATTCTCAGGTTGGCGTCAACCCCCATGCCGCCAACAGCAACCGCCACCCTCTGCGTCCACAGCTACTGCCGCCAAGTTCATGCTGTAACGTCCACTAAGCTGGACGCCAACAGGTCAACGGCCACACCTGGCCGCCAATTCCAACAGGACAGCAGCAGTCCCATTTATTTCCGGACCAACCCTGCGCTGCACCTGGACAAACTACACTCATTACCATGCATTTCACACAACCGACTCACACTGGCCTCACAACGGCCGCCACAACCACAACACACACGATCCTCATGGATCCGAAAACACGCGACGTTACATTACTATCATCTAAAAAGAAAATTTCGACCTCGAAATTCATAATACAATTCAAAGTTAAACAACTCATACAAACATGCCTTTACAAGTACTATCATCTAAAAAGAAAATACACAAACTTATTCAAACAGATAGGGATACCCTTTAGCCATTTCTGCGGCTAACTCCCAGGTATCCTCACCACCCAACCTATTTTCCCATCTCACTTTAACTAGCTCAATTTCTTTATTTCTCAGCTTCTTTATCTTTCGATCTGTGATCTGCACCGGATACTCTGGCATAGTCATGTCCAGCCTCAGGTCACCACCTTGATATCTAATTATTTGAGCTGGATCTTCAATACATTTCTCAACATAGAGACATGGAAAATATCATGCACATCTGCAAAATCAGCTGGCAAATCCAGCCTATAAGCTGCTTCCCCAATTCTTTCAATCACCTGGAAAGGTCCCACATACCTTGGACTCAACTTTCCAGATTTGCCAAATTCATTATACCTTTACTTGGGGAAAACTCAGAAAAAAACAAAATCTCCACCTCAAACTGAAGTGGTCTCCTCCGCACATCTGCATAACTTTTCTGCCTACTTTGAGCTGCCTGCAATTTTCTTTAATAAGCTTCACTACTTCAGTGGTTTGCTGAATAATTCAGGACCCACTAATTGCCTTTCTCCCACTTCATGCCAATTCAATGGGGTTCTACATGGCCTTCCATATAAAGCTTCATACGGTGCCATCCTAAGACTGGTATGATAACTATTATTGTAGGCAAACTCAACCATTCCCAAATGATGCTCCCAACTACCTCCCCAAACTAAACAACAAGCCCGCAACATATCTTCAATTGTCTGAATGGTCCTCTCTGTCTGACCATCTGTCTGGGGAATAAGCGGAGCTATATCTCAATTCAGAACCAATTACTTTCTGCAGACTTCTCCAAAAACCAGAAGTAAATCTTGGATCTCTATCAGATACAATAGTCTTTGGAATACCATGCAGTGGAACAATTCTTTCAACATAAATATTTGCCAACTGTCCACTGCCAAGACATACTTACTGCCACTAATCTGCACACCTTAGTCAATCTGTCAACAAACACCCATATTCCATTATGCCCTAAACTCGACCTTGGTAAACCTGCCACAAAGTCCATGCAATATCATCCCATTTCACTGTGGAATAGGCAACGGTTGCAATAGACCTCCAGGCTTTCTGATGCTCTGCTTTAATCTGCTGACAGATAGAACATCTTGCCACAAATTCTGCTATTTCTTTCTTCATATGAGGCCACCAAAAATGCTTCTTAAATCATGGTACATTTTAGTACTACCCAGATGAAATAGTCTCGCTGCTTCACCTTCTCTCTCTGCAGGAACAAACAACCTGCCCCTAAGCCTGACACACAATTATCATCAATAGAAACTCCTTCCATTTTACAATTTCAGGTAACCTGCATCTGCTCTCTGAGCTTCAATGATCTGCCAATATAAAGATGGCTCTACTGCACTAGCAGCTAAATTGCCGTCGCTGACTGCTGGGCACATACAAGGAATTCTCCGCTACTTCTTCATACAACTTCCATTCTTTAATCATCATCAAATTCATATATGCCTTTCTGCTCAAGGCATCAGCTACAATTGGCCTTACCCGGACCATGGTAAGCCAAACTAAAATCATAATCTTTCAAATATTCAACCCATCTGCGCTGGCGAAGATTCAAATCTTTCTGCGAGAAGATATACTTCAAGCTTTTATGATCTGTAAAAATTTCAAATCTCTCGCCATACAGATAATGCCTCCACATTTTTAAAGCAACACAACTGCTGCTAATTCTAAATCATGAGTGGGGTAATTTTCTTCTGCTGGCTTCATTGCCTGGATGCATAAGCTATCACTTTACCATGCTGCATAAGCACTGCACCAAGACCTCTCCTCGAAGCTCAGTATACAACACAAAACCACCACTCCCTGCCGGCAATGTCAATATAGTGCTGATGTAGTCTTTTCTTCATTCCATAAACTCTCTGACATTCACCGGACCACACAAAAGGCACTCCTTTCCTGGTCATCTAGTCATAGGTGCTGCAATCTTAGAAAAATCTTTATAAAGCGCCTATAATACCTGCCAACCCCAGAAAACTTCTAATCTCGGTTATTGACTTAGGCACTTCCCACCTAGACACAACTTCCACTTTACTCGTACTGATCTGCTACTCCTTTGGCTGAAATAACATGACCCAAAACTGATTTCCTTTAACCAGAATTCACACTTATGAATTTAGCAAACAGCTGGTTATCTCTTAACAACTGCAAGTAAACCTCAAATGAGCTGCATGCTCCTCTTCAGATGCTGAATAATTAGAATATCATCAATAAAGACCACAATATTGATCTAAATATGGATGAAAAATTCTATTCATCAGATCCATAAAACCTGCAGGAGCATTAGTCAACCAAAAGGCATTACCACAAACTAATAGTAACCATATCTAGTTCTGAACGCTGTCTTATCTATATCCTCCTCTTTGATTCTCAACTGATGGTACCCGGACCTCAAATCAATCTTAGAAAACACCTTTGCTGATTGCAAATGATCAAATAATCATCTATCCTCGGCAACGGTACTTATTCTTGATGGTCACAACATTCAATTTTCTATAATCAATGCACATCCGAAAACTTCCATCTTCTTTTTCACACAATAAAACCGGCGCTCCCCACGGGGAATGACTCGGTCTAATAACCTTTCTGCAACAACTCTTCTAACGCTTTTTCAATTCTTTAAGTTCTGCTGGTGCCATCCGATATGGGGCTTTAGAATCGGCATGGTACCTAGCAGCAACTCAATAGAAAAGTCCACCTCTCTGTGTGGAGCTAAACCGGCAAATCTTCCAGAAAAACATCAGCAAATTCCCTAACCACGGGAACTGCTTCCATTGGCTGACTGGCTTCTACCAAACTTACGAAGCTAAATAGGCCACACACCCATCATTAATCAACTTTCTAGCTTTAATTGCAGAAATTAGAAACTTGGAGGTATAAAAAGGCATACCTTGATATTCAACACTGCACCATTAGGATGACAAAATCTGATCCTTTCTTTCTGCAATCTAACATTGCTCCATACATTTCAAGCCAATCCATACCCAGAATGATATCATAATCTGACAACTGCAGGGCATACAACCGACCCGGCATCTGGTTCCCTTCAATCATAACAGGAGCTTCATCTATATAGCTCGAAGTGAGTAAGAACTCACCTGAAGGAACCTCCACCACTAACTCACAAGACTTCTCTTCTAAAGGATGAGCTATGCAATCCAGAAATTCTTCGGAAATAAAGAATGAGAGGCACCCGAATCAAATAAGACTCTTGCTGAATTCATAAAGAGGTAAAATACCTTCTATCATATTTGACGCCTCTGCCTGGGCTCGGGTGATAGCCATAACCCGGCCTCTCCCTCGCTGCTGCGGTGCTCCCCTCCACGACCTGCCTGTGGCTGCTGGAACGGCTGAGGCTGCTGCTGCGCACACCTCTGCCATACCCATACTCTCTTGCATACGGACAATTGCGGATCAATGTCCCGGCTGATTGTAATTATAACATCTATACTCTGGAGGAACAATAGGCTGCCTGGCAGTACTCTGCTGCGACTCCTCCACCTCAGGCCTACCTCGGCCCGGCTGCAACTGCTGACACCTCCCCATCCTCTTCCTTTGCCTTTAAATGCTTGCTTTAACTTCTGGCCCCATTTCTCGAAACCAGATGAAGAAGGTCCTGCTGGTGCCTTGCCCTTGCTTGCACCTACTATCTGCTGCGGTAGCCGGAAACTACCTGAACCTGATTCACCTGTCGACGAGTACGGATAGACCTCTCCAAAGTAGCTGCCCTCTGCGCTGCCTCTTCCACTGTCTTGCACATAGAGGTACTATCGCATCCTGCAATTCTACTCTCAAACCTCTGATAAAATACTCAACCATCATATTATTATCTGAAACCCATATGGCGCATAACGGCTAAGTGCCATAAATCTCATCTGGTACTCTAAGACTGAAGAGTTACCTTGCTGAAGAGTTCGGATTGCTCTCTTTTTACTTGCTGCACTTGGATCGGAAAGAATGTATCGTTAAATACATCAAGAAAACTCCGGCCAAGTGATAGCTTCTTCCGTCCTGCCTACAAAAGTGTTTGCATCTTCAATCGCACCATCCCAAGGCAAACCTCTCAACGGTAAGCAGCTAATACCACCTATCCGCTGCCGGACACCTCATAGTCGCAAAAACCTCTCAATTTCATGAACCGAATGCTCAGCTGTATCTGGATTCGCCTCCTGAATAAGTAGGTGGCTGCAATCTCAGAAACTTTTCAACTTGCACACTGGTTCTTCCGCTAAACAACACTGGTGGTGGCACATGAGCTACAAAAGGCACCTCCACTCTCGGCGGAACTGGAGCCATAGGTACAGCCTCTCCATCCCAGGTGGCACTGCAATTGGTGGTACTGGCGCCTGCTGATCCATTCTTGCCCGAATATCCTAAGGCTTTCCCAAATCTTTCTATCATACGCTGGTGCTTTCCTCCGATCATCTCTCCACCACCCCAATCTCTCCTATCAGCCATTTCGGAAATTTCTACATACACAAAAACACCAGACAAATCAAAACCATGAATGATAAAAAACCAGGGTCCCACCAGCAGTGTATAAGACCGAAATAAGGCTATGTATCTTTCTAATTCCCTCATATTAACACGGACCTTGCTCTGATACCAACTGTGACGGTTCGCCTCGGTCAAGCCCGTTAAACCGATAACGTACTTGATCCGAGTTCGCCTCCCGCGAACGGGCCGAAGCCTCGCAGGGATACCAAACCACAGTCCGTGTAAACATAAAGGAACACACCACATTTCATATATATTTCACAAGTTTACATAGCCAAATTTCCACAAAAACTAAAAGAAAAAGAAGTACAAGATCCTGGGCAACCCCGAAGGTACAACTGAAGAAAGTAAACAACTACAAAACTACACTGCTGAAGCTACTCTGCTGGAGGTGCTGACTCTGCACCGCTACGACGCGGCCCGGAACTGGACGTCGGACGAGAGACGTCCTCTCGCTCTCACCTGTGGGTGGTAGGGGTGAGCTCTCTAGTCACTGGCTCAGTAGGGAACTCCCCAAAAACGAGCGAAACAAACACCACGAGTACGAATAGTAAACAACACCAACAATTAATATAACAGCTAAGCAGGTAAGTAAAGCTGTAAAAGTACTCTCCGTCTGCCGACTACGAGAAACAACAGTAATAATTAAACGGCCAAACCAGTACAGGTGTACAAGCTAAAGTAGAGACAGCCAACATGAGCCATGTGAACTGGTTCGCGACACCAGAAACTGATCACGGACAACTAACACAGGTCTACCTCTCAGTCTCGCCGCCACGGACGAAAGGTGCAGCTGCCGCTCCACGTAAAAAGGTCAAACAATTGTGAGACCAACTAAACACCACCACCTGTAGACCACACGGTCACAGGCCCATGCCTGACACCTCCAGAGACCCTGGCCTGGGCTCGCTAGAGTGAGGCACTGGAAAAGGACTAGCTGGGGTCCAGTACGTCTACTGGTGTCCGTTACCCCCAACTACGAGCGCGCTACAAGTGACTAAAAACAAACTCAAGTGTCACTGTCCCACTGTTGTCTTTCCCTCAGAGGACGTACAACTCTAACACAGAGAGTGAGGGTGTCCAGGTCAGACGACACAGACCTCAATTTCAAATTTTTTTTTTGACAGTTTTAGATTTTGAACTCAAGACCTACCCAATAATAATATAGCATCTTAACCAATTGTGATGCACTTAAGATATTATTTAAGTTAGTATCAAACACCTCTTAACTTATATCTTATATATATTAAGGTCTTTTTAAAATTTAAAAATTTAGGGAATAAATGGGGAATTAGATTTAGACATTTTAAATAAGTGTTATCAAATGCCACATAAATCAGTAGCTAAAGCCTTACACTCTACGACTATAGGCTTGGATATTAATGGAGTTCCTGATCAATTGAGAGTCGGGCCAACTTCACGCGCACTTTGGACAACCACCATCACTTTAGCTTTTAGAGTAGTAGAACTTGAAATATAATTGGCATTTGCAAGAAGAGGTAGACCATTTTCGTCCCTGAGTATGAGACTAGTAACTAAGTTGTTTCTACCAACTACTCCAACATTTATCTTTAAAGTTCCGGGTCGAAAGGCTTTCGTAAACATTGTATCATAGACTAATTAAGAGTCGCTGACCAAACCGCTGCAAAAATTCTATGGACAAAGGTTATGGTAGTGGTTACAACAGGCTACAGATATATGATGAATATGTCTGCAACTGCAAGACTCCATTGCACAAACTACTGCCAGTGGTCAGAATGGCGGATGCCATATCATTCTTTTGTCTGCGGTTCAACCATGCCATAAATTATTTTGTCAGTTACTTGTAGCTGTAGTTATATGCCTTGTTTTTGCCAGCAGCGTGTAGCCGTTGGCATATGTCCTTTACGCAGTGGCTCTCCGGCCATTGACATGTTTTTACAGGGAAAAAATGAACTTATTATATATGATTTATATCATATCCTGTGCGTACATAATAAGCCACCACCAGACTCGTTAAATCATTCAATCAAACACATAAGCCACCTCCCAGATTCGTGGATCATTCAATCACACACATATGAGCCATCTCTCAAGCTCAGTGGATCATTCAATCACACACATATGAGCCTCCTCTAAGGTTCGCTGGATCATTCAATCACACATATATAATGCATAATTATATATGACGCTCATATATATAAAAAGTAATGCATAATTATTATACAAATATCGAATATTCAAAAAATGTCAAAATGTAATAAAAAGAGGAATATCTAGAGACCATCACGATCGGCATAATCATTCTCATTCTCACGTGTCTCGCTATCGTTCTGAGCTTATGGAGCTATAGCTGAGTATGTATCTATGACGCTCATATTTAGGAGAGGAGTGCGATCATATTGTCCTTCTTCATAGCCATCTACTCCAATTGAAAAAAAAAAAATACTCATTTGAGTCATCTTCTTTGCCTTTGATTTGAGCTCTTGTACTTGTGCTTTTATTTGTTCTTGCATTACCTTTTTCTTACCCTGAAACAGTCCAAAAGCTCCGGTGAACTATACAATGTGCTCAACGTCTCTCCACTACCTACATAGCGAATATAGCCAAGTCGATCTTTTCCTATGAACAAAATGAAGGGGTCCTCAGGGGTCGTTCGGGTATGGTCTTGGTCTGTGTTTGTGTTGGGGTGAGAGAGAGAGAGAGAGAGAGAGAGAGAGAGAGAGAGAGAGAGAGAGCGAGAGAGAGAGAGAGAGAGACGGAGGTGGGATGTGGGCTAGCCATCATCCTAAGGGGATGGGGGTCGGCCCCCTCCCTCTCACTGTGTGTGTGTATGTGTGTTAAAGAGGGAGAGAGAGAGAGAGATGGAGGCGGGGGGGCACCGCCTGCCAAAGGGAAGTGGGTCAGCTCCCTCATTCTCATTGTGTGTGTGTTGTCGGGGGGGGGGGGGGGAGAGAGAGAGAGAGAGATAGAGAGAGAGAGAGAAGAGAGAGAGAGAGAGAGAGGGTTGGGGGTGGGGGCCAGCCAACCCCAGAGGGGAGGGGGGTGGTGGTGGTGGTTGAGTCGGAGGAGAGAGAGAGAGACTTAGAGTGGGGGGGGGGGGGGGGGTCGTCGGGGCCTGCTGGAGCGCGTAGGATTGTCAAGGGAGTTATTGGCTGTAGATCGAGGGGGGCTCGCTAGGGAAGCATGAGGATCACACTTGGGGGGGGGGAGTTTGTGGTAGGATGGCGACAATATAACAGCGCTATCTAGCATAGCTGATGCCTTATACGATATATGCGGCGGCTGTTAGCCGCTGCCATATGTATTTAATTCTTTTATACAAAAATATTTATGTAATTGAAATATATATGTGACTAAACTATCAATATTAATATTTATATTGCATTCAATATATTTTAATTATATTATACAAATATATTCATATAATTAAAATTAGCAATTTCACCATGTCTATTAATGTTAATATTTAAATTTCATTTAATATGTTTAATTATATTATAAAAATATATTCATATAATTTTAATATACATTAATTAGACCATGTCTATTATCTTACAAGTTCCACTGGTATTATATTAATTAGAATGATATGTTGAATGTGATTCCTATTTAAAATCTGACCATTTGATGATCACTTTCGATCTATGTATGCAGGATTAATTGAATTTTCTTCCAATCCGTCAATTGGATTTGCTCTATTTTTAAATTCTAATCCTTAGATTTAAGCTTGATAAAGATTTGACGGTTAGATTAATCACTCCCACACAATCTATATCTACTCAATTAAGATCAATTGCACTGTTAAACTACTATCAATTAGAATCGAACAGTTGGTCTTAATCACAATTTAAAATCTTTACTATCCAACAAATGTCATTGTTTCTTTGAATTGTCGAAAATCAGATTCGAAAAATCAGACAGCCTCTATCAAATTCCAAAAAAACTAATTTAAAAATTGGATAGTCAGATAATATATAATGTATTTATCATATCATATTTTTTACATATTTCAAGAAATTTAAATTCTGAATAATAATAAATTCAATAGAAAATAAGTGAATACCTAATAAATATTTTTGTAATATATATTCATTGAACCAAATATCTATATATGTAATTCACTGAACTAGAAATACACAAGTATGTGTAAAACACATATGTATATATGTTCACCGAACTAAAAATATTTATATTTGTAAATTCATATTTTTTACATATTTTTATTTGAGATTACATGTATATCCACCACAAATACACAAATATATATATATGTTACATATAAAAAACATATGTATATTCATCACTGAACTAAAAACGTTATTATTAAAAATTTTATATGTTCTATATATTCTATCATAGTATTTTCTTTTATTAAAAACATAAATGAACAAAAATTGAATTTTACATTTGTCAGCGGGTAAAAGTACCCGCTGAAAAAAGTCTGCATATGTCAGCAGCTCTGTAATTGCTGATTAAGAGTGTCAATGGCTTAGCATAATTTGAATTTATATCAGGGTTAACTAAAGCCGCGGACATAAGATGTTATTTGTCCGCAACTTCTGCAGCTACTGAAATATATGTCAGAGTCCTCCTTCAACTGTTGTCTTAAGTTTATCATTGTTAGCGATTGCCATTTAGGGTAGACTTTGTCAGCGAGTATATAGCTTCAGCCATACACAAACTTCCTTATGGCAGTGGTCTGTTGAAGCCGCTGCTTTCTGTCCAGTTGTCCTGGGTTTAAGCGGCCGCGGACATATTCTCCCTGATATATCACCCTCCTCCTGTAGGAAATCAGATGTCTAGAATTTGAGGATACTATAATTGTGCAAAAGAATCAAATTGTACAGAGATTAAATAAGTAATGTATATAGATATATTTACTATTCTTATATAAATAAAATTGTATATAATTATTATATATTTAAATAAAATTATATATATTTGATTATGTCTGTTGAGTAATATAATTATTTATTATATAATTAAAATATATTCAATTTTATTATATATTATTTATATTAACTGTATCTATTCATATTATAAATATTGTAGAGGCCATTCTAGTCTCCTAGGCCCATAGACCCATCATGACCAGAGCAGCAGCTACTCAACCACGTGTCCAAGACGGCAAACAAGAACTGCTCCTGGAAGCCTCCGGGAAATCCCGAGCTTAGCCGCTCCGAACACCGAACAAGAGGGAGCCACCAAACACCGACAGGACTCACCGAGCAAGTCTACAGTTTCATGTTTAGTACCTATAAAAATAAATCATGATGAGCGACCATTAGTCTCCCAAAACGTTCAATGGGATGGCGTGGCACACCCTCCTACAACCGAGCAACCACGACGTGAAATCCTAGGAGACGTCTTGAACAGACAAACCCCATGGGAATTCAACAGTCACGACCTCTAAAACATATTCATGAGGAGCAGGCGTAGGCTCTTTAGGTCCTAGGCCTATATAAGGAACGACAACCTTCTTGTAAAAAGCGGCATGAATCATCCCTCGCAACCGCCCACGCTCGAGTACACAAACATCAAAAGAACCCTTTCCTCTACGCCACATTCATCGGTCATCTCTGACTTAGGCATCAGAGGGTTCTCCCCGTCCATCGATCGGATTTCTCTAATGTTTTCTGATCTTGTAGGTCATCGTTTGCATAGACGAGCATTCTCTTCTCATTCTTAGTAGGAAACCTATTTTCAGCCCATTACCAAACAGAAAAAACACCCCTACAAATATATAATTACATTTGCATAGTTCTCATTTAACTATATAAATATTTGTATAAATACATTATATATTTAAATATATTTACTAATATATATATATACTGATATTACGTAAATATTAAATATATTACATATGCCAGCGGAGAGTGAGTAGATATAAATAAAAGGCACATTTGTGAACGACAAAATAGTCATTGACAAATTTTGAACATATGTTAATTGTTTATCAACAGACAATCACAGCCGCAGACAAATGTGTAGCAACTCTAGAATTTAAAAAAATTATAAATAAATTTAAATTAGAATAAAATTGGATTAAATTAAAACTCATTAACTTAAATTAGGTGATGGGTTAACCAGATGGTCCATACATGAATTAATGGGCCCAAAAGTGAAGAGCCCAAGTTGGATTAGAGATAATTAATGTTAAATTCGTACATAAAATATTAATAAATATAAAAGGGTTAGGATAATCACTATTTAAACTCCTAATATCCTAAAAAGAGTCCAAGACCTATCAACCCCTAGGCCACGGATCTAGAGTCCACCTTGTTGGGTTATTGTTGCCCAGCTAGCAAGCCTAGAGGGGGGTTGTAGCAATCCTAAATTATGGGAAAAAAAGAAATATTAAATATTAATATTATTTAATTAGAAAAACAAATAAAAGAGAATTAAATAAAACCAATCAAATGAAAATAAGTAATGGGCTTTAATAAATGGACCCATTAGAAATTAGTGGGCAAAAATAAAGATTAAAAAAAAAGGAATAATAGAGAAATACCCAAAATTCGTAACTAAAATATTACTAAAATAGAAAAGAGATATTTAATGCATTAAATAGCTAGTTTGAATTAGGATTGGATTCCTAAACCTACCCTAATGGGTTGGCCACGAAATCCTCTCTCTCCCAACCCAAATAGGAACATCTCTTGCTTAAAAAGAGGAGAGGAAATAGGAAATTCATAATTTAATAGGAATTAGACTTAAACTAGGAAAGAAAATAGGGAGAAGCTTAAATACTTCTCTTAAACCCTCATGGCCAGCCCTAACTCGTGCCAAGAGGTTTCTGGACCAGGAGGAAAGGCCAAGAGGAGGAGAATTTGTGGAGAGGAAGGATCTCTCAAGTTCTTCCCGAGTTCTTCAAGTCTTAACCCTAGAAGAGGAAAACGATCAAAGGTAGGCATTCTCACGAGCATAAACCATGAAACGTTTTCTGTAGGATGTCTAATCTATCAAGAACAAAAGCCCATTGGTTTCATAATTTTCCATCGAGCATATCTTTCGTTCTTGATTTTTCAAGTTCTGCAACTTACATGACCCCGAACCCTCTTCTTAACGCTTGATCCCCTTGTATACTCCACCCCATGTCACGAGATTTTTACTGTAGAAACTTATGCATGTTAGACATCTTTTTTCCCTAAAAGCCCTAAATTTGATTCATCCTATCTTGCGAATTTAATCGTTGATCTCAACTACGTACTGTTTCAAGTTCATCATGAATACCCATGTTCAAAATATGTCCAACCCTGATTGTTTTCCAATTCCTATTTATTGTAAGTACTCGTGCATGTCTAGGTCATTCTGCAACTATTTTCACGATTTTTCATTGTCTATACAATTAGCTGTGAATTTCTGAATCACCCTGTGCCAAATAGGGTAAGTTCTAGCCCGCAATCCAATGTAATGTCTTTCCATGTTCGGACATGGCGCAGAGCCTGTGAACGCGACGGCCTGATAGGCCGCATTCATAGGGCCATCACGACAGAGTGCTCTGTCGCGATATGATCGCGACAGAACCTAACGTCGTGATCTTCTGACTAGGCCGTCGCGACCCTCATGCGATGCCGTTGCGATCTGCCTGCCCGAACCGATAAGCATGTAGCGACCTGTACCAGACCCTGTCGCTATCTCAGTTGACCCCGTCGCGACCCTCATCAGGTACGTCGTGATCTGGGTTCTTTTGCAATAAACCCCTGTCTCAACATGCTTGATTGTCTACAGTGATTGTACTTTTGCTTAACAGTCATACACACAGAAAATAACACTTGTTATAAATTGAATATTTTTGTATGATTAAAATACATGCACATGATCTTTTCTATCTACAATTTCATGACACATACACACACTTTGAACCATCCAATTATGGCATAATTTGGCATGAACTATTTCATAATACATCTGGTAATTTATGTAATTAAATTACCCTATACTTTTCTATCCTTTCTCGCAATGTTTTGGGAATATCGATATCGATGCTCCACTGTTCTAGAACTCCTCTAGAACGTCGAGCACTTGTTTCTATATACACTCTCTCTTGACTTAGACGAACTCTCCGTCGGAAACTCCTTCTGCCGGACTAGTAAGTCTTTGTTCAAGGCCTCCGTAAGTCTCCTCTGTCCATGGATTCCCACATGGTCGACGAGCCGGTTGTATCCTAACACCTGTTACACCCATTAGGGATCAATATGGTTCTAACGGCTATTAGAAAATTACTCTCGTCTTGAATCACGTCGGACCACTGGACTGTGCTTAACATGGCCATTGGTAAGGTCGTGAGTTCACCTGACTGCCAACACCAAGTGCGCGTGTTGTGCAACGGTTTACTACTATCGCCTGGTACTCGACACGTTACATGCATGTCCACTAGCTCTCATCTGTACTCTACTCGCTCGTCTATTCACATTCACTCTACTATCTCGTCTATTCATCTAATGCTCTCATCTACTTCTTGGTACTCTATATTGGCATTGACTGATTGTCTAAGATAAACAATATAACTAGTGCTTGGCAAATATAAAGGGCCGATCTGGTCCTGGGATGTGCACCCGAAAGTTCTAGTGTCCATGGGAGTTAAATGATCAGAGTGTTTGGCATTACACTCAAGTGCTATTATCATGACTATCTATATGACAATCAAAAGTGCTATCTATCGTGACTATCTATATGACAATCAAAAGTGTTATGTTCTTCGTTTGGCATTACACTCAAGTGCTATCTATCGTGACTATCTATATGACAATCAAAAGTGCTATGTTGTCTCGTGTCCATTGACAACAAAGTGCTATGCTATACTCGTTGTGCTATTTGTACCATGGCCATCTTGCTATACTTGACATTGTGCTATCTTGCTATTATTGTGCTATTCCCGACACTTGTGCTATTCTTGGAAAGTCTATATTAGGAAAGTCTTGCTATTTCGTTCACGTACTGTCTTGCTATATTTTACTTGACACTCTCTCTCGCTCTATCATTAGTTACTCTGCCTTTAATGCATTAATTACTTAAAGCCTGCTTGATCCTGAGATTTAAGTCCTACTGGGCGATGTTCGCTCACCCTGTGTTATTTGTCGTTGTGTTCTCAGGTGAGACCGAGGATGAACCATACACTCACAAGGACGGGAACGACCTGGAGTGATGTCATGAGTACCCTAGCGTACTATTGTTATGTTTAGTATTGTAGTAGTTAAGTTTGAAGTTTAGTCTTTTGCCTTCCTTCAATGTAATCGGGCCCCATAGATTGGCTCTGATATTAGTGGTTGTAACTAGACATTGAAAAGTATTAATGAAATGAATTCACTTTAGTATTATTCACCGTGCAATGGTTGATGTCTAGTACTCGCTCTATACCTTTTCTTGCAACTGCCTCGCGTTCTGATATTCCGCGTCGGGGCGTGACAGTTTTGTGGTTTCATAGCCTAGGTTATTCTTAGTACAGGATGATCTAGGTTAACCTTCCTCGACTAGAGTCAATTATCCTACCTACGTTAGTTGTGGTTAGAGCCAAGGGTAACTAGCAAAAAAATAAACTCACCCACGAACAAATTAAATTCACATCAGTATCATAATAGTAAGTTATTTTTGTAGGAACCAAGCAATCAAGATGACTGCCGAACGTGCTCAAATGAGGGGCATGCAACAAACCATCCAAGAACTGACACGCGCCATTGTGGAAGCCACTCTAGGAGGTGGCAATCTGATCTGCTAGAGGAGATCAAAGCTCAACAAGACGATGATCCATTCTTAGTCCGCGTCAAAGAAACTCTAATGAAAGACCGGACTTTGCAATGACTGAAGACGGAAGGATTGTCTTCAAGGAAGGACATGTGTTCCCGACAATGAAGAACTAAACAGAAGACTAATGGATGAAGCTCACAAGACAAAGTATACTATTCATCCAGGAGGTACCAAAATATATCAAGATATGGAAAGAACGTTTTGGTGGCCGAACATGAAAAGAGAGGTAGCTGAACATGCCGCTCACTGCCTTACTTGCCAACAAGTAAAAGCGGAACACCTGCACCCTGCTGGTGTACTCAGACCGCTAGATATTCCGGAATGGAAATGGGAAAGCATTGGTGTAACGACCCAGAATCCGCATTACCAGTAACCAACCAGTAACCCGAATTCTGACCCGCTAACCACGAGACAAGCTCGAAAGGGTAAGAAGGAATGTCTGAGGAGACTATATATAAGAAGATACACACCATGTAAAGCTGTAAAATTTCACTATATATGAAACATAACATGTACAACTCAGAGTCCGAGCTAAGTACAGAGTACAGAAGTACAACAAAAGTACTACTCACTGCAGCTAGGGCGCACCAACACCGGAGTGGATAGACTCGCCTGGAACGGGAGTCGACGACGACCCACCTGAAAGGGAGGAGAGTGAGTCTCAAGAAAAGAGAACCAGTAGGAAAAGTAACCCCCACTGGCAATAGTATTAAAGTGCGGAAAGTAAAAACAGAAAGTAAATACATGTCGCATCACAACCCAAAACTGTAAACTCGTGGCTCAGTAACACACACTCACACACAGTAAGTAGGACTCAGCTAGGGTTTGTGGCTCGGTGTCCCGTCACCACAGAGTCTCTCAACCCCAGCCACGTGTGCACACTACAGACGCTCTCTCTCGTGTCTGGTCCACGACCGGTTTTTCCCCTACGCTGACCCTAGCGATAGAGAAGGGGCTCCATGGAGACCGGCTCGAAACCACCACAAGGAGTACGCACAGGACAGAGACGCTCTCAACGTCTTGGCTCACCGACGGAGGACCCCCACACGCCGGTCATCTAGATAGAGCATCACTTTATGTCCAGGTGACAAACAGAAACAGAAGCACGGTAACTCAACATGAGTATAGACGGTAACACTCTCAACGTCTGAAACACCGTACAATAGACGGACACCTCATGTCACGTCATGACACAATTAATTACGCATAAGCACAGGCGGAGCCACACTTTAAGCCTGGCAAAATGTGTTAACAGGGCGGGCATCACACGTCAACACCTTGAAACACAAAACAGGACCATAGCCTGCTGGGACACAAGATATTAACGGCAACATCGAATGTCACCAATCATGATTTAGACTGCACTCACAATGCCGTTAACACTTAATCAACGACAATCGACCTTGTCGTTTATATCAACTTTGAAGATCTCAGCGTCAACCTATGTGGACGTTAATATCTTCAGTCCTCTAGACCCAGAACAGCACCGGGTCAGTCCAATTGAGTAAAACCACCCAATCAGAACACCTGCTGATGAGGGAAATACTTCCTCACAACTTCTAACACTACCAGAACTTCGAAAAACACAATCCAACACTTGGATCGCCCAAACACCCAATCCCGGCATGGTATAACCCAACCCTAAAATGTGATTAACATACTAATCTACTCAAATAAGCATGCTAATCTGTTAAGGAAGGTTAAAGGGATTAAGTCCCAACCTTAGAACGCCCAAACTCCTAAACAATCACCAATCGTGCCGGAACCCCTCGAAGTCTCCGCGCGAATCACACCAAATCTTCGCGTTTCCCGCCTGATCTATCACTACCACACGTACCAGGGTTCCCACGAACTCCCATCAAACATTGGAAGGGTGGAAATAGACAAAGGCAGAAGTGGAGGGAAAGGAAGGAAAGGAGAAGAAAAGGCTTCTGCTCTCGGGCTGCCCTATTTCTACAGGCGCGACAGATAGACGTCCACATACCTCGCCGCCTATTTGAACTGCCAAAGGGTTGATGTCCTGACCGCTTTTCACCAAGTTCAACGACAAACGTCCACATCGCTGGGCGCTAACACCAAGTCAACGGCTAGCCCCTGGCCGTTAACCACAAGTCAACGGCAATATCCATTGTCGTCAACCACACCCGAACTTCTACAAGACCCAATAAGGATTCGTTGAGACCGAGACCTTACAATTGGCATGGACTTCATCATGGGTTTACCAAGACTCGTGGTGGACTCGACGCCATATGGGTCATTGTGGACCGACTAACCAAATCCGCCCACGTTTTGCCTATAAAGAGTAAGTGGTCAGTAGAGGTACTAGCTGCCTTATACGTCAAGGAGATTGTAAGACTACATGGAATTCCATCATCTATTGTTTCGGATCGAGATCCGAGATTCACATCTCATTTTTGGAAAGGACTGCAAGGTGCACTGGGTACTAAACTCAACTTTAGTGCCGCATTCCATCCACAAACCGATGGGCAAACTGAAAGAACCAACCAAATAGTGGAAGACATGTTGAGAGCTTGCACTATAGATTTTCAAGGTTATTTGAATGAGCACCTACCACTAATCGAGTTCGCCTATAACAACAGTTATCAGGCAAGCATTAAGATGGCACCATTCGAAGTGCTCTACGGAAGGAACTGTAGATCTCCTGCATGCTGGAATGAGGTTGGAGAACAGCAATGGCTAGGCCCAGACATGGTGCAACATACCACAAAGGACATTCAGGTAATCAGAGACTGGCTCAAAATACCCAATCCAGACAGAAGAGCTACGCCGACAAAAGAAGGAGAGATTTGGAATTCCAAGTGGGTGATCATGTATTTCTAAAAGTGTCACCTACTCGTGGCATCCAAAGATTCGGTGTAAAGGGAAAGCTCAGCCCTAGATTCATCGGTCCTTTTGAAGTACTCGAAAGGGTTGGTGAGGTTGCATACCGGTTGGCGTTGCCACCGGATTTGTCATGTGTACACAATGTGTTCCATGTTTTCATGCTTAGGAAATATGGTACGACCCACGCACATCATTCGCCACGAGAAGTTGATATTGAACAAAGATGTGACGTACGAAGAGAAGCCAGTCAAGATACTGGAACAGAAGGTACAACAACTCAGGAATCGTCTCATCCATGTGGTTAAAGTCTATGGAATAATCGTGTAGTGGAAGAGGCAACCTGGGAACCGGAAGGAATCATCAGACAGAACTACCCCGCTCTTTTCGGTAAGACATTCTCTCCTGAATGATCACATGAATTTGGGGACCAAATTCTTTTTAAGAGGGGGAGGATGTAGCAATCCTAAATTTATGGGAAAAAAAAAGAAAAATTAAATATTTTATTATTTAATTAGAAAATCAAAGAAAAGAGAATTAAATAAAACCCATCAAATGAAAATAAGTAATGGGCTTTATTAAATGGACCCATTAGAAATTAGTGGGCAAAAATAGAGATTTTAAAAAAAGGAATAATAGAGAAATACCCTAAATTCGTAAATAAAATATTACTAAAATAAAAAAGAGATATTTAATGTATTAAATAGCTAGTTTGAATTAGGATTATATCCTAAACCTACCCTAATGGGTTGGCCATGAAATCCTCTCTCTACCCTAAATTCGTAAATAAAATATTACTAAAATAAAAAAGAGATATTTAATGTATTAAATAGCTAGTTTGAATTAGGATTAGATTCCTAAACCTACCCTAATGGGTTGGCCATGAAATCCTCTCTCTCCTAACTCAAATAGGAAGATCTCTTGCTTAAAAAGAGGAGAGGAAATAGGAAATCAGATTTAATAGGAATTAGACTTAACTAGGAAAGGGAATAGGGAGAAGCTTAAATACTTCTCTTAAACCCTCATGGCCGGCCCTAGCTTGTGTCAAGAGGATTTTGGACCAGGAGGAAAGGCCAAGAGGAGGAGAATTTGTGGAGAGGGAGGATCTCTCAAGTTCTTCTCGAGTTCTTCAAGTCTTAACCCTAGAAGAGGAAAACGATCAAAGGTAGGCATTCTCACGAGCATAAACCATGAAATTTTTATGTAGGATGTCTCATCTATCAGGAACAAAAGCCCTCTGGTTTCATAATTTTTCATCGAGCATAACTTTCATTCTTGATTTTTCAAGTTCTACAACTTACATGACCCCGAACCCTCTTCTTAACTCTTGATCTCCTTGTATACTCCACCCCATGCCACGAGATTTTTACTATAGAAACTGATGCATGTTAGGCATCTTTTGCCCTAAAAGCCTTAAATTTGATTCATCCTATCTTGCGAATTTAATCGTTGATCTCAACTACAAATTGTTTCATGTTCATCATGAATGCCCGTGTTCAAAACATGTCCCAACCCTGATTGTTTTCCAATTCCTATTTATTGTAAGTACCCGTGCATGTCTAGGTCGTTTTGCAACTATTTTCATGATTTTTCGTGGTCTATATAATTACTTGTGAATTTCTGAATCACCCTGTGTCAAATAGGGTAAGTTCTGGCCCACAATCCAATCTAATGTCTTTCTCTGTTCGGACTGGGCGCAGACCCTGTGAACGCGATGGCCTGATAGGCCACGTTCACAAGGGCCGTCATGATAGAGTGCTCTGTCGCGATATGATCGTGACAGAACCTGTCGTCGCGATCTTCAGACTAGGCCGTCGCGACCCTCATGCGATCCCGTTGCGATCTGCCTACTCGAACTGATAAGCCTGTCGCGACCTGTACCAGACCCTGTCGCTATCTCAGTTGACCCCATCGAGACCCTCATAAGGGTACGTTGCGATCTGGGTTCTTTTGCAATAAACCCCTGTCTCAACAATGCTTGATTGTCTACAGTGATTGTACTTTTGCTTAACAGTCATACATACAGAAATAACACTTGTTATAAATTGAATATTTTTGTATGATTAAAATACATGCACATGATCTTTTCTATCTACAATTTCATGACACATACACACACTTTGAACCATCCAATTATGGCATAATTTGGCATGAACTATTTCATAATACATCTGGTAATTTATGTAATTAAATTACCCTATACTTGTCTATCGTTTCTCGCGATGTTTTGGGAATATTGATATCGATGCTCCACTGTTGTAGAACACCTCTAGAACGTCGAGCACTTGTTTCTATATACACTCTCTCTTGACTTGGATGAACTCTCCGTCGGAAAGTCCTTCTGTCGACTAGTAAGTCTTTGTTCAAGGCCTCCGTATGTCTCCTCTGTCCATGGATTCCCACATGGTCGACGAGCTGGTTGTACCCTAACACCTGTTACACCCATTAGTGATCAATATGGTTCTAACGGCTATTAAAAATCACTCTCGTCTTGAATCACGCCGGACCTATGGACCTGTATTTAACATGGCCAGTGGTAAGGTCGTGAGTTCCACCTGACTGCCAACACCAAGTGCGCGTGTTGTGCAACGGTTACTATCGCCTGGTTACGTGCAATGTCCACTAGCTCTCATATGTACTCTACTCGCTCGTCTATTCACGTTCACTCTACTATCTCGTCTATTCATCTAGTGCTCTCATCTACTTCTTGGTAATCTATATTGGCCATTGACTGATTGTCTAAAGATAAACAATATAACTAATGCCTGGTAAAATATAAAGGGCCCGATCTGGTCCTGGGATGTGCGCCCGAAAGTGCTAGTGCCCATAGGAGTTTAATGATCAGAGTGTTTGGCATTACACTCAAGTGCTATCTATCGTGACTATTTATATGACAATCAAAAGTGCTATCTATCATGACTATCTATATGACAATCAAAAGTGCTATGTTCTCTCGTTTGGCATTACACTCAAGTCCTATCTATCGTGACTATCTATATGACAATCAAAAGTTCTATGTTGTCTCGTTTCCATTGACAACAAGTGCTATGCTATACTCATTGTGCTATGCTATACTCGTTGTACTATTTGTACCATGACCATATTGCTATACTTGACATTGTGCTATTCCCGACACTTGTGCTATTCTTGGAAGTCTATATTTGGAAAGTCTTGCTATTTCGTTCACGTACTGTCTTGCTATATTTTACTTGACACTCTCTCTCGCTCTATCATTAGTTACTCTGCCTTTAATGCATTAATTACTTAAAGCCTGCTTGAGCCTGAGATTTAAGTCCTACTGGGCGATGTTCGCTCACCCTGCGTTATTTGTCGTTGTGTTCTCAAGTGAGACCGAGGATGAACCATACACTCATGAGGACGCGAATGACTTGGAGTGATGTCATGAGTACCCTAGCATTCTATTTCTATGTTTAGCATTGTAGTAGTTAAGTTTGAAGTTCGTCTTTTGCCTTCTTTCAATATAATCGGGTCCCATAGATTGGCTCTGATATTAGTGGTTGTAATTAGACATTGAAAAGTATTAATGAAATAAATTCGCTTTAGTATTATTCACTGCGCAATGGTTTGATGTCTAGTACTCGCTCTATACCCTTTTCTTGTAACTGCCTCGCGTTTCGATATTCCGCATCGGGGCGTGACAGGGGTGAATGGGATTCTTAAAATTTGAACACCTAAACCTGTCCACAAAAACGTTCACACAATAAGCACTTCGTGATTGTTAGCATTAGTGAAAAGTAACAACGAACACAAAGCAAGCAATCACACTACACCAGATTTATCCTGGTTCGAACCTCCTCTCCATAGGAGTCCTACGTCTAGTCCCTGAGCAACAACTCAAGATTCCCTACCCAAGGGTACAGTACCCCTCAAGACACCTTACACACCCAGCCGCAGCTGGTCTTCTCTTCACAACCCGAAGAGGAATACAACACACTGGAACCCTCCAGGTCTTCGTTCAACACGAAGGGAATAACAGCTTGGAACCCCCAGGTCTTCCTTCACACGAAGGGAATACACAAAGATGTGTTCAAGGGATGATGCGCCCCTAGACCAAGCTAATAGCACAATGCTTGATCCGAAGCGAAGACTGAGAGGAAAAGATCAACAAAGAAGAACACTCTCTGTTCACAAAAGCTCTCTCAAGGTTCTACACTAGACACAGATAGCAAAGAGCTACAACAAGGCGATGGAGTGAGACTTGAGCTCTTCTATGGTGCTTGCAGATTTTGAATTCTCAGATTCGTTTCTTTACGTAGGCACCAGTCTTCTATTTGTATCTTCTTTTAGAAAATGTAGCCGTTGAAGTATTTGTTTGTCTCTATGTTTTCGAGAATGTTAGACTGCATGGCTTTCCTTTGTAGTCAACGGTTCTTTACGTTCCATGCACGTAAGAAAAAATCCTTCTTGATATCCTCTAGCTTCTACTTTATCTAACGTTGTATAGATCGTGCTGTCAGAGACCTGCACACATTAACTGCCTAAAACGTAGACAGCTAAGTTTGTCTCTTGTTGTCAGTCATGTTAGAGTGAGATACATCAAGATAGAAATTTTCATTCTGTCTTTCCAAAAAGATATTACATGTAGGAGCATAAGAATAGAAGATATCTGTACAGCATCGTGCAGAGAAATGTACGGTTATATTTAATGCATAGATAACAGAGAAGTACGCGGGATGACTTTGACTTGTCAAGATATTCAAATATCAAGTCGTTATAGCTCATGAAGTCGATATGAACATGACTTATAGAATCGTTGTGAATGAGTCATTGTTCATGTGAATCGTTGCTCATTTCGTAAACAAATCGTTATGCAGTCATAATCAAATTGTTATAGAACTCGTTATAACAAAATCGTTATGACCAAATCGTTATAACACTATAAGAAATCGTTATGAGAAAATAGTTATCACCAAATCGTATGAGCAAATCGTTATAACCAATCTTTATGACCAAATCGTTATAACCTATAAGCAAATCGTTATGAGCAAATCGTTATAACCAAATCGTTATGAGCAATAGTTATAACCAAATCGTTATGACAAATCGTGATAACCCAATCGTTATAAGCAAATCATTATGACCAAATCGTTATAACACTATAAGAAAATTGTTATGAGCAAATCATTATAACCAATTCGTTAAGAGCAAACTGTTATAACCAAATCGTTGTAAGATTGAAATTGTTATACTCACTTGTCGAATCTTTAAAGAAAATCGTTATGCTCACTTACGAAATCGTTGTGAGATTGAAATCGATATAAACAAAAATGATAGATGACTTATGAAATCATTATGCGTCAAAGCGAGTCGATGTGTACTTAGAGAAATTTCATGCTCTGAAAATTAAGAACAACAAAGTAGGATTTACTTACAAGTCTTTGTTTGATTTTTCCGGTTTATTTCTTGTGACAGCTTCATAGAAATTTGTTAGATACGAATTGTAGGATTTGTTAATCACCAAATATATATATAATTCATGAAATTATATGGGATGATCTGATCATCAATCTCTCCTTTTTGGTGATGACAAAACATAAATCTAAGGAATTTTGCAGAATAAAAAAAAATGTATTTCAGAAATACTATGGCTCTCCCCTTTTTGTCATTAACAAAAGATATCATTCAGAGACAAAGAAGAAAGAGAAAAAAGAGAGCACAGAACTGTTATATTTATCGGAGGGGTTACATAAGGTAGAAAGCATGAGACAGAAGGGAGGCATGCCGTTTGAATAATGCGCAAAGCCTTGCATTCCTGTTCCTCAAAATAGGTCTAAAACCCTAAAAGCAATAAATAAGATGACCCCATGACAGGGAGCATTCGTTTGATGTGAATTTGGCGCTAAGCTTCTAGAAAGGTAGCATATTCATCTTTGCCAAGGGAGACCTTGAAGGATGGAAGATCTAAAGCTGGCAAACCGAAGAAACTGGTTGATCATGATAGGGTAGTGTATCATATGCTGCAGGAGTCTTTCTTCAAAGCCATAAATAGTTGTACTGCTCGACCCACTGATCATAGGGCTCTTGAACCAGATTGATAGAATTCAAGTCCAAAAAGGCTTCAGATGTGAGAGTATGCTTCCTTGCCTTAAACAAGAGCTGTTCAAGGCTTCCAACTGAAGGCTGACTGGTTGTAATGTTTTTCCCAATCGGAGGAGAGAGCTTTCACTTCAAAGAGAAGAGGGGCAAGAACCTCAAAGGGATATGGCCTAGATGAAATTCCTGGAAGAGGACCTTTGGAGGAGGGAGACGACCCTACTTAGTTGTGATCCTACCCATTACACGAGCAAATCCTCAAAAATAACAGGACCAACTGAGGAGTCCATGACCAAAGAATGCAGTTTGGGGAGAAATCACTGTCTAGTATTTGCAGGGTAGCGAAATCCACTTTGAAGGAGCAATTAACTATTTTCAATTATTAATGAAGCAATGGCTCTCTGGAATTGACCCAACAACACTTCAGGTAGCTTGTGAAGATAACGATAGTCATTGAATAGCTAGAAGTACCAGATGAGCTTTACTTCTTTTTGAATGAAGGGTGCTCGTGGTCTTATGATGATGACAAACCACTCAGAGAGAGTGAGTGGGAGATCCCGGGTGGAAACCGATCTGACTTTGCAAGTAGAAACTTCCTGTAGAGAGCCTTGTGCCCTTTAGCCCACTGATCTTTAGACTTACATTCAGCCATTTTGGAAGATTTTGATTAATCAGCTTTGGAGATGTGGCAATAGGGAAGGACAACATTGAGGTGATCAGTAGATTGAGAAAGGAACACCAAAAATGGTGGCAATGATGCACTTTTGGAGATATTCACAATAGATTGTTTTCCTTCGATTATCAACAGTGAGGGAAAACCAAGAGGAGGAACTTGGGAAGAGCAAGAGTGTTGGAGAGTTTCCTCCTTTTAGAAGAAGGACTCGAAGAAGAGAGTCATTTCTGTGGACATGAGAACCAACTTCCAGGACTGAGCGGATTGTGGTATTTCTAACTCATCCTCGAATATCTTGAGAAAGGGACCTTCAAGTGTGCACTTTCAGGTATATAAGTAACAAAGGAGGGAGGAGTAAGAGGATGAAGAAAGGATTGATGGGTAGGAGGAGATATGATGGATGGTCTAGCAGAAGAAGGACCAGAGGAAGATGAGGCTTCAGCTGATGATGATACTGAGAGTCTTCAATGATAGGAGGAGGTGGAGGAATGGATTTAGAGATGCAAGAGATGAGAGGATTCAGAAGGAAATGGTGTTGGAGATGAATGGAGCGAGGCATGGGTTGTTTGAAGGGATGTGCTGGTGGTGCTGTGGAGGAAGATGGTGGTGAAGGAGGGGTCTGAGTTGCAAGAGGAGAAGGATCTGTGGGCTTCTGGAGCTACAACTGCTCTTCTACTCTTGGAATCCCACCCTCGAAAACCACTGGCCCTGTTGGCCCAGAAACATCCTCTATTGGCCCTGATGGCCCAGACTTCACAGCTTCAGCATGATCCTGCACTGCAGTTGCTGCCCTCTTCAACAACCCTATGGCCCGGATGGCCCGTTGGTTCTTCTGAAATTGGCCCGATGGCCCAGCATCTTGTTGGCCTCTGAAGGCCCAGAACTTCGGACTGGTTCTGGCAGGAGAAGGAGCAGGAGGGGTATTTGAGGACTGTGCCTGACCAGATCTCTAAGTGGCTGCAATAGAATCTTTAATGCTAATAAGTTCACTTCGCACCTATCTAACTGCATTTCTGACCATGCCCTCTCCTTAGCTGAAGTACTATGGCTTATGAAATTGACTGAATATCTGATTGCACAGAGCACAGAATCTTTCCTTGTTCATCCATTCTAGAACTAAGGGCTTTAGATTGACTTCAATTTCTTCTTTCTCTGCCTCTGATGAGCCTCCTGGTCAGAGAGGATCCCAGAAGCTGCTTCTTTCCCTTTGCTGCTTGCCCTTGCAACGGGCTCCACATTATCATCATTAGCTTCTTCACCTGAGGCACTCTCCACAATGCCTTCTCTGAACTGATCATCAACGGGGGATTGCAGTGTGCTCCCCCTGGATTTGTGCTTCCTTTTCACAGATTGCTCCCTGAAGAGGACCTCTTCCATATGGTTATCAACGGAATATCTTCTTCTTCTTGCTTCCTCTGAATAGGAGCATCCTCCATGACAACATCTATACTGTGGCAGATGCTACAATCTCTGCAACTGGATCTACCATGATCTCTGGCTCCACCTGAGTACTGGTTAAAGAGTCCAGTACACTCCAAAGAATGTAGCTACTTTAGAGGAGGGAGGTGCAACTTCTGAATTTTGTCCAACAGGCTCAATAAATTATTGAGGAATGTCCTCAATCTGGCTTCCAATGATCACTGATTCTTCTGCTCGGACCTCTGCTGCTGGCTACTTGTTCCACTGTAATTTCTGAACGGAAACTTCTTGTTGTTGCTCTTGAACTCCTGGTCCTGCTGGTACTTCTGCTGCTACTGTTGCTTTCTCCTACTTCTTCTTGGACTTCTTGGGCTTCGCCATATGTCTTCACCCTCAGCCACTGAGGTCTTGGTCCATATACCTCCAACCATGAGAATCCACTTTTCTTTAAGTTTCTGCTTCGAATAGCCTGGCCCATTTTCTTTTCTGACACTGCTTCAGATAAATTGATGCCAAAATGTTGAAATACCTTGGTGAGCAGATGTGCATATGGTAGGGACACATTTAGCTTGCTCTTCTTGTCCCAACCTGATTGGATGCAACTTCATCCTTTCTATCATAAGCTCTGTCATATTTATGCTCTGTTTCTGGATAGCCCAAAACATCATATCTGAGTCCGCCTTTGTACAAGTCGAGTAGGTGGCACTCCTAGGGACCAGAAATCTCGCACACTATGAAATGTAGAATCCGATGAATGCATTCAGTTGGTTGATGTCTATCTTTCATCCTTTAGTTGTACTCGGGACCAACAATCCCTATCCCTCGCCTGGATATCCACAGTGTGAACCCCACTGTGACCGGGGTGGCAAACTCTAAATAAAGTTTCCAAAAGTTCATAGGTAATCTTAATCTGGGTTCCTTTGACAGTGGATGTACGGACCCATCCACCTCAGTCTTCAAACAAACGAAAATGCCTTCTCTAGGTCTGGATAACTCACCTCTGACAGAGTTGTCATCTTCGACCATTTAATCCTCTCCATTGCTGCAATGATGCTGCCCATTCCATTCTTCTGCAAATCTGCAACGTCCACTGCCTTG
Organism: Colocasia esculenta; assembly: GCA_014218235.1. Taxonomy (NCBI): domain Eukaryota; kingdom Viridiplantae; phylum Streptophyta; class Magnoliopsida; order Alismatales; family Araceae; genus Colocasia; species Colocasia esculenta. The sequence continues at coordinate 109,114,192 of CM024763.1, read as the reverse complement.
TTGCCATAGACCTTGATCTTCACAGAGGTATACCTCTCTTGCTGCTGCTCGGCGGAAGAAACGCAGCTCCATAGCCTCCCATACTGCAGGATACACCAGAACGCGCTATGGATTTGAATGGGGAAGTTTCTTTCTGGTGATTGGAATGAGGAAAGAGCAGAAGCCCTCAAAAATTTCTCCAGGAAGGAGTTTAGAAGCTTTGAAATCCTAGAGAGTCGATGTTGGAGTCGATAGGGTATCGCCTCAGGAAAGTTGAAGGAGATGAATACGAAGGGTGAATCGTTGTACCACAGATTTCGGGTTTTTATACAAAGAATAAAGGTGACTTTTCGAAACAGGAGGTGCCATAATGGCAGAAAATGATAAAGTGACCAGTTCAAGAGGAATAAATACTTTAAAATAATCGAACCGTCTTGGATAAGTAAAACAAGTAATATTTAATGAGATTTTTGCTTAACCAGGGGAGAGAAAATTTGGTTATTCTAAAATATTTATATTTCAGTTTTATATAGATAAATCTTTCACAATTTACACATGTCCTAGTTCCCTTCTAAGAGAAGTAAATCTCTCTTCAGGTAAGGCCTTTGTGAAGATATCTACTAACTGATTTTGTGATCAACAAAAGAAATGTCTATATTACCATTAGCTACATGATCACGAATAAAATGGTACCTAACCTCAATATGCTTTGTCCTTGAATGCTGAACTGGATTCTTGGTAAGATTTATTGCACTTGTGTTGTCGCACAGTAATGGAATTGACTTGATCTGAAGTCCATAATCCTCAAGTTGTTGTTTAATCCACATAGTTGTGTACAACAGCTTCCAACAACCACGTACTCAGCTTCAGCTGTAGACAGTGCTACTGAATTTTGCTTCTTTGAGGACCATGATATCAGACATCCTGTAAGAAATTGACAAAATCCACTGATGCTTTTCTTATCTACCTTGCATCCAGCATAGTCAGCATCAGAATATCCTACTAAATTAATTTCACATGAATTTAGGTACCATAATCCTAGATCATGAGTTTTGGCTAAGTATCTAAAGATCCTTTTAACACAAATTAAATGAGACTCTTTAGGATCTGCTAGTACCTAGCACACATACATACGCTAAATAATATATCAGGTCTGCTTGCGGTTAAATAGAGTAATGAACCTATCATACCTCTGTAAAGTTTCTGATCTACTTTCTTACCAGTTTTTCACTGTCCAGCCTTGTTGATGTGCTCATGGGTGTTGACAGTGGCTTGACATTTTCAAATCCAAACTTCTTTAGTAATTCTATGGTGTACTTGGCTTGATATATGTGAGATCCTTCCTTTCCTTGTTTGATTTGCAATCCGAGGAAGTAGTTGAGCTCCCCATCATGCTCATTTCAAATTCTCCCCTGTATAAGCTTTTCAAATACTTGCGAAGAGATTCATCAGTAGAGCCAAATATTATATCATCAACATATATTTGAACAAGTAACACATTTTTAAGTTTAGACTTAATGAATAATGTTCTATCTACTTTTCCTCTAATGAACCATGATTTAACAAAAATAACTAAGCCTTTCATACCAAGCTCTAGTGCTTTCTTTAAACCATATAAAGCTTTATGCAACTTAAGACATGATTTGGAAAATCCATGTCATCAAAACCAGTGGTTGTTCTACATATACCTCTTCCTTTATAAAAACATTCAGAAAGCAGATTTTACATCCATTTGAAAGAGTTTTAAATTTAATGCAGAAGCATATGCAAGTAAAATCCTAATTGCCTCAAGTCTAGCCACTAATGCATAGGTTTCATCGAAATCTATGTCTTCCACTTGGGAATAGCCTTGAGCTAACAATCTGACATTGTTTCTTATGATCACACCAGCTTCATCCAATTTGTTTCCTGAACACCCATTTGGTGCCAATCACAGGATGATCTGATGGTCTCGGATAAGGGACCATACTTGTTTCTCTTGAACTGATTTAGTTCATCTTGCATGGCTAATATCCAAGATTCCGCAGACAGTGCTTCATTGACCATCTTAGGCTCTATTTGAGATACAAAAGCTAAATATCACATGGAATTACATTACCTCTTGTTCTTACCCCAACCGATGGATCACCAATGATGTTTTTCTAGTGGGTGATCTTCTTATACCTCCATTCTTTTGGAAGATTATCGTGAGATGTATCCTTTTGTTGTAGATTTTCCAAGGGTGGATCATCCTTATCCTCAATAGATGTGTTCTTTAGCTTCTTGGACAATCATTTGTATCATCAATATCACTATCTACTTCTTTTCTCAAGGAAGGGTTAGTTTCATCAAATAATATGCACTGATTGCTCAATTAATAAAGTTCGTTTGTTAAATACTCTATATCCTTTGGGTTTGGAAGCATATCTCCATGAATATACCTTCATCTAATTTGCATCTAGCTTACCAATGTCCCTTTTGCCGTTATTGTGGATGAAGCATGGACATCCAAATATCCTAAAATGGCTGATCTCTTCGACTTGTTAGCTCATATGAAGTCTTTTTCAAGATTGGCCTGATCATTACTCTATTGATGATATAGCATGCTGTGTTGATGGCTTCGGCCCAAAATCTTAGCAAATCATATTCTGATAGCATTGTCCTTGCCATGTCCAATACGGTTCTATTCTTTCTTTCACAACTCCATTTTGTTGTGGTGTCCTTGGTGCTAAGAAGTTGTGTTCTATTCCTTGGCTATCACAGAATTTTGGAAAGCTCTCATTCTGAAATTCTCCTCCATGATCTGATCGGATACTAATGATGCTATACTTCTTATCCTTTTGAACTTTCTTGCTGAAACTAACAAAACTTTCAAAAGTATCATCCTTGTGTTCTAGGAAAGAAACCAATGTAAACCTGGAGTAGTCATCTACTATAACAAATCCAAAGTTCTTTCCCCCGAAACTTGTGGTCCTCATTGGCTCAAATAGATCCATATGTAGAAGTTCTAAGGGTTTAGAGGTTGTTACCACGGTCTTTGACTTGAAGGATGACTTAGTGTGCTTCCCTTTTGCACACGGCCTACAGACACCATTCATTTTTGCACTAACCTTGGGTAGACCTTCCACCAAGCTTCTCTTGATCAACTTTCTCATGCCATCCAAGCTGTAGTGGCCCAGTCTTCAGTGCCAGAGATCTATTTACTGCTCTTTATTTGCTGCCAGACATATGTCCTGGTCCTTTAGTTCTTCCAAATAAAGTACATACAGTTTCTTTTCCCTGCTGGCTTCAAACACGACTGCACCATCCTTCATAATATTGCACTTTGACTCTTGAAATCTGATCTGATGTCCTTTATTGCATATCGGCTGATACTAATAAGGTTGTGCTTCAGTCCTTTCATATAAGTACATCTTCAATGATAACTTTTCCTTTGCTACCAATCGGTCCGCAACCTATTACAGTTCCTTTGCCATTGTCACTATATGTGAATGTGCCTTCTTCAGCTTCAAGGTGAGAGAACAGCTTCTTGTTACCTAACATACCTTGAGCATCCGCTATCTAAGTACCATTTGGATGCTTAAAGGTTTTCCTGCATTAAAAACATTAAGCTTTAGGTACCCAAGTTCTTTTGGGTCCTAATTGGTTAGTATCATCAATTTTTTTTTAATTATCCATATTTTATGTTTAGTTGGACATGATACTTTATGTGTCCTAACTTATTGCAATGGCTACAGCAAGACATTTTAGTTATCTTTTTAGTTGGAATGTATTTAAATTTTGATTTATATGTTGTGTCTTGTTCAGGTACAAATTTAGGAGTTGGATATGTTTTAGGATATACTACTGTTTCCTCATTATCGGAGGAGTATAACCTAATCCATGTTTCTTTTTACCTGACCGTCTAGCACCTTTTAATATTAATGTTGTTTTGCCATTAGTAAATTTTTCTAGTGTGCTTGACAATTTTCATTTTCTGTTGTTAGAGTCTTAACTTCTTGTTTTAATTTATTTACAGTTTCTTGCTTTTTTCAAACTCTCTAATTGTTCATTTTTAATTTTCAAGTCTTCGCATAACAATTCATTTCTCCTTTTTAGTTCAGTAATTTGTTTTTTCCATTTGTTCATTTTCAAATTTTAAGTCTCAATTAGTATTTTTCGAGCATGCGAGATTTTTCTTATTAGTTTTTAGTGATTTACACACTTCATTATATTTACAATACAGTTCATTAAAAGCTTCTTCTAAGTTGTCAGAATCAGATTCATTGCATGAAGAGAAGATGAGTCTGATGTTACCTTATCTTCGAGGTTGGCCATGAATGCCAGGTTGGCTTCTTCTTCTTCTTCATTGCTTGAGCTTGACTCGCTATCAGAGTCACTACTGTTGTCCCATGCTGCTGCCATGGCTTTCTTCTTAAATCTTCTGGGTTTTCTGGAACTGTCTTTCTTTCTGAACTCAGTTTTCTTGAGCTTCGGACATTCTGCCTTGATATGTCAGAGCTTCTTGCATTCATGGCAAATCGTTCAGTCTTCTTTGCATCTTTGACTTCTGACCTTTTGAAGTCTTTTCCCTTCTTGAAGTATCTTCTTCGGATTGATACTTCTTTTTCTTAGCCAGATGCGTTGTAACCTTCTGGATAGCATTGCTTCTTCATCTTCACTGTTGTCAACTTTCTTGGCTATATGAGCCTTCTTCTGTCTGATGTGTCTTCTTCTACCTTGAGTGAGTTGGAATGCTTCTTTCTACTAGATGATTCTCCCAACCTTTCCATGTTAATCTCATGGCCATAAAGGACCCAATGAGTTTTTCTAACGACATTATCTTCAAGTAGTTAGCCTCTTCTATTGCTGTTACTTTTGGAGTCCACGAGGCAGGTAAGGATTGAGAATTTTCCTAACCATGTCTCCCATCTGATAGGTCTTACCAAGACCAGCCAATCCATTAGTGATGTCGGTGAACCTACTGTACATTTGTGTAATTGTTTCACCGGGTTGCATCTGAAATCTTTCATATTGAGTTACCACATGTCTATCTGGTTTCTTTACTTTGTCTGTGCCTTCGTAGGTGATCCTAAACTTCTCCCCACATCTCCATTACGGATTTTCAGGAGGAGATTCTGTTGAATTCCTTCTTGCTGAGAGCACAACACAATATGCTCTTGGCCTTGCAGTTGAGAGAATTTTCTTCTTGTCATCTTCTATCCATTGGTCTTTATCGTTGGTGACCAGAAGATCTCCTTCTTCTACAATCGACCAAATTTGATAGTGAAGCCCTTGAAGGAAGAATTCCATTCTTGTTTTCTAATATGTGTAGTCTTCACCATCGAATAGCTGTGCCTGTTTACTGACTGCTTTCGAAGTGACCATGGACTGCCATTTGATCTTTTCTCTTCAGATCGTTGGATCTTCTTCTTTGTCGAAGAGACTAGCTCTGATACCACTTGTTGCCCACTAGCAAGCCCAGGGGGGGTGAATGGGATTCTTTAAAATTTGAACACCTAAACTTGTCCACAAAAACATTCACACAACAAGCACTTCGTTGATTGTTAGCGTTAGTGAAAAGTAACAACAACACAAAGACAAGCAGCAATCACACTACACCAGATTTAATCCTAGTTTGGACCTCCTCTCCCAGGAGTCCTACGTCAAGTCCCTGAGCAACAACTCAGATTCACTACCCAAGGGTACAGTCCCCCTTAAGGACACTTACACACCCAGCCGAACTGGTCTTCTCTTCACAACCCGAAGTGGAATACACACCCTGGAACCCTCCAAGTTTTCCTTCAACACAAAGGGAATAACACCCTGGAGCCCCCAGGTCTTCCTTCAACACGAAGGAATAACACAAAGATGTGTTCAGGGATGATGCGCCCTTGGACCAAGCTAATAGCACAATGCTTGATCCGAAGCGATGACTGAGAGGAAAAGATCTAAAAAGAAGAACACTCTCTGTTCACAAAAGCTCTCTCAAGTTCTACACTAGGCACAGAGAGCAAAGAGCTACAACAAGGCGATGGAGTGAGACTTGAGCTCTTCTATGGTGCTTCTAGATTTTGAATTCTCAAGATTTGTTCTTCTTTACGTAGGCACCAATCTTCTATTTTGTATCTTCTTTTGAAAATGTAGTCGTTGAAGTATCTGTTGTCTCTAAGTTCTGAGAACGTTAGACTGCATGACTTTCCTTTGTAGTCAATGGTTCTTTACGTTCCATGCACGTAAATGAAAATCCTTCTTGATATCCTCCAGCTTCTACTTTATCCAACGTTGTATAGAGTCGTGTTTATAGAGACCTGCACACATTAAATGCTAAAAAGTAGACAGCTGAGCTGTCTCTTGTTGTCAGTCAACGTTAGAGTGAGAATACATCAAGATAGAAATTTCCATTGTCTTTCCAAAAGATATTACATGCAAGAGTATAAGAATAGAAGAATCTGGACATGCATCGTGCAGAGAAATGTACGGTTATATTTAATGCATGGATAAATAAGAAGTACACGAGATGACTTTGACTTGTCAAGATATTCAAATATCAAGTCGTTATAGCTCATGAAGTCGATATGAACATGACTTATAGAATCGTTGTGAATGAGTCATTGTTCATGTGAATCGTTGCTCATTCGTAAACAAATCGTTGTACGCATAAATCGTTATGCATTCATAATCAAATCGTTATGAGCAAATCGTTATAACCAAATCGTTATAAGCAAATCGTTATGACCAAATCGTTATAATACTATAAGCAAATCGTTATGAGTAAATCGTTATAACCAAATCATTATAACACTATAAGCAAATCATTATGAGTAAATCGTTATAACCAAATCATTATGAGTAAATTATTATAAGCAAATCGTTATAACAAAATCGTTATAAGTAAATCATTATAACACTATAAGCAAATCGTTATGAGCAAATTGTTATAACCAAATCGTTGTGAGATTGAAATCATTATACTCACATGTCAAATCGTTAAGAGAGCAAATCGTTATGCTCACTTACGAAATCGTTGTGAGATTGAAATCGATATAAACCAAAACGATAGATGATTTAGGAAATTGTTATGCTTCAAAGCGAGTCGATGTGTACTTAGAGAAATTTCATGCTCTGAAAAATTAAGAACAACAAAGTAAGGATTTACTTACAAGTCTTTACTTGATTTTGCTAGTTATTTCCTGTGACTAAGCTTCATAGAAATTTGTTAGATACTAATTGTTAGGATTTTGTTATCACCAAAATAGATATATAATTCATGAAATTATATGGGGATGATCTGATCATCAGTTATGATTTGTATAATGATTAACTTGACGTTTGAATGCCTAAATATTTTGATAATGACATAATTGATGTTGAGAATACATGAGAACACAAAAGAATTAGAAAACACAAGAAGTACTCATTGTCGACAGGCCTGAAGCCTTCTGTCCACAGCCAGTGAAGACAGTGAGCAGACATGTTATTGGAAGAAAAGAAAATTCAGCAACTATCGACAGACAAGATTCATCTACCGACAGACCAGGTCAGCATGTTGACAGCAAGGTCGCTGATAAACTACATAATAATGTACGAGAATTGTAATA
>CM024763.1:109067412-109106554 GCA_014218235.1 Colocasia esculenta | reverse complement strand
TACGCGGAGTCGGCACAGTGTAACACCTCGGGCTTTCCGCTTTCCGTTGTGTGGGGGACGACTGGCCGTGTCGTGACAGAGGTCCTGTCGCGACAGTCCCCCTGTTGCGACCGCCTTGGCGTCACGTTCTTGTCATGCCCGGTCAATGGGTCGGACTGCTTTATGCTTTTCGGTCGTCTGACACCTGTCAGAATGGCAAGCGTGGCAGAATGTCATGTTTGGTTGTTGCGACACCCAAGATGGGGCGCGATCTGGTCGCGGTCTGGGCGGCCATCGCGTTACGGTTGGTAACATGACGCCCCGCCCCATCGCGTCTTGTGGGCCGAAGGCTAAAAGCCTTGGCCGGCTCCCCTTACCCCTCTTTTGGCATTTCTCCTTCCTTCTCCTCCCCGAGGAGGAGAAGTTCCCCCTCTCCTCCTCCGGCGTTTCGGGCTTGGCGGAGTGGCGGCGGCTCGTGCGGAGCGGGTGCGCAATCATTGGAGCGAGGAGGAGGCGGCCGTGGCGTCGTGAAGGCCCTTCGTGGGTTTGGTTCTTCATTCTCCTGTAGAGATTTCTTGTGCCCTTCCAATCCGAGTGATTGGAAGTTCCTTTGTCTGGAAGCATGATTTAGAAGCTTTCCCCATGCTCCCCTCCCCGTTGTGGTGTGTTCAGTGTAGTTGTGGCGACCCCCAGGATGTTACACCCAGCGGTCTGCTTCCAGCTGATGTCTCGACCGCCGAGCATGTCGCGACATCAGAGGAGGCGTCGCCCCAGTCGGACACGACCTTATCGCGGCCTGGGTGGCCGCCGCGATAAGGCTCGTGTCGTGACCAGGTTGCCCGTCGCGACAAGGTTGTTGTCGAGGACGCACTGCCTTGTCGCGACAGGTTCTCGCAGCCTATTTTCCTGTCGTGACAAGGGTGTTGTCACGACGCGCTTTCCCGACGCGACCTGGGCCTTGTCGCGGTGACCCTGACCATCGCGATGAGATCGCGACGGCTTAGGAGAGTGCGACAACCTGGTTTTAACTCGGGTTTCTGTGGCCACGGTTGGCGTATCAGCATGTACCCCAGGGCAGGGTGTGCCCTTTAGGACCTCTGGTGGGAACGCGGCAAGTTGCCCTCACTGCGTCACTGACCGAAGGTGACACCTTCGTGGCCGAGTCCTAGCGGTGTCGCTAGGAGGCTCGCATCTGTCTAAAATCTATGGTCGGGCTGCCAATCGATATTAGCAGCAAAGCGTTGGTTCTGTTCTGCCTAGTGGTGTTCCAGTTTCTCGAGCCGGCCGTGTGTGCCGACGTTGGCTGACGGCCCTTCTGGGGTTTCCAGAAGGGGTGCCATGCGTGCCTGTGACTACTGGGCTTGTCTTGGTTACGAGCACGCGGTGTCGTTTCTGTGGTGGTTGCACGTCAGTGTTCTCTTCGCCCGGTGTCGGCACTTGAGGGCTGTCCGCGAGATCGGTTGTTACCGTTTCCTGGGACCCCTAGCCCCGTGCGCCTATGTCTGAGGGTGTTGCTCCGGGCGAGGGGCGTGCTCATGTCTCGGACTTGGAGCAGAAGGGGAAAACGGGGGGCAGCAGCGGGAGCCATTTGTAGGGCTCTCTTAGCTGGTCTAGGTCTCCGATGTGGTTGAGGTGCTCTTCCGGTGTGAACCGGCTAGTCCTTCTCACTGCCTCGCTCTGCGTTGGTTCTGGAGCCACGTGGGGAGGTCAGGCGTGGGGCCGCAGTTTGGCCGGACTACGGTGTTTGTGGTGTTGTTCTTTGCTGTGACTCGCTAGCCTCACTCTACCTAGGGAGGTCGTAGGCAGGAGTCAGTGGTTGGCGAGCAAGAGCGGTGGACTGTGTGTCCCTCTCTTAGCTGCCTGTGGCGGTGGTTTGGTTGCTCTTGCTGTGAAGTTGTTTCACACGCTGTTTCCGAGCTTGTGTTCTCGTTGCCCTGGTTTACACGGTGGTTGTAGCCTAGCCGTGTCTCGTTTCCTTGGGCTTTGTCAGTTGGCCTTGTGGGCTGTGTGTAGTGGTTTCCATTTTGCGGTTCTCTCAGGGTGTCTTGTGTAGACACCCAATGCTGTTTCGGTAACCCGTCCTTGGTGTCGTTCGTGGTTGCACTGTAGGGTGTAGTTCCCTGAAACGTGGAGTGTTCGAGGTGCAAGTTGGTTCTGCTTGTGGACCCTCGACTTGTGGAGGTCTGAGGTGGTCGTGCCTGTGGTGAGACGTTGCTTCTCACATGGTGTTCGGTGTCTCTTGTGGTGACATCTGGTGTTCCTTCCCGACCTCTTGGATGTCCTCGATGTTGGTGCTTGCGTCTTGAGAAAGCCTGGTCTCTCGTGGTTGCTCCGGTGTTCCGTGAGCTTCTTTGTCTCGGAGGGTGTGTGCCGAGGGTTTGCTTCCGATTGAGTTGCTTGGACCGACCATGGTTGAGGGTCGTGGCGTTGCTCTAGTTGCTTCCACATGTGTTTGACTCCACTGGTTCTGCGGGAGTCATCTTTGGCCTGATTCGGGTTGTGGTCGAGGCATTTCTCAGTTTTCATTGCTTTGTAGTACTCTGTGGTAGGCGTTTCTCACTTTATTGCTTTGTAGAGTAGTTTTGCTTCCGCGTGTTGGAGTTCCTACTGCTCTGGCTGGTAAGGGACTGGTTACCCTACTGAGCCTTGTTCGTGAGGCTCACCCTCCCACTCTCTTTAGGTAGGGACTCACTGTCGTAGGAGTTCGTGTCAGATGGTCGTGGTGGCGGTTTGTTGCGCCGTGCGTTGCCAGCAGTGTGAGTTGTGAGCGTGAGTGCTCTTGTAGTGTGAGTTGAGAGTGGCCTTTTTGTAAGTCCTCGAGATATGCCCCTTAAGGACTGCACCTTTTTTCTGTACCTATACTTTTATTGGGACATGTTGTACTTAATTTCTTTATTATGTACAGTCTTCTTGTTATAGTTTTTGAATTCATTGCTTATCTGACTAGACTAAATTCTAACCCTTCCGGTCTTCAGATCCGTGGGTGGCGGCACGACCTTTGGGGTCCTTGGCGGGGGTCCGGAAGGTCGGGTCGTTACACACAGGCCCGACACCAACAAGTTTGTGGGGTACTTCAAGCCAATGTCAAGCCCAATTAAGAGCAGAAAATGCTCAACTCAATGCTATGGTTAAAGAATTGGCAGAGAGATTGGGTAAAGTTTAGTCTATCGTTGTTGAGGTAATTCTAAAATTTTTTCATTTCATCTATGTAAAATGTGATTAGCAACTTTAGATGGATTTGCATAATACTTTTTCATTGGCTTTTTTTTGGCATTGGTGTGTCCTGTTGTCCTGGGCATGTCCCTGTTGTCCTGGCGTGTCCCTATTTTCCTGGGCATGTCTTTGGATGAAGTGTTGTTGGGAGAATGGAATATCTTTGGATGAAGCTTATGGGGTCAAAATTAGTAATTTATAGAGACAGATTAAGAAGTGGAAAAAGGTGAGTTGTCCCAATCCTCAAGGTGAATTTAACAAATTCAGAAGCAACTTGAGTGGATTAGTAAACAGCCTATATCTAATCCTTTGATTTAGTAAGAGGGTCAGTTGGCCAAAGAATTGGAGAAGCTATACAATCAGGAGAATTTATTTTGGAAACAAAGGGCCAAGACTCACTGGTTTCACCTGGGTGATAGATGTACTATGTTCAATCATATTAATGCCACAAATAGAAGAAGCTCCAATTTTACTCACAAGTATCCAACTGCCTTCTGTGGAGTGGATAAGTAATAGAGAGGTTCTTAAGGCTCACTTCATCCATTACTTTCAAGCTTTATTTACATCTTCCAAACCTGTCCAAATTCATCTGGCTTGTGCTTATGAAGTATTCTTTGTGAAATATTTTTTTTCTTACTAGTCTTCTTTCTTGACAGTCAAAACAGGTAGAAAGTACTCCCAATATGGAAAGATGTGTGCAATCATCTGCAAGTGTAATAGAACCTAAAGGAAAAGAGGTAATATGTTCATATCTCATTATGTTCTATATTCTCATTAGAAACTCAATTGTGTCTTGATGTGTGATCTATAAAATGAATTGAATAACAGAGTTTGATGTTGGGTAAGAAAGTGAAGTTGTGTGACATGGAAGGACCCCGGTAGCCAATGCCATAATCATGTCGTTAGATAAATCTAAGATGGTTATGGGTAAGAGTTTGGGCGAGGAGTATTATGAGGTAGCTATTTTGTTTGCTTACAACCCAATGCACCTCTATTTGTGAAAGACAATGAACGAAAAACCGTCTAAGATGGCTGTTGGAAGTCACATTGTGTGGTTCATAGACTTGTATGTTTATGACACTTGAAGTTTTATTTTGCAGAATTATTTTGGAAAATAAATGACTTGTTTATATGTATACTAATTAATGATTTTTATTTTGCAGGTTCAGTTAGATGACACCTGAAGTTTTTATTATGCTAATAGAACAACTCTCCTCCCTTAAGCAGAGGACTAACATTGTCCAGTCTCACCTTCTGAAACAATTATGGTCATTGGATTTATGTTATGACCAAAACAATTATGATTGTCTTATCCTCAGGACAAACAATGATGTGTATGTGATGTTTAAATTTTATTTTGTAGATTTGTGTGTGATATAATCAGTGCTATATGCACTTATTTTGGCGGTGTAATTATGTGAATGTTTCTTTTCAACAGTGTAAGTTTGTGTAATGTAAATTTGAGAAAGTTGGTTGTATTAAATGTCATAGATTGATGATGTGCAAAAAATGTGGTGTGTATGTATGTAAATATACAGTTGTGTGCTATGTGTGTGGATGTATGTAAATATGTAGGTTATATTTTTAGTCAAATTATGGATTATATATATTTGCACTGGGAGTTTTCTTACGGTTCAGAGATACGTAACTACATATAATAGCTACGGTTTTTAGCGTAGTAATTAATTTTCGATGTCATCTTCTATTGGGTTATTTTCTACGGTCTTTCATATGTATACTTGCACTTTATAAAAGTAGGCCAAGTCTATATTATTATGGTTTATAAACGAATGTATTTATTACGTATTGTAACCGTAAGTAAGGCTATAGCCACGCTTGCTGTAGTTACGAAAATGAAATATAGGATGTTTTGTAAGTATACGTCTATTCTTACGGTTTTGAAAATTACACTTACGATTTTCTAACGTAAGTGAAACCCATTTTTGTTGTAGTGGTGGTTCGAAAAGACAATGTGTCTTCCTATGTCCACAGGTGACGGCGACAGCGGAACTTCACTAGATGTGGAGAAATATACAAGAAGCAAACCCCCAACCCAGAGGAATAAATCCTCTTACAAAACTCTCTCTACCACTCCCCCCAAGACCTCTGTTAGATCACTATCTAGAGAGCTCTCTTGGCTCTCACCGTGGGATGCCGCAAACATGGAGAACAAGGTCCCCTTTTATAGGTTGTTGGCTCCCTTGCTGCTGCTACATGGGATATCCGAATAAACGTATCAAAAAACTCCTTAAGCCATTAATACATGTTGGACCTTTTCAACTCCCACATCCGTTGTCGTTGCAAGGACTTGTGTTAACATCCTCCATTTGGGAGAGACTCATTCCCACACCTATACCACACACATGCGATTTTCTTAGTGGCTTGGGAAACTGAGGCACTTATGTAACAATTCTCCTATTGTCTCATCTTCACAAGCCGCATCTAGTGTCAAGCTCGATCGCGATCGTCACCGCCACCAATGCCCCCTCTGTGGCCACCTCACGTTCTCTGCAAGCCAATCAAGCTTAGGCAATGCCTGAACATTTCTGATGGAATAGACTTAGTATGTCTGCAAGGTTCTCCACTGTAGAAATCTTCTAACACCCATGGTACCCTGCAACACAACATCAAAAATAAAGTGATACCTAACATTGATGCGTTTGGTCCTCTCATGATACATCTGATTTTTGGTCAGATTTATAGCACTCTAACTATCACAGTACACCGGAGTCATTTCCTGTACAAGACCCAGATCGCCAACCAAACCTCTCAGCCACAAGTCTCTTTCACTCCCTCTGCCACTGCCATATACCTGCCTCTGTAGTAGACAAAGCCATAGTAACTGCAAAATAGACTTCCAACTAATAGCACAGCTTGAGAAAGTAAAAATATAACCTGTCAAGGATCTCCTCTTATCCAGATCACTACTAGCATAATCTGAATCAACGTAGTTGACCATTGACCGCTATCACTGTTTCCTTTCTGAAATACTAGGCTCACATCTGAAGCACCTCTGAGGTAACAAATAATCCACTTTACACCTCCCATGGACCTTTCTGGATTTCCCATGTACCTGCTAACCATACTAATAGCATGAGAAATATAAGGTCGAGTACATATCATTGCATACATAATACTACCAACTGCACTCGCATATGGAACTTTGACATTAGTTCCATCTCCTTCTCTGTCTCAGTGAATCATTTGCTGACAATCTGAAGTGGGTTGCTAATGGAGTGCTCACAACCTTGCAGTCTTTCATGCCGAACTGCTCCAACACCTTCTCTACGTACTTCTTTTGTGACAAGTACAACCTTCTAGTGTTATGGTCTTTGAATCTCCATGCCCAAAATCTTGTAGGCTGCTCCAAGATCATTCATCTCGAATTCACCACTCAACCGAGACTTTAAATGATTAATCTCTGACATGTTTTTGGCAGCTATCAACATGTCATCAACATACAACAACAAGAAAATAAAGAACCATCCGAAAGCCTTTTATGATACCAGAACCATCATAAACACTTCTAGAGTAACTATGACTCAGCATTAAAGTATCAAACTTCTTGTAACACTATCTCGATGATTGCTTTAAGCCATACAAAGACTTCTTTAACTGGCACACACAATCTTCCTTACCAGAAACCACGAACCCCTCTGGCTGGTGAATGTAAATTTCCTCCACCAGCTCACTATGTAAGAATGCTGCCTTAACATCCAGTTGCTCTAACTCTAAATCAAGTAAAACAACTATAGCAAGCAACACACAAATAGAGGTATGTTTCACAATAGGGGAGAATACCTCATTGAAGTCAATACCCTCTCGCTGTGTGAAACCCTTTGCCATAAGTCATGCCTAAATTTAGCCTCTTCCACACCAGGAATTCCTTCATTCTTCTTGAAGACCCATTTGCACCCCCATAATCTTCTGACCAGGTACTTTCACCAGCTTCCATGTCTTGTTATTCTGTAGAGACTCAATCTCCTCTTACATGGCTAACTGCCATCTAGAAGACTCCTCTGATGCAACTGCCTCTGTATAAGAACTCGGTTCTTCCCCTTCAATAGCATCTGCAACAGATAAAGCAAAGGCTACCATGTCAACATGACCATACCTGCTGTGGGTCTGATCACCCTTCGCTCTCTGTTTGTTGCGATGTTGTGCTGCTTTTGTAGGGCTTGTTGTTGTGTTGTAGTACTCTCTTGCACATCAACTGTCACATCTGGGACTCGCACTATCTCCTCTTGCACTGCACTTTCTTTGGAGAGCTTCACCTCTAGCTCTTGTATTGAATTCTCTCCTGCCCGGAGCATTACAGACTCATTGAAGGTTACATCTCTTTTAATCATGAACTTGGTGACTGAGGATCGGTGCATCAAAACCGATATGCCTTCACACCCTGTGTTTGTGCATATCAAACGAAAATGCACTTCTTTGCCCTTTGCTCCAACTTGTCACCTGTGACATGAGCATATGCAAGACAACCGAAAATTCTGAGATGAGAATAATCGGAAGGAGAACCAGACCATACCTCCTCGAGAGTTTTCAACTCTATGGCTATGGATGGAGATCTATTCACCAAATAGCAAGCTGTGTTGACAGCTTCTACCTCGAATGCTTTTGACTGATCTGCCTGAGACAACATACTTCTCGCTCTTTCTAAGAGTGTTCTGTTCATCCGTTCTGCAATACCGTTCTAGTGTAGTGTTCCTTCTACAGTGCGATGCCGAACGATGCCATCATTCCTATAGAACTCATCAAATTCTTTCGAGCAGAATTCCATACCATTATTAGTATGGAGGTGCTTGATCTACTAACCAGTCTGCCTCTCAGTCAATGCCTTCCACTACTTGAAAGTGACGAACACCTTAGTCTTTTTTTTAAGAAAATATACCAAGACCTTTCTTGAGAAATCATCAATAAAGGTCAGCAAATAACTTGCACCACCTTTGAGACAACTGGAGCAAGACCCAAAGGTTAGAGTGGTTGTAATCCACAGTGCCTTAGTCATATGGACTGCTGTGCTGAATTTTACCCTACATTGTTTGCCAAACACACAATGCTCATAGAAATCTAGTTTCCCACTCTTCTGACTAGCAAGCAGACCTCGCTCGCTCAACTCCATCATGCCTATTGCACTCATGTGGCTCAATTGCATATGCCACAATTGGGTAGGATCACTTGAACTCTGTGCCAGATTGGCACTGCCCATCACAATGCTATCTTTTAGATGATACAGGCCACCGATTAGCTTCCCTTTCATTACAATCAATGCACCTTAAAAACTTTCAGGATTCCATTCTCTGATGAGAATCGGTATCCACGCCTGTCTAAAATACTCAAGGAGATTAGACTCTTTTTCAGTTCTAGAATATGTCGCACTTCTAGAGTTCTGACGACAATATCAAACATCTTATTCTAATTGTACGAACCCTTGCAAATGCAAGGTTTCTATTGTCTCCACGGTACCACTACTTAATGATGTGTAAGTAGAAAATCATTCCTTGTGAGTACTTGTGGAAGGTACAACTAGAATCAAGAATCCAGTCATCCCCGAAAGAGCTAGTAGAGACTGACAGAATAGTCTCATCTTCAATAGTCCCTCTTGAACAACATTTATTGTATCAGAAGACTCCTCCGGAACCTTGCCTTTCCCCTTTAATTTTCGACAATCTTTCCTAATATGCCCTCTTTGGTTGCATTCATAACACTTAACTTTTTAAGTGACTTGGATTTTGTTCTAGCCTGCCCTTTTTACCAAACTCCTTTTTCTCAGCTCTCCCTCACCATCAAGCCATCTGCCCGATCTTCGCCATGACTTTCTAATACCGTCGTTTCAACTCCTTAAGTTCATAGAAGCCTTGACATCTTCTATAGAGATATCATCTCTCCCATACAACAAGTATCAACGAAATGCTCATACGAAGGAGGTAATGATCATAAGAGTATAAGGCTTGATCCTCATCTCTACTTTAACACCGACATTTTTAAGATCTATAACGATTTTAGTAAGCTTGTTTAGATGGTCGTAATGGGCATACCTTCTTTCATGCAAAAGTGAACAACCATTTCTTTAGGTATAAATAGTTTAGGAGAGACTTCGTCATGTACCTTCACTCGAGCTTGAGCCAGAGTTTTGCTGGAGTGTCTTCATCAGCTACTTCTCTCAAACACATCATATGCCAAGCAACAGACGAATTGCCACAAGAGCATGCTCCACGTACTCTTCTTTTTCTTCATCTTTCCACTCAGCCAGTAGATCCGTCATGCCTTTCACTGCCTTGTCCAGTCCCTGTTGAACCAACAAGGACTACATCTTTAATCGCCAAATGTTGAAATCCTTCAATTTTCCATCAAACACTTAAATGTTGAACTTCATTTCCGATGTCGACTTTGTAGACATCAATAAGAAACATGGATCAAAAAATCCACCAGGCTCTGATACCAATTTTCTATGACAACGACCACTCCGACAGATAGAGTGATGCCCAAGATTTTCGACCCAAACGACAAGAAGAAATGAGAGGGAAGAAGGATCAATCACATAAGAAAAGGAACACAAGGATTTACGTGGTCCGAAATGACAGTATGTCTTCCTACATCCACGAGCGATGGTGACAGCAGAACTTCACTAGATATGGAGAAATATACAAGAAGCACACCCCTCCCCAGAGGAACAAATCCTCTTACAAAAATCTCTCTAGCACTCCCCCTAAGACCTCTGTTAGATCTCTATCTAAAGAGCTCTCTTGGCTCTCACTGTGGGATGCTGCAAACAATGGAGAACAAGGTCTCCTTTTATAGGTGGTTGGCTTCCTTTTTGCTGCTATGTGAAAGATCTGAATAAAACATATCAAAAAACTCCTTAAGCCATTAATACATGCGTTGGACCTTTTCAAATTAAAACTCCCACATCCATTGTCGTTGCAAGGACTTGTGGTTAACATCCTCCATTTGAGAGAGACTCATTCCCAGCACCGATAACCACACACAAGCAGTTTTCTTAGTGGCTTGGAAAACCGAGGCATTTATGTAACACGAAGAATCTTGAAGTTCTAAAAGCTAGATAATGTTACGTGGCACTATGAGAAACTCAGCTGCCATTGTCTCACACAGCTTCGCATTTCATCTTTGTATTTTTTCCCATCCCACACATAAACATCACCTATAGTTGTAACAACAACAATCTAATACTTTCCAACGGAAGTGTTCATAAAATTCCTTCCACACGAGGGATACATTTACAAGTAGAAAAGTAAAGTAATTAAGAAGGGGTTCGAAATTGATTAATGTAATTAAAAATAGGCTAAAAACTTGGAAATTGGAAACTAGTTCCCTAATATAACTTTGTTATTATTTACCTAATAGGGAATGAAGTATGATTGAATGATCTAAACCTATATTGACATCATACATTAGGATTTGAGGACACCCAATAAAATATGGTACCATCATCAATAAGGACAATGCTATGGACCATTCCTGCAACAATGACAATTACATAAAGCTGCTTCATGCGATGGAACTTCAGAGTGGTACTTCCACTTACACAAATATTTTGAGGGATGACCACACATCTCGAGTTTAAAAATCGATGCCCCCATGTAGATACCTACAAAATCCAACCAAGATGACCATTAAACTAGCAAAAGAACCTCAAGATAGTGATGATAACCAGAAGAGTGAGGGAGGCAAGGATGTGGTAGCAAATGATGGCAACAACAACATCAACATCAAAATCAAACAAGATGATTGGGGAATCAGACCCAATCGAATTCAATGGATGCAAGGAAAAGAAAAAAAGGTAGACAACTTTTTGAAGGGTACTTAAGACCTCTATTTCTTGCCCCTTGCTTCCTTGCTTCAAGTGTAGTTATGACTCCTTCCCTTGAGCCCTGGCCTAAGCCTAATGACCTTGCCCACAAATAGCTCTCATGACAGCCTTCCTTTCAATAGTGCTCATTCGGAAGCCTCTAGGGCTCACACTTGTAGACGTACACAACAACAACCCTCTCTAGCTAGATGTGGTGGCCGCAGATCTTCCTCTTGAGGTAGTACAACATGATCTTTTTGTCAGTCAGGTGGAATCGGAAACCTAGCATCCACACTGTCTTCTTCTTCACTACTTGCCCCCTACTCATTGGTCGCGCCACGGGGAAGACCCCCTGAATGGCATGTCCAGTAGCCCATCCTCCACCACTCCCCCCTCGTTGAGTCCACCATTTCATCTGGATTCCATTGCGGCCACCACCATCTCTACCTTTCACCGATCAAAAGCACCTCTAGATAGGGTGAGCGGAGGAAGAGGGAGAAAAGGGTAGAGACTAGAGAGAGAAAGAGAAGCGCACCCTAGGGTTCACTCTACTCTGCTTGTACTGGAGAAGAAATCCAGGTAGACTATTGCAGTTTGGAGTGGAGAGACCTATGACATCTCTACATTCGATGGGCACTTGAAAAGGTTTCGTTGGTCTGCAACCTTTGATTATGAGAAGGATCCTCCATGATGCCCATCTAGGTTGGGTTCCCTGGTCTTCCAGTCAGCTTGTACAATGAAGACTATTTGCATTCTATTGCAAATAACTTGGCCAGGTTCTTAGAATTCATGAAGCTACGCTGGCATGGACCCAGACTACTGAAGCTTTAGTCTGCATTGATTTGGATATTGCTATTCCCTTGCAAGAGAAAATATGGATTGGTTATGCTGATGAGGGTTTCTGGCAGAACATCAACTATCATGGGTCCCATCCCTTTGTAAGTTTTGCAACAGGATCGGTCATAAGGAAGAATCTTGTTTTAAGAAGAACACAACTTCTGCGCAGGAAAAAACCTGAAGCTACAGGTGCTCCTACTCCAACTACCAATGAATGGAAGTCTGTTCGTGGGTCGTAAACCTACCACTGTTGTGGCGTCTGAGGTTCCTGTTTCCATTGCCTTTGATTATTTACGGGAGGATGTCCTTGAGGACCCAATTATTAATCATCAACCAGTTGTCATTCAGCTTCCTGTTGAGCAAGGTCATACCCAAGCACAGGGGTCCCAGGAAGGTGCAACTCTAGTTTCATCCATGCCAAGTTCCAGTACCGGTAGTCAAAAGGACCTCATGCTGCAACTTGATAAAGATGCCCAAGTTCAGGGGTCGGGCGTCCCTTCTGGTCCCCCTTGGGGTATGTACTTGCCTTTAGATAATATGGAAGTAAGTTTACATGTGCATGGTGCTGAGATTGATCAGATCGCCATCCCATGCAAACAAGGTGATTGGCTTGACGCCCCCAGTTCTCCGGCGGGGCCGGTTGCCGGAGCTGTGGGAGATGAGGAGAATTCTTTGCCGGTGCATGGTAACACAGCTGCTCACTTACCTAATATTGACAAATCCAAATCTCTTGTTTCGCACAAGGCAACAGTGGACAATCTTTTAATGCCTCATGTTGAGGTTTCTAAGGACGGTAGCATCCTCCTGAATGATGGTATCTGTATAAGATCCAAAGCCAAGGCTACTATGGAGAAAATTGGGTATGTTTTCTCATGATTCCGCACATGCTATTTTGGAATATCCAGGGCCTTTCCAATAAGACTTCCAAACGGGCTCTTAAACTTTTGGTGAAGATTTATAACCTGCAATTTATTGCTATTTTTGAACCGAAATCCAACGTCAGCAAAATTTCTTGCCTCTGCCACTATATTTGCATGGATTCTTACGTAGAAGGCATTTTGGACAACTCCAAAATCTGTATTTTTTATAATAAACCTTTATCTTTTAGCTTGTATTCTCACTCCTCTCATCATGTTTCTGGTATGATCTCTTATGGTGCTTCGCCTCTGCTCTTTGTCTCATCTGTTTATGCAAGTTGTGACTATCATGAAAGGAGACTTTTGTATGAGGATCTTCTGGCTATGGCCAATCAAGTGAATACCCCTTGGGTGGTAGGGGGTGATTTAATGCAATTCTCAGTTCTTCTGAAAAGAAAGGTGGTCTGATGCACAACTCTACTTCAACTCTGGATTTTAATGCTTTCATCTCGGCATCCGTTTTAATGGATGCTGGCTTCAAAGGGTCTCTGTATACTTGGTCTAATAATCGCGTAGGCCATCAGGCGATCAACGCTAGACTGGACAGAGGTTCTTGTTAACAGTTTATGTTATGACAGTTTCCCTGGGATAAGTGTTCAATACCTATCTCGTGGTCCCTCTGATCATGCTCCTCTCTAATTAACATGTTCAACTCCAACCCCAAGCCATCCGGTTTATCTTTGAGAGAATGTGGACCACCCATGACACTTTTCTTCATTGTGTTAGTACTGCTTGGGCGGCTCATGATTTTGAGTTCACTAATCCCTTTTACAAGCTTCAGGCGAAACTTAAGGCTGTGAAGTCTTTGCTGAAACTTTGGAATAAATCTGAGTTTGGTCATCTTCAGGATAACATTAAAAAGGCTGAGCAGTACATTATTTTGATGCAAGGCAAATTTGACTTATCCCCTACGGAGGAGCATCGCGCCAACTTAAATAAAGCTAATGCTAATCTTCGGAAGATTCTCCATTCTCAGGAAATTTTTTGGCATCAAAAATCTAGAGTTAAATGGTTGGAAGAGGGTGATCGCAACACTGCATTCTACCATGCAACTGTCCAGGGCCGGCGTTGTAGAAACTATATTCCAGGCTTCGAGTTAACGGTAATTGGTGTGATGACCAAAATTTTCTTATGGAGGAGGCTGAGCGGTTTTCATAACCTATTGTCTACCGAGTCTCATGGCATTGATACTCAATTGTTAAATACCATCCCAAGTCTAATCTCCCTGTAGGCAATCATATGCTTACTGTCATGCCTCCCCTGAGGAGGTTAAATCAACCGTTTGGAGTTTAAATGGTGAAGCGCTCCTGGTCCGGATGGATTTTCAGAGAATTTCTATACTACTTGTTGGGATATTATCGGTCAGGATGCTATTGATGTTGTTTGTGGCTTCTTCACTAGTTTTCCACTTCCAACAGGAGTCTCCTCTTCCATCATCGCTCTCATTCCTAAAGTTGACAACCCTTCTACTTATAGCCATTACCGTCCGATAAGTCTTTCAATTTTTGTTATAAGATTGTCTTCTATCCTTTGTAATAGACTGTCAACTGTGTTGCCTGCAATTATTTCAATGGAGCAGGGTGCCTTTGTCAAAGGGAGGAACATTATGGATAATGTTTATCTAGCTCGACAGTTGGTCTCTGATCTTGGCAGGAAAGTTC
This sequence comes from Colocasia esculenta, assembly GCA_014218235.1. Classification (NCBI taxonomy): domain Eukaryota; kingdom Viridiplantae; phylum Streptophyta; class Magnoliopsida; order Alismatales; family Araceae; genus Colocasia; species Colocasia esculenta. Next base: position 109,092,134 of record CM024763.1, on the reverse strand, counting down.
GTGGTCATAATGTGATTCTTAAAATAGACATGATGAAAGCCTATGATAGGGTGGAATGGGACTTCCTCCTGGCGGTTCTCCGAAAGTTTGGTTTCTCTACTAGATTCACCCAATGGCTATGCTTATTTCTAATTGTTGGTTCTCTGTTCTATTCAATGGTTCTCTTGCCGGGTTTTCAAGTCTTCCAGAGCCTCGTCAAGGAGACCCGATAGCTCTGGCTCTCTTTATTATCATGGAAGAAAGTCTCATAGGGGAATCCGCACCTGCTGATAGCCGCTCCCTCCCTTACTATGGTCCTCGGAATTGCATGAATATTTCTCATCTTTTATATGCTGATGATACTCTCATTTTTCTCAATGGACAAGCTAATAAAATCCACCATTTCATGCACTTATCAAGAGGTATGAGGAATCTTCTGGCCAAAGAGTTAATCATGGTAAAAGCAACTTTCTCGTCTCCAAATCTGCTCCTCATTGCGCTGCTTCTAAGATCACCCGGATCACAGGATTTCATCGCCAAAAAGGGGCCATGCTATATCTTGGAGTGCCAATTAAACAAGGCAGGAATATGGTCGCTGATTTCAAGACTTTGACGGATAGAATCATTGTCCGAATCAGCAACTGGAAATCTAGATTTCTATCCAAAGTCGATAGGCTCACTCTCATTAATTCGGTTCTTAATTCTATGCCAGTGTATCTTGCGCCTGCCTCTTGCATTGCAATTTCTTTCCTTTCTTTCATTGAGCGCCTTTGTGCTGCCTTTTTCTGGGCTGGTTCTCCTAACGATAATCGTAGGCACTGGGTTTCTTGGTCCACTATCCAAAAGCCTATTCTTGAAAGAGGCCTTGGTGTGCGCAGCTTATGGCACGTTCAACTTTCTATGGTGATCAAGCTGATCTGGAACATTTATCATGGATCCACTTTGTGGGTTACTTATGCCAAAGAGAGGCTTTTTAAATCTGGTCAGTTAGTTAGACACCCCAATGGCATTTCCAAGAAGCTTTTTAATGCCGCGGATGATCTTGTTAGTTCTGATGACGTCTTCTACGCCAAGAGGGGAGGCTGCTCAGGCTTCTATGTCGGTGGGAAGGAAAACTTTTGCACAGATTATGTTGAATCAAAGCCGCCGCCTCAGATCAACATTGGAATCAAAGCTCCTAGGTTTACAGACTCTGGAGAACCAGCTGTGTTTTTCTCTCGGAAGACGTTGGTAAGTCCATCGCCACGTTGAAACTTGCAGTCATAGTTAGGTGTGCTTATGGAAGGTTGTGATGGCCCTCATTATACCGGTACGGTTATACCAACCCACGTCGGTATAGCAAGAGTCCTCACAGGGGACATTTACCCAAATGATACATACAGCTGAGATACACGCGAATATACACAGAGTAGCGGAAGTAAAGACAACTGTTTCCTTCATTCACCATCCACATTAAACATACATGCAATTTGCAATTTAACATAAAACACTAAAGGTCCACATAATTTAAATTGCTGAAATAAAATAGAACCACAAATTGTCCACATTTATACATCCTTTCATAATACTCTAGTACAATGTTCAAACATACTTATGAAATACACAAATCTCAGAAACTCCAAAACTAGTAGTCTCCGCGCTCGGAGTCCGTCTCCACCGTCTCCTCCAACGGTGCCGTGTCACAACTATACCTGTACGCCGAAGCAAGGAGTTTCCAAGGACTCAGCAAGCAACACTACTCATGACATACACGTACAAGTCCTAGTGGTTTCTACATGCACATTTACAATTTGCAACACATAGCATGCTAGTCAATTCAAGTCTCAACCTATCATGAAAGTTTTACAATTTTATACATGATCATGCTTCAGATTTCTAAAAATAAATTCACCTATCACATGCTCTCTATTCAATTTACTCATGAAACTTAATCTTTAAAGAGCTAAAACATGAGAGCTACCAACATGAACATTTTACATACATGAAAGGGGAACACAACTAGCATGGATTTCACATGTCCTTAAGTACATACATAACCCTTTTCGCATGCTTTAGGTTGCTGATTTCACATGGTTTAACGGCTGTAAACCTATACATGAAGCTACAATATGACATAAAACATATTACGTGATTAACAATCATGCTATCTTTTGCCCGTTTTCACCAATTATCCCTAACATGGATTCTAAACATCTTGCACATAATAACATGATGATAATAAGATAAATTTACTGATTTCACATGATTTCAGATTTGTCTCACATGGTTTTCAATAACACATTTTCACATCTTTAGTTTCACATTTTCTTTACATGAATTTCCTCTTTCTCATGGTTCACTTTACACATACACATTCACATTGTCACTTACACATTTACACATGGACACATACACATTACACATTTCACATTACACATTTTAGGTGTCGTGACACATAGTCCAAACCACCAAGAAGGACATATACACATCACATTACACATAGACGCCATCTAGGCATTCCAATGGCGACTCTTGGACTGCGCAGACCGGGAGAACAAGTCTCCACCCTAACCAGTGGTACTTGTCCACCTCCAGGATTTCCCCCTAATGCCCTTAGGGTCACTTACACATTGAACTTTCTCAGGGGGACTTTTCCCTGATACAGCTCCACTGCCCTCTATGGAAGCAGTGTCACATTGGCACAGTTACACATTTATACATTTACCGTTTTACATACATGGTTTGACACTTCACACTTTTCATCACATTCACTTTCTCACTCACATGCACATCTCTGTTTTTCCTAACATGGTACTACAGAATTTCAGGAGTTTAACACACAGGAGTTTTCACTAATCAAGTTGGTTTTAGACAATAACTAATCACATTACGATAATATACGTAGATTATCACATTTACATGAAAATACATAACTTTTATTTACTGATCCAAATGACATGAAATTTAACCACATGTTGTTTTCGGGTTCAAGATCATACACTCAATTTTCAGATTTTTCTGAGCTAAATAAAATTTACAGAAAAAAACACCTATTTAGCATACTATTCACAACTTAAGTTAACATGGGTTTAACATATCCTGCGATTGCCACTTACTGTTTTAAACAGAGGCTACTAATATATGCATGATTTGAGAATACAAAATTACCCTAAATCATACATCTATGGATTTCACCACAACCATTCTTGCATGCTTTTATTTTACCGAGCCGGATTTTTAGCAATTTACACAAGCTTGGATAATTTACCAAAATTGCAACACATATACTGACCCACTCTTCATGATCAACCAAAACCAAGACATTCATACTAATCCTAATCATGAACAAGGATTTGCAAGATGTCTACAAGTCATGCTCACAAGTTTAAAGGGGTACAATTATCCTACATTTACCATCACGCTCACACTCATCACACACCACAATTATAATATACATAGAGTATAGGATTACCATATATCCTCATCACGGAAAACATACCGAAATTAATGTATAAGAAGGGCAGAACAGCTCATTGTTCTGTCCAGAGGACTTGGCGGCGATCTCTGGCCGCTGAGTCAGAGTCAGCGGCATGGTCCGATGGACGCCAAGCATGATATGGGCGTCCAGGGACCTTGCCATCTATGCAGGTCTGTGCAGAAACACAGACCCGACCTCTCAAGATTTGGTGAATGGAGGGTCTAGGACTCGGGAAAATTTCATAAAATTAGTAAAACCGACCTAGACTTATACGGGAACATCATGGATAGGTCACTTGCCTTAAAAATTCTTCCAAAGGTTTAGGGTGTTGTGAAGCCCTCCTGGGCTGTCCCAAGAAGTGCAGAAATCCCTCCAAAGATCTCTTCCTCCGGGCTCCTGGATGATCTCCACGCCGAGGGGATGTCGGGGAAGCCTCCTCCTTTGATCCAGCTACCTTCTTGAAGCAGTGGAACGCCGATCAAGCTCCAGGGGGGGTCGGATTTGTGGGTGCTTAGGGGGTTTTTCTCACAGACTTTCTCTAGGTTTTCTTTCTCACTTTTTTTTTCTCCTCTTGCAGGTGAAGGGAGGAGTGGGGAGAGCCATTTCCGGTTCAGACATAAGGAGGGTCTCTCTCCCACTCACCATACTGATTTGACAGTCTTCAGAGCCGTTGGAGACATCCCCCAATGGTGGCTTGCCTTGTTTCAGAAGCTTTCAGCTCTACTGCGCATGCAGGCCAGAGAGATTGGCGTCCATATCGCTGGACGCCAGGGTTATGTTGGCGTCCAGGTTTGGACACTGACACCAGCTAAACGGCTTGGGTTGACGCCAAGATGGCCTTCGGCCAGAACTCTAAAATATTCAGAAAACCAGCTACCACATGCGTATATACATGCAATGTATACGGTATTATTCATACTATCACCATGCAATACGTACATTATTTATATTTAATATAAACACATGCACACGTACTCGTACTAATTATACGTACGTAAATATGTACATACATACACAAGCACAAACATACACACATAAATACAAATAATGCGACGGAAATTAGAGGGTCTTACAAAGGTGCTCTATCCCAAAATTCAAACATGTTTATCTCAAAGACTGGGATTAAAAGTTGATTATATTGTCAGCGTTCTACATTCTAGACACCTTCTCCTTCGGTCGATGTGGAAGAAGATTACTTGAAGGTGATTTTAAGAAGCAGCCTATACATTAAGGTCTTCTGTTTAGATTCTTTAAGTGGGAAGCAAATTTTGATTTTCATGCAGATCCCAAGGTTATGCCAATCTGGATTGGTTTCCCTTTGCTTCCAGTCAACTACTATTACTCGGATTTTCTTAAATCTATTGCGGGAAATCTTGGAACAGTTCTGAGAATTCATGAACCGACTCTGGCTCTTACCCAGACACAGGAGGCATTGTTTGCATTGAAATGGATATTGCTACGGTTAGACATGAGAGGATTTGGATTGGATGTGGGCAGGATGGATTTTGGCAAAAAATAAACTATTATAGAGTGCCTGCTGTGTGCGAGTACTGTAAGAAATTGGGACATGCTCAGGCGGAGTGCCACAAGAAAGCTAAGGATGCTGGAGGGGTGGATGGTCCTGGTGGAAAACCAGTCAGCAACAGCGTGGAGAGGTGTTGCTCATCATGTCTGGCGTCAAAAAGATGGAACTGCTCATCAAACTGCCCATGGTGGGTTTGGTGTGAAATCAAATGAGACCCCTGAAACTAGGAAACATGTTCTCACAAAGACGTTAGATCGAACTACTATCCTACCTCTTTTGAAAGAAAAGCATGGTGCAAGCTCAGGAGGTTGCTGCGATTACATACCTCCCCAGTTGTTGAAGGGTTGCAGGAAGTGCGGGAAGGTTTGTGACGAGTATGGACAGATCTAATGGTCCTGGAGGTGCATGGTGGCTCTTCCAACGGGGATCAGCCTACGTTGCATGGTCTGCATGAGCTAGCTACATAACATGTTTGCAGGGGCATCCGTCAAGTGCTGCTAGAGAGGAGGATCCGATTGCTGGTGGAAGTGGTAATGCTGAAAAGGAGGGTTTAAATGTTGACAGTTCACCAAAAACCTACTAATGCGATTCTTAATAAGATCCCTACCTTAAAGGTTATGTAGAATATTTTCATGCCGGCAGTAGATGGCAATATGAAAAATAGGCAGATGGCGACTACGGGTGCTACCACAAGATCGAAGGCAAAGGCGGCAGTGGGTATCTCCTCAGGATATTTGTCCTCATGAATTCTTCTCTTCTATACTGGAATGTTAGAGGGTCGCTAATACAGCTTCCAGACGATCTCTTAAAAGTTTGGTCAGAAGGAACTGGTTGATTTTCTTGCTATTGAGGAGCCCAAGGTTGCCATGGACTGTGCAAGTGAAATCCGTTCTTACCTTAAGATGGATGCAGTAATAGGTAATGCAGGGAAAAACTCTAGTCTGTGGGTGTTCTGGCGTAACATGCCTATTATTTTAATCAACAACTCTGATCAGCATGTCACAATGGGTCTCCAACAGGATACCAGTCACAATGTTTCTTACAGTGGTGTATGCCAGTTGTCAGGCTTAGTAGCGCATCCTTTTGAAGAGTTACTTAATTTTTATGTTAACCTGGAAGTGCCATGGATCGTGGGGGGAGATTTAAGTGTGTGTCTCTTCCGTCTGAGAAAAAAGGTGGGAGACCTCTCAGTTACAGGGTATGCTGGATTTCAATGCTTGGATATCTGGGGCTTCTTTAATGGATGTGGGGTTTATACACTACTAGAAAACACGTTGTACCTACGACCAAAATCGTCAGTAATGCGACAAAATCGTAGATACATTCATATCTACGACCTTCCAACGGCTTTCGTCGTAGGTAAAGTACGTGTTGGTAAAACTATTACCTACGACAGAGTCGTAGGTAAGTACATGTACTTTACCTACAATGTTTAATATCATAGGTTGCATTTACCTACAGAATGAAATGTTGTAGGTTGTTTATACTTACAATGTTAAATGTCGTAGGTTTTTGTACCTCACAAAAATATATCACCTATTATTTCTCCACATATAATAACATATACATTTGACCTGCCTTAAAAGTCATATTCCATTCATAACAATCACATCCACTCATTCACATTCACTTCATCTCATTCATTCATACAATTCATCAACATAGCCACAATCATTCATACACTTCATCAACATATAACCACATTCATTCATATTTATACACTTTATGAACATAGCCACACATTCATACACTTCATCAACATAACACCATTCATTCATTCAAACACATACTGTGGTCATTCACACATTTTTCATATTATGGCAAATATACATCCACAACATCTATTTGTCCAAAATTATACAAAAGTGTTTACAAAGTGATATATTAAACAAAAGTTGATCTGTTGGCAGCATCAATCCATTTGCCATGTCTCAACCAAGTGAAGAAAAGATATCCATAAGAATACCATCCTGAAAATATTTCCAATAACTTATGAGAAACAAAACACAAGAAAAGATATCCATAGAATACCATCCTGAAAAGATCTGTTGGCCATTACCGAAGGATGCATGATTTGAGTGATCAAAGTCCAAGAAGAGGCACTTACAAACAACATCATTGCCTGTAAAGCTACATATGAGTCTTTGCCTTTCAGTTGCCAGCCTAGTGTTCCAATACCTTCAAGTAACAAATCTCTTAACTTTAGTAAGTACATTATCAAAAGTAATAACAAAGAAATGTCATGAGCTCCCAGATACATAAAATTTGCTACCAAAAAAAAAAGAAATATAAAAGCAAAGCCATGAACTAAACCAAATATAACACTACATTCAAAGAAATCACATCCTTCCAGCCCTAACATGTACGAAAATAGAGTCTCTAGACCAATGAAAAATTCAAATTATTTGGTACCAATGTTGTTTCAATCTGTAAGAAGAGAGCATACACTCTAGCTAATTAACATGAAAACGGATTCAATTCTCAACCACAGTTGTTACAAGAGAATGGTTGCCTGATAGGACCTCAAGCTGCATTATTCTGTAGTCATCTTGAATAGCATCAATCTTATTGACAACTGTTTGCATTTTTGGCTTGTTTTTGTCCAATACCACCTGAAAAAAAATTATCAGTTATCAATGTAATACTTCCACCAAAAAATTCTTCCTACATTTGGTCAAAAATAGGTAACTATGTACCTGAGCAATTAGTTTTCTTGTAAGGTAGATGTTCATCTCTCAGATTCAAATGGGCAATATGCCCAACAATCTCAAAGGCTATGGGGACAATCACACCATTCGGTAGTAGTTCCTCTAAAATCTGAAGAAAAACAAAAACTTAGACTGGTGACATTAAGTGAATACAACAAACTTTAAAGGTATTTTATGAATATGACAACACTGTATTTGCTGGTTAGTTTTCTTTTGGTTTTTCAACTACAAAAATGTGATCTTTGATTTGGTATGTCCTGGGAAACACAATGATTCAAAATAACAAAAAAAGGCATTATGCTTTAGCATTTTGTTCTTTGTTCAGACTTCTGTAAAGAGCTAAAAACTGAATAGAGATATTCATTTCAACCATTCTGTCAATGCCAGCATGAGAAGAATTGAACTTCAGTTGTCTTTAGGAGATGATTATTCATTTCAAAATTGAAAGGTAGTAAGGCCTAATGTGGAGGAAACAATGTTTTAGTGTAATGGTTGCTTGCTTACTATTACATAAAAAGATTACCAACAGATCCAACTTCATATATAGAAATCCCAACAAATCTCTGGTAACAAAAACAAGGACATTAGAAACACTCAATGAAATAATAGTGTTTGCTTACTCCATCCTTTAAAGCACAGAATCAAGGCACTTACCTTGTCCCTGGATTCTGCAAGCTAAAAAAAGACTAAGGGCATCAGCTGTATAGCTGGGTTGGATCAATCACTGGTACATTGATATGCACAAGCTAAGATTTTGGCACAGCTTGTCCCTGGACATACTTACAATTTTATGTAAGGCAATTTTGGCACAGGCCAATCTAGCAACCTCATCCTTCGATGCACAATATACATAAATCAGAGAGTAATTAAATTTTGTAATCCATCTCCATCTGAAAATGAGCTTTCTTCATTCAACTTATGGACCTGAAAAAGGCTCCGTCATAGTTTCACAGGCCAATAATTATGTTTTGCTCTTTGCAGGGTAAACACCTCACTCTTTTTCCCTTCCCTTGCCAAGGTAGATAATTTCACAGTTAGCAAGAATAGAACCTATTAGTCTGGACTCTGGACAAGATCATACTTTTGGAGAAAGATGTCTACAAAATAAATCTCAAAAAGTGTTTTCCATTCTTATGAAACACCATGTACGTCTAAAGCTTATATAGGTAAAGACAATGATCAAGCATTATCTCATTAGATTAAGTCAAAATATGTTTCGTTCCTCCACCAAAAATTCAGAAAGAAAAAGAAACAGTTAAAACATCCTTTAGGGAAAACTTGAGACAGAAAAATGTATTCATCTAATAGATAGATCTATGCTAAATGACATAACTTGCATGAGAAGAATATCATGCTATCAAATAATCTTATATATAAAGCATCGTACAAGTTTAAAGCTGGCGTACCTTGCATATTGGTCGCTGAGGATCTCTCAAGTTCACAGTTAGTTATCACTCTTTAAGTCAAAATGCACTATATTTTTTTCCATGCAGCCTGCAGGTATTCCATACCAAATGCAACATCCATAGCAATTAGAAGTCGCTTACGTCGATCAAAGGTCCTATTGAAAATTAGTGTCAAAAGGAAACTTATTTTCACAGTCGCATCATAAATGCTCAAGCAATAAAGGATAAATCCCATAGCAAGGAAAAGTAGAAGTTCAAGAGTTTGCCTGAGAACATGTGCAGCAACACAGATGGCTCCTCAAAATCTCCTCAACCACGCGGGTAAACAGAGAAGCACTACTAGCACTACTATTGATCATCTGGGTTCGAGATTTGAAGCATTGTTAAATCTTAACAGGTGAAGAAAAAAACAGATAAAATCAGAAAGAAACTGGGCGTACATTAAAGGTGGGGTCTGAAATTAAAAAAAAAGTATGAAGGGATCGATTTCTCACCTGTTCTGGACAAAGAATAACGCAGGAATGAAGGATCGATTTCTCGCCATCCCTCTCCTTCTAGAAAGCCTCCTTTGTGAAGATCTGCAAAAAAACAAACGAAGAACCAATAAAGGTTCAGAAACTTCATCTCTTCCCAAATCAGCAGCAGGGATACAAACAAGGGAAGATCTAGGGTTTCCTGCTCCCCTGTTTGCCGAACGGTGCACCCTCCATCTTCAGGTAGGCGTCCCACCAGGAGGGCCACCGAATGTCGCTCTCCACTCTCCATGAACTCCACCTCGTAGTAGGAACACCAGTGGCTGGTTCTCCCCACGGTGGTCGATCGCACTGGATCCGGGCCAGGTACTTTCCTAACATCTCCACCTTCTTGGCGGCCTCGGGGTCGAACAGGGTGCTGCAGGGGACGACCGGAACCCGACGACCATGAACCCCCGGGGCAGGTGGGGCAGCAGCGTTGGGCCGTCCTCGTACTGGTGGACGAGCATAGGAAGCGGAGGTGGTTGAAGACGTAGTAAGCATCCTGGACGCGGACACAGTCCAGCGAAGGGTAACCGTCGCGGTGGCTGTAGCGGATGGCGGGGAGGTTGTCGGAGGATCAAGTTTACCTGTACATCTCGTCGATACTGGCGGCGCGGAGGAGACATCAGCGGGGGAGAGCAGTTTCTCTAGGGCAACGTCGGGGGTGGCTCCGGGCTTCTTAGGGTCTGCACAGGTGGACGGCCCCTGGTCGTCAGACGCCCTGACGGAGGAGCAGGCATGGGATGACCTGGAACTCGACGGCAGTTGCCGCTATTGTGCCTGTCTGTAGCCACAGTTGGAGGCAACGGCGGAGGATCTGCGGGGGCCGGATGTAACCTCAGAAGGGCGGATTGTTTGAGGAGAGAGAGAAACCTCCATCCCCATGGCCATTCTCGACGATGGTGAGCCGCAGTCGCATTGGCGAAATAGGGCACAGAAGGAGAAAGGGAGAGTAGGGCGATTGGAAAAGACCAAGATTGGGGGTTTGAGACAGAAAGGGAGAAGATAAAAAAAAAAGGGGAAAGGGAAAAGGGGAGGCGGGGACTTTTGAGGGAAAAGAATAAAAGATAAAAAAAGGTTTATACCTACTATAAAATTATTATATGTATACTTCTTATTTGACGTAGGTATATCCTTCTAATACCTACCACTATCAAACGCGTAGGTATATGGTGTAGGTACAAGTCAGTTTTCTTGTAGTGATAGGCACTGAGTTTTACTTGGTCAAATAAACGAACTGGGATGGCGTCAGTAAAGGCTAGGCTGGACAGGTTCCTGTGTAACAACAAGTGTAATGATAGCAGCAGAGCATGCAGGTAGGCATCCCCCAAGAAACACTTTTGATCATACCCTGCTGTTGATAACTTTAACCCGCCCACTTCCTATCCGGCGAGGTTTACATTTCAGTCGATGTGGAGTACTCATGAATCGTCCTAGACACTGTCAGAGCTGCGTGGGTGGCTCCTTCTAAGTAGCACTATCATCCTTTTGTTGTCCTCCAACAGAAACTCAAAGTTGTCAGAAGTGCTCTCGAACCTGGAACAAAGTGACTTTTGGTGACCTCAATAACAACCTGGAAAATTGTGAGGGAGAGGCGTTGGCCATGCAAGAAGCTTTTGATAATGACCCCTCTCCTTCTAACCAGGCTGCTATGGAGGAAGCTAATGCTAGACTGCGGAAAGCTACTAATTGTGTGGATATTTTTTGGGCTCAAAAGGCTCGTATGCTATGGATGGAGAATGGTGATAAAAATACGGCTTTCTACCATGCTGTGGTCCAAGGTAATCGTCGACGTAACCGGATTAACAGGTTGCAAGTTAATGGTGTATGGGTGGAAGACCAAGATATTCTCAAAGAGAGGCGGTTTCTCACTTCAGTTCTATCCTTCAATCTTACGATCATGTAATTGATGAGCATATTCTGGAAGCTATACCTACCATAATTTCGGATGACCATAACCAAATGCTTGCTGCAGTCCCTTCTGAGGATGATATCAAGGTTGCGGTTTGGAGTCTCAATGCAAACATGCACCAGGCCCGATGGGTGTACAGGCCATTTCTTTACTTCCTGCTGGGGAATTATTTCACAGGATGCAGTTGCTGCGATTAGTAGTTTCTTTTAAGGCTTCCCTCTTCCGAGAGCAGTCACATCTTCTTTAATTGCTCTGGTGCCTAAATCTAATTGCCCGGCTTCCTTTAGTGATTTCAGACCGGTGAGTTTGTGCAACTTCTGCTATAAAATCGTTTCAAGAATTGTTTGTGATAGGTTGGTTCATATTCTACCTAACATTATTTCGGAGGAACAAGGAGCTTTTGTCAAAGGTAGGTCTATTGTTGAAAATATATCTTTAGCCAGGCAACTTGTCAAAGTCATTGACAGGAAGGTTAGGGGTAACAATGTCTTGTTTAAGCTGGATATCCGCAAAGCTTATGACACGGTGGAGTGGGATTTCCTTCTAGCTTTGATGAAGAAATTTGGCTTCTCTAATTGGCTTATGCCTTTTGTGGGGATGCTGATTTCAAATTGTTGGTTCTCCATTATTTTCAATGGTTCCTCTCATGGGTTTTTTCGCTCTACCAGGGGGCTCAGACAAGGGGACCCTATAGCTCCTGCTCTTTTCATTATTGTGGAGGAAGCTCTAAGTAGAGGTATAAGCAACATGGTTCGGACTGGTTACCTTCAACATTATATGGGCCCTCGTCACTGCCCGAGGATATCCCACCTTCTCTATGCAGATGATACTCTTGTTTTTATAAATGGTGGATCTTTAAATATTAAGAAGATGATGGAGTTCTTGGATAAGTATTCTAAAAGCTCTGGACAACACATCAATGCCTCCAAGAGTTGTTTCATGATATCAAAAAAGCCTCTGCACAGGCTTCTAACAGAATTATCATGCAAACTGGGTTTAAGAGACAGAAGGATCCCCTCCCTTATCTGGGCGTCTCCCTCAGATCTGGTAGAACTCAAACCGCAGATTTCAAGTCTTTGATTGAAAAGACCAACCGGAGGCTTGCTATATGGAAACCAAGATTACTATCCCAAGCTGGTAGAGTGACCCTCATCAACTCTGTGATAAATTCGATCCCCATTTATCTGGCCTTATCCTCTTCTATTCCCAGGAGTGTTTTAAGCTATATTGATAAAATTTGTGCTTCATTTTTCTGGAGCGGCCTGGATGGGATTCGCCGACGTCACTGGGTTGCATGGCAGGTGATTAAGCGTCCATTTGAGGAGGGTGGTTTAGGGGTTCATGATCTCAAGATGGTGCAACCTGCTTTGGCTGTAAAATCTATTTGGAATGTTATGCATGGCAGCTCCCTCTGGGCACTCTACGCTAGAAGGCGACATCAGTCTACTAATTATAGACAACTTCCCGACATTTGTTCTAAGGACCGAACTAAAGCTTTCCAGATCATTAATGACAACACCCGTGGATTCATGAAATGGCCACCATGTTAATTTCCTTACTGATGTCTGGATGGGGAGAGACCTCTAATGGAGTCTATTACGTCCATCTATGATGGCGGGCAGATCACGCTTGAGGAGGTGATAGTGAATAGTGAGTACCCTGTCAGACTTTCTCTTCCTAATGGTTTATTGCACGGGTGGCTTTATCTGAGGAGGAGGATACGTGCATGTGGAAGGCTTCCAACGATGGCATTTTCTCTTCTAAATCGGCGTATGATTTGGTCAGGGTCCACGGTGTTAAACGTCCTGCTTTGAAGAAGATCTGGCATCACACTTTTAACCGAAGAGCATCCATGTTCTACTGGAAGTTGATTAATAGAGCTGTTCCAGTTGATCAGCGCATTATTGAGTCAGGTATTCAACTTGCTTCTTGTTGTTCCTGCTATAGGAACCCCTAATATGAGGATTTAAATCACCTGTTCTTGTATGGTGATTTGGAGGTATCTCTATGGAAATGGATGATGCCTTTGGTTCCCCACAATGTGCATATTCATGGTACTATCACAGCTATGATCTGGAACTTCCTGAACAACTCCAATATTTCTTCTCCTCTTGGTTATGTGTCCCTTCACTGTTTTCTTTTGATGCTCTGAGAAATTTCGAAGGGGAGATGCCTTGCCAGGTTTGAAAACAAGAGGATATCAATTAAGTTTATTATCAATAACATCAGAACAACATTATTCATTCTTTATCTAAGATGCATTTCTCGGTTGAGACCATTCCTAAGGAGATTATGGTTATTAATCAGCTGGGTTTCTTCCCTCAATGCCGAGTTAAGCAGTGCAAGTTTATTCGTTGGATCCCTCCTATATCGGGTTACTCCCTCAATGTGGACGGTTCTAGCAAGGGTAACCCAGGGGAGTGTGGTGGTGGAGGTTGCATTAGGGACAAGCATGGTTCTGTGTTGACAGCTTTTGCTCACTATTATGGTTATGGCAATAGCATGCTTGCTGAAGTTAGGGCTCTGTGTGATGGGCTTTGATTGGCGGATTTACTTGGAATTCGGCTAATTATGATTCACTCTGACTCCATGGCGTTGGTTACCTCCATCCACTCATATCGCTGCCCTTCCTGGCGTGCATACCCCTGGTGGTGTGTTGCTTGCTTTTTGCTTAGGAAAAAAACTTGCTCTTTGTATCATGTGTATAGGGAGTCCAATCAAGTTGCTGATTCTCTTGCTAATCACGGATGTATGGCCAAAGAAAGTAAGGTCTTTTGGGGATCTCGGCTTCTTCCTCATGCATGTAAAGGCCCCATTAGGCTTGATAAAATGGGCCTTTGCCATATTCGGCGGTTGTAATTTTATTCCTCTATTCATATAAATTTCGGCCCAAGGTTCTCTCTGGTGGAGTGAGTCCATTCTCCCCCCCTGGGGGAGGGTGCACTCTCCTGGATTGAGTCCCTGAGGACCGCTTACATTTAAAAAAAAAATAGATGGATATTGGGTAATGGAATACTATCAGGTTTCTGGATGATACATGGATCGGTCAGAGGTCATTACGGACTAATTTACAAACTCCTTCTCAGGTCAATCTCCTCAGTCCGTGAGGTGTTGCTGGATGACAACCACCATTTGCGATCCTTGATTTATGTTATTTGAGCCACCTACAGCTTACTGCTATTGCAGATATCTGTGTCTGGGTACTGTCTAAGAATGGAGCTTTCTCCACTAAGAGCGCCTATATTTATCTCGGAGCTATGGGTAAACGCATGCATCTTCTTCAAATTTGGCATCCTTTTTTCAGCAGGCGTGCATCCTTATTTTGCTGGCAGATGCTTTACAGAGCTGTCCCTGTTGATTCTCGTATTATGGAGTGTGCGTATTCCTTTACCCTCCCTTTGTTGTTGTTGTATTGCTCCACAGGTGGAGGATATGAATCACCTTTTTCTCAATAGCGATCTCGCTAAACCTCTCTGGCATTGGCTTTCACCTCTCTTTGTTGCTGGTCTTGGTATTCGGGATAATATTTCCATATCCCTTTGGAATATCCTTAAGTCCTGCAATCTTTCTGACCCTCACGGTTTTGTTACTATTTACTGTTCTATTCTGCTTGTTTGGGAGCTATGGAAAACTAGGTGCAAAATGAAGTTTGAGCAGGTCAACAATAGTCCAGCATCTATGCGCTATAATATTCATGAATGCGTCTCTCTCGCCCTGGGAAGGATGGCATTTAAACGCAGCTCCACTCCTCAGCAATTGGATGCTATCCGCCATCTTGGTTTCTTGGTCAATGTCTCCCCTAAGATGACTAAGTTTGTGAGATGGATACCTCACTTCATGGTCTCATGCTCCGTTGACGGTGCAAGTAAAGGTAACCCGGACCTTGCGGTGGTGGTGGAATTTTTAGAGATCCAATGGCAATGTCTCGATGGCTTTTTCTCATTACTATGGTGCTGCTCTTCCATTTCTACTGAGGTCAGCTATGCATGATGGTGTGCTTTTGCTATTGATAAGGGATTCGCTCTTTCCAGTATTTGCTCAGACCCTTGATTTTGGTGAACTCCCTTCGTACTGGTGTTGTTCCCTCTTGGGATTGTTATAGATGGTGGAGGCCTGTGCTGGATTTTGTGCAACTTCTTGGCGTTCCAGTCAATCATGTTTTTTAGGGAGGCCAATCAGGTGGCTAATGCTTTAGCTATTTTTGCTTCCTCATGCGCTGTAATGAGGTTTACTGCTCTAATAACAGCTGCCTCTCTTTGTCTTCCGCTTTCCATAGGGATCAGATGGGTCTTTGGAACTTTAGGTTTACTTATTCTTCTTGTTCTTCAGAGATATGCCCCGTTGTCTTTGTAATCTACCCTTATTCATATATAAAATTTACGTAGCTGGTTGATCGCCTGGGGGAGTGGTTCAACTTTGTCCTGCTGGGGTGAAGTTCACTCGACCAGTCGCTGACCCTGCTGCGCCCTTAAGAAAAAAAAAAAAAAACAAACAGCATATGATAGTTGTTTGCAAAGCAAAGGTGTGCAGTCTGCCCTCTACTGCGATAGAAACGTGGTTAGGAGGTCGGGCATGACGAGTAGAAGACGTGGTCTTTAAGTACACCACATTAAGAATGTGGGCACCATGAACAACATGTTTACAATCAGAGAGCTAAGTTAGTTGGAGCATACCGTACAGGTCTGACATGATCCCACAGTGTGTATAGATATTTATGGTTCAACCCACTCAACATCTTAGAGGGATTCGAGGTTCACAGAGACTTACAGAGGCCTTGGCAGGGAGTTCTAGTCTGACATAAGGAATACCCGATGGAAGTTCTCATGACACTATGAGTGTGTTTGAAACAAATACTCGACGTTCTAGTGGACTTCTAGGACAACAAAGCGATGGTAACAATGTTTCAAAACAACTATGCAAAATAAGAACAAGCGTATTATTTAAATTACACCCTTGTATTTGATAACTTTTATATCTTTTAAATACTTAGATAATTTTCATGGTTATCATCATAATGATTCCCAACCGTCTTAGGGTTTGTAGGGTGTATGAAAATAAGTGATGATCAAGGGGTTTCATGAAAGGTCATTGAACTTAATTAAAGGAGCTTAAATTTATCTTTAATAAACATTAAATCTATTTTAGTACGTTTAGACTTAACCATCATTAATAGTAAGTAAACTCTGAGTTTAAAATATTGATTGCATGAAATTAGAGTTTTATAGACACACGTCTGAGTGCGTTGGTGTACTTGCCCTCATTCAGAAGGCAGTCAACATGTCAACCATGTTAAGATTAAGCTAAGGAGGGGGTTCCGTACAATGCGTCATTAACGTGGTTTATCACGCGTTAAGGAGGCGGTCAATAGGTTCAACGTGTTCTCTACATAGAGAGCTCAGGGTGACATAGGTGCATTAAAACGCATGAATCTCGATGTAGGAAGCATGAAAATTTCTTAAACTAGTTTTAAAACTGTCTTGACATGCCCAAGAACATTCAAAAATCATGAATTGACATATGAACATAGATTGATCATGAACTGAGAGCAAGAATAAGGGGTTGGGTACACGAATAAATATAAACTTTAGAAGTAAAATATTCATCAAATGTATGTTAAAAATTGAGAAAAACACAGGGATCATGTTTATGACATAGAGAATAACCTACATAAAGATTTAATAAGTTTTGTTATAGAGGATACGTGTAATACCCCATATTTTTTTAAATAAAAAAATACTAATAATAACAACAGTTATATATATGTATATTGGATCAAAAATAGAAGGTAAAGGTAAAAAGAATAACAAAAACAATATTGAATTTAACAATACCCATTAATCTCAAAAGGGAACCCTCAACAAATTGAATTCCATTAAAATAAAGATAAGTAATAGGATTTATCAAATGGTTCATATAAAAGTTAATGGGCCAAATAGGAGTTTAAAAGATGGAATAAGATATATACTTAGAAATTCGTAACCCAATGTTACCAAAATGAAAAGGGCAAGGAAATCAATTAAATAGTTAATATGAACCCAAATTGCACTCCTAAACTTACCCTCATTAGTTAGGTATGAAATTTGAACCCCAACCCAACCCAACTAGGAGAAACAATGGAAGGAAGGTTGGAGAATACAAGGGAAATTCGGAGTTTAATAGTAATTGGAGCTGTATTAGGACGTAATAAGGCTAGATGTATAAAAACACCCCAAATCTTTCGTGGCTGCCCCTAATGCTCTGCTGAGGAGTTCTTGGATGGGAAGAGGAGGCCACAAGAGGAGGGAACTGTGGGGAGATAGCAGCTTGAAGCTCTACACCCTGCTCTTCACGTCTAGAAAACCATAGGAGTTTACATCAAGCAAAAGGTAGGTATTCTGGGGCAAAAGAAGAATAAATCTCATACCATCATGTAGATCAGCATGTCTTTTCGTTTGCACTTGGTTTGCCTAATTTCCATCGAGCATGCTATGAGATATAAGTGTTTTCTAAACATCATGCAAGTATGGGACTTTTTGTGTTCATACCAATTTGCACGTCTATCGAGACCAAATTGATTCGGTCCAAACGCATAGTTTCTTCTATTCATCATCCCCTACAAGTTTCATGTTCACAACTTTGTCCCCAGAGCCCTAGATTTCGAGTTATAAGCCATGCATGCAGGATCGCTGCATGTTTTCCTATTCTCGGTTGCATGTTCAAATCGCGATTGACATACGTCGCGCTTCATTGACTGGTATCGCGACAGGTGAGACCATTGCGATACCTAAAGGTGACCACCCATGTCGTCAGTTTTAGTTTTTTTCTAACAATATTGTTGCTCAAACTGTGTGCCCTCTTACTATTAGTTCATGCCTAAACCGCGACCACCACGGTCGTCGCATTCTTAAGTTGTTTCCCGCTTTTGGGGATCTATGTTATTTCAAAAATTAGGGTTTTGCATGAACGCATCAGACCTTGCCGTCACGATTCTATATCGATTCCCATGAATGCGTCGGACCTGCACGACACGTTTCTGTATCACCAATAGATTCGCCCTGTCTAGTTACCCTAAACGCGACAGCCAACATCGTCGTGTTTCTATCAAGAGTCGATGTTCAGGAGTCGAAGTTCAGGAATCGATGTGTTAATGCATCAACCAACGTCGTCGCGTTTCTGTTCAGAATCGATGTTGTTAAACACGACCATTAGACCCGTCGCGATTTGACTATGTGTTTCCAGCAACTTTATTGTTCTATTTAATGTGATTATTTAGGCTTGGTAATCATGATTATACACTATAATACTATTTGTGAATAGTAAACAACCATGCTAATGAACTTTAGATATATTTCATATATTCTTAATTAAAAGACATTGTCCACGACTATCTTATGTTCTCTTGATTTCTCTCACATGCACACACCAACGTTTATCTTCACCATGAGACCATGTAGAAAATATGTGAATAAAATATCTCATAAATTTCTTAAATAATTGCACATTATTAACCCATGAGAATAATGACATTATCTTTATTTTTCACGTTGATTTGGAATATCGTTACCGTCGCTCCACTGTTATAGAATTCCTTTAGATCGTCGAGCAACTCATTTTCCTTACACACTACTCTCTTGACAAGTTGGAACCTCTCTGTTGGAAATTTTCTTCTGGCAGACAAGGAACCTTTTGTTAAGACCTCCGTAAGACCCCGTACTCTATGGATTCCCTCATGGAGACCAAGCAGGTTGTACCCTAACACCTACAACACCCTTAGGGATCAACTTGATCTAAACAGCTTTAGAAATTCTCTCTTATCTTGAGATCACGCTGGACCTCTGGACCTGTCCATGGCCAGTGGAAGGTTAGTGAATTCTACCTAATTGCCAACACAAATCATGTGTGCTGAGCAACTGTTACTATTTCCTGTTTAACCGTCGCTTTATGTGCAATGACATTTAGTTCTCATCTATACTCTATTCGTTCATCCATTCACGCTCTCTCAACCTTCTCATCTATTCATCAATTACTCTCCTCTATTCTTGGTACTCTCTATGGCCATTTGACTGATTGTCAAAGATAACAAACAACTAATGCCAGGAAATATTATAATGGGCCCGATCTGATCCTAGGAGAAGTGCCCAAAAGTGCCATTTGCCCGCGGGAGTTTAGTGATTAGGATGTCCGGCATTACATCCAAGTGCCATACTATCTAGATTAATCAAGACAATCAAAACAAGTGCTATACTCTCACTCTCTCGGTTGTCTAATGACAACCAAAGTGCTATATTATTTCGATCAACGAACGTCGGTCTAGGTGCTATACTATTTCAATTGATGAAAGTCAATCAGAGTGCTATTTGCCCAATGGATATTTATTCGCTACATGGCCAAATCTCTCTCTCATTGCTATACTCGTTACTTGCTATTTACTTAACATTGACGTTTTACTTGTTATCAACTTGCTATTGTTCTTTATCGCAACTTGACAATTATCTTGTTACCTTGTATTCCACTTGATTCATGTTCTACTTGAACCATGCTACTCAATTATTTGCTTTCTCGACTATACTTTGTTCTCTCTATCATTAGTGACTACGCTCTTAAATGCATTAATCATGTAAAGCATGCCTGCATCAAGCGATATAAATCCTATTGGGCATTATCGCTCACCCTACATTATCTGTCATATATGTTTCAGGTAAGTCGAATGTTGACGATACACACATCAAGGGGAATGGACCCAAGTGAGGTGCGACTTGGCGTTATATCAACAAGAGTACCCTAAGTATAGAGAAGTCTAGTTAGATATCTTGCATAAATTCCCTTCCATTGTAAGGATGTCTTTGAGTCGATGTATTGGCTCAGAATTTGTGGGTTGTAATAGTGTTGGTCATCAATAAATGAAGAGTTATTTCCAAGAAATGTTCATTAGATGCTCTGATTTACTCAACTATTTGTACATTATGCACTACGGTGTCCTTTGCTCACGTCTCCCCTATTTATTCCGCTACTAAATTGGTGGGCGTGACAGTTGGTATCAGAGCCTAGGATGTCTTAATCAGATACCTTAGGTTTAGGATGTTCTAGGACACCCTCATTAGATCTTGTAGGTCTAGATGTTCTAGGACGGACTGCCATGACATGTGTCTATCATACCTATGTGAGAATTGGGTAGAACCATGGTTAAGATCTAGGTATATATATATACATCACCTTAATGCTACTTTCGCACCCTGAGGTTAACTCTATTCTTAAAGGAATTCCTAATGGACGCCAAGCATATGCCACCGCAAGACGAAATGGGAACAACTCAAAGGTTAGTTCTGGCATGTCGGCAAGTTGCCCGACTATTAGAAAGGCTTTAGAAACGACCATAAAGAATAGGAAAGTGAATAATAAGAAAGGTGAAAGAAGACACCACCTTGGCAAGGAGGCGAACCAAGAAAGGAACACAACAAGTAGTTTTTCAAGATCATCTACGATCATTGTCATAAGCTGGGACATTTGACTATGGAGTGCTGGTAAAAGGTGGGTGCATGCCTACGCTGTGGCGATTCGGGGCATCACATGCTAGGCTGTCCTCTCTTAAAGGAAGTCCCTATTAGTACAGCGGATCTGAACTTTAAGCTAAAAGGAGGCGACCAAATGGTAGTAAGGGTAAGATGATGAATAAGAAGAAACGCAAGTGATTAGCCCATGGTCATGAAGATCGATGTAACCACTGCAATATGCAAGCCACCTGTCGAAGGGTTGTTGGAAGAATCAGGGGAAATGCTTTCGATGTGGTAGCTCAAACTACAAAATTGGAGAATGCCCACAAATGGAGAGCAAACGTCAGGAAGAATCAACACATCAAGATCCACACAAAGCTTGCCACAACCCTCTCTAAATGACGAAGTGGTACCGTAAAAGGTAACTCTAAACTAACTCTGATAACCTCTTAGCATAGAATGATGATTCATATGTAACTAAAGGAGTCATGGAGATTGGTGGACCAATCTTTTTAAGTGGGGGAGGATGTAATACACCATATTTTTTTAAATTAAAAATACTAATAATAACAATAATAGTATATATATATATATATATATTGGATCAAAAATAGAAGGTAAAGGTAAAAGGAATAACAAGAACAATATTGAATTTGACAATACCCATTAATCTCTAAGGGGAACCCTCAACAAATTGAATTAGATTAAAATAAAGATAAGTAATGGGCTTTATCAAATGGTTCATATAAAAGTTAATGGGCCAAATAGGAGTTTAAAAGATGGAATAAGAGAATATACTCAGAAATTCGTAACCCAAATGTTACCAAAATTGAGAAGGGGTAAGGAAATCAATTAAAAAGTCGTATGCACCCAAATTAGACTCCTAAACTTACCCTCATGAGCTAGGTACAAAATTTGAACCCCAACCCAACCCAACCAGGAGAAACAATGGAAGGAAGGTTGGAGAATACAAGGGAAATTTGGAGTTTAAGGGTAATTGGAGTTGTATTAGGACTTAATAAGGCTAGATGTATAAAAACACCCCAAATCTTTTGTGTCCGGCCCTAATGCTCTGCTGCTAAGTTCTTGGACGCAAAGAAGAGGCCACAGGAGGAGGGAATAGTGGGGAGATAGCAGCTTGAAGCTCTACACCCGGCTCTTCGCGTCCAGAAAACCATAGGAGTTTACATCAAGCAAAATGTAGGTATTCTCGGGCTAAGGAAGAACAAATCTCATACCATCGTGTAGATCAGCATGTTTAGTTTTGTTTGCACTTGATTTGCCTAATTTCCATCGAGCATGCTATGGGATATAAGCATTTTCTAAACATCATGCAAGTATGGGACTTTTTGTGTCATACTTAGTTGCACATCTACCGAGACCAAATTGATTCAGTCCAAAGGCATAGTTTTTCTATTCATCATCCCCTACAAGTTTCATGTTCACAATTTTGTCCCAAGAGCCCTAGATTTTGAGTTATAGTCATACATGTAGGATTGCTGCATGTTTTTCCTGTTCTCAGTTTGCATGTTGAATCGCGACTGACACATACGTCGTGCTTCATTCACAGGTATCGCGACAGGTGAGACCATCGTGATTACCTTAAAGGCAAACACCCCTGTCATCGTGTTTTAGTTTGTTTCTGAAAAATATCGTTGCATCAAACTGTGTGCTCTCTTGTTGTCACTTCATGCCTGAACCGCGACCACACAGTCGTTGCGTTCTTAAGTTGTTTTTCGCTATTGGGGATTTGTATTATTTCAAAAATTAGGGTTTCGCATGAACAGTCTAACTTTGCCGTCGCGATTCTATATCGATTCCCATTGTAATCACAGGGTTGTGCACCCCCTCGAAACACCAACAGCGTTTTAAAATGGGCTTAAAATTAGCATGGAAACATGGAAGGATGTGATCGCCACCTAACACGTTGCCATATATAAGAATCGAACCAGGCTAACATGCTAGGAAAAGGAGAGAGAACGAAGCACTTACTGTAGTCTCGACGGGGCAGCCCGTCGCGATGAGTCTAATGTCGCGACACCTGACCAGGCGCGTTATCATTGTCGCGACCACCCTTCCTGCCGCGTTATCTGCAGTGTGGGAGAAATGTAGGCGGACCTTCTTCCCGTCCTCTGACCGGCCAGAGGACAAGAGCCCCTCTTCGACTGATGCTTGATTACCTGCCAAAATTTAGAAAGCAAACAAGTAACCCCTATTAGAAGATATTTAAGTGTAGAATCTATCCACAAATAAAGGGAAAGGTGGACATGGGGGGAACGGACCTGGAGGTGTTTTTAAACCCCTGGGGGGTAGGAAAATGTAGGAAGGAATGTAAACCCTAATAGAAGATATTTAAGTGTAGAATCTATCCACAAATAAGGGAAAGGTGGACAATGGGGGGAACGGACCTGGGGGTGGTTTTTAAACCCTTTGGGGGGTAGGAAAACGTAGGAAGGAATGTGAAGTATGTTCCTATCTAAGAAAGCAATAACATGCATGAAGATGGAATGAGGAAGGAAGGGAAGAAAGAGCCCCAATAGAGGTGACTCCCTGGCGTTGTACGACGTCCTTTGGTGCTGGAGAAACCTCAGAAGAAGTGGAAGTCGCCCTCTCCTCCTCCAAGCTCCATGGATGAAGAAATGTGCATGGCTTGATGAAGGGGACAAGGTGAAAATGTGAAGGAAAGGAAGAGCTACGGGCTAAGTGTTTGGCCTGGAGAGAATTCGGCAGCACTTCGTGGCAAAATGGGGGCTCCCTTTCCTCTGAAGGGAAGCCTTGCTTATATAGAGTTAGAGAGAGAACAATCTCATCCATGGGAGATAATGGCCAAAAATGAGGAATAAATCCAAGGAAAATTTGTGGGGAATAGTCCAAAGGTGCCCCCAATGTGTCCCACAACCCCAAACCGTGGTCAGGGGGTTGGGAGGTTGCTTGGAGATGAAGATAAGGCCATGAGAGGATAAAGAGGAGGCTGTTGCGGAGGCCGACATACGCGGCTGTAGTCGCGACGGGTCGTAGGGGCGCGACAAGAAGCGTCGCGACAGCCCTGGTGGTCACGACACTAAAGCCACGTGCATGGGTATGCATGGACTGTCGCGACGCTTACCGGGGGCGCGACAGTGCTAATGCGGCGCTACGACAAGCCACATTAAGGAAATTCAAATTTCTTAAAATTGGCCAATTAAATGGGAAAATAACGAGGATTTAAGGCTCATGGACTCTCTTAAAGGATAATGGACGGGATAAAGTGAATTTGGGCTTTAATGGGCTCAAGGTGAATGAGCAACTTGGGGCTCATTAAGATAACAAGAAATACGGCTCAACTTATAGGCCAGAATCAGGTGTCTACAGATTGCCCCTCCTTGGCTTCCACTTGCAAGGGAGCGAAGCGGAAGTGTAGCGAAGGTGTCATGAAATGACGGTGAAGCAGAAATGACACGGAGTGGACTGAAAGATGGGAGCCAAGGTAAAGAGACACCCGATCTAACCAACAAGAAATCAAAATCTTCTTGAAAGCCCCGAGTTAGCTGAGCAGAATGCACAGAAAACACAAGTCTGGACGAGAAGGAGAAAGAAAAGGACGATCAACCCCTCGATTGAGAGGTACCTAGCCGATTGGCCTGTATGTTCATTTTGGAGGGACATGTGCGTGCCAGGCAGGTAACACAGACTCTGTCCTAGGAGCGGTTCGCAACCAAAATGGATCAAAGGAACAAGGATGAAAATTGTATAGAGAATCCAGACAGGAAA
>CM024763.1:109017933-109067312 GCA_014218235.1 Colocasia esculenta | reverse complement strand
TAAATTTTAAATCTTACTTGTCATCTATACTCTAAATTTGAAATTAAAAAAAAAACTAATATATATTAGATATAATATAAGAGGTGTTTGATAAACTAATTTAGACAACATCTAATTGTAGTGTAGTGCACTATATTTCTAATATAGAGGACTTGGGGTCAAAACCCAAAATAGTCAAAAAAAAGTTTTTAAAAAATTGAGATCGCCGGCGGTCGGTCTCTGGCGATCGCCGGATTCCGCCGCCGCCGGCGATCGGTCGTCCGAATCTGCCACCGGCGATCGCCGGAAATCGGTTGCCGGCGGCAATCGCCACAATCTGTTGGCGGTTGCCGGAATCCGCCGCCGATGATCGTCGAAAATCGGTGGCCGCTGGTGGTCGCCGAAATCTGCCGCTGGCGACCACTGAAAACCGGTCCCCTGCGGCGATCGGCGGCCGGATTCCGGTGATGGTGCCGAAATCTGGCGATCGCCGGAGCCGGACCGCCAGATTCTGGTGCTCGACCGCCGTCGGAATCGGCGATCGCCAGATGCCGAAAAAAGATCTGGAAAAAATAAGTGATTGTTCTTAGCTTAAAATGTAAGTGATATTTAGATTTAAGTGATTAATTAAGACATAATTTTAGGCATTTTATCAAACAATCTGAAATCTTAAAAATTAAGCATTTCAGACAATAGACATCTATTAAGTGTAATCAAACGCACATCTGCAAATGCCATGCATGTTATGTCAATGACCCCAGACATCTTTGCATTGATTTCTTTACTGATGATTGATTCCAACATCCCATCCGAGTACTGAAGGTAGGTTACATAACATGTGTAATAATTACTCTAGTCTGATGTATACTTTTTTTTTTTTGGAACAAAAGAAGTGGATGCATGTACACCACCAATTTTATTTGCAATATGTAGAGGTAGAACAATCAGGTATGGACCAGTCAAGAGAGGTTCCTCACCAGAAACAAATAACAAACAACATGTAAACAAGAAAAGTAGAAAACAAAGTAGACTATAAACATCCGTATACACTTCAATCTTGAATGAGGTCCCTCGCCAACTTCCATGCAATTGTGGGATGAGGCAACATATATTTATGCAATTTTGGTTTGTTACATTAGTTGCATTCTTTTCCAGTAAATTGTAAGTTTGCTAATAAAAACTTTCATCCCAAAGAGGTCATAGTTTGGACAATTCCATGTTCTTGGGTTAAAATGCAGCCTATAATCATGTGTAGGCGATCGCACCCCTACTTTGTATTGGCGGCTCTTGCATATATAGGACTTTAGATCTTAAAGATGCAAAACAAGGAGAAGAAACATGCTAGGGATATAATTGGACCTCCTGTTTCTGTCATATTCCGATGGTGCAAGAAAATTGTTTAGCTTGATATATATCGCACAAATGGAAATAAATGAATTGCAAATAGCAGGAGGAATGGAGATTTCCACCATACATATTGGTGCCCACAATGTCTGTAGATATCATGCCAGGGACCAGTGACCCTGCAAACCTTCCTTACCTCAGCAGATACTTTGTACATTGGAAAATTAGATAAATTTTTTACATATAACTTCCATGAAATCTTGTTTTCATCCCTTTTTTTCCATTTGCTTTTGCCTCTTGATATGTGCCTTTTCCTTGGAGCATCTACTTATGATATTTGAGACCTTAAACATGATCCCCAGACAGATGAAAAGTAATTGGTTTTTGGTTTTGGAGAAGTCTGCAGAAAGTAATTAGTTCTGAGTTGAGGTATAGCTCTGCTTATCATCCCCAGACAGATGGTCAGACTGAAAGGACTATTCAGACAATTGAAGTTATGTTGCGGGCTTGTTGTTTAGTTTGGGGAGGTAGTTGGGAGCATCATTTGGGAATGATTGAGTTTGCCTACAATAATAGCTATCATACCAGTCTTGGGATGGCACCGTATGAAGCTTTATATGGAAGGCCATGTAGAACCCCATTAAACTGGCATGAAGTGGGAGAAGGCAGTTAGTGGGTCCTGAATTGATCCAGCAGACCACAGAAGTGGTGAAGCTTATTAAAGAAAAATTGCAGGCAGCTCAAAGTAGGCAGAAAAGTTATGCAGATGTTCGAAGAAGACCACTTCAGTTTGAGGTGGGAGATTTTGTTTCTGAGAGTTCCCCGAGTAAAGGTATTATGAGATTTGGCAAGTCTGGGAAGTTGAGTCCAAGGTATGTAGGACCTTTCCAGGTGATTGAAAGAATTGGAGAAGCAGCTTATAGGCTGGATTTGCCAGCTGATTTTGCCGATGTGCATGATATTTTCCATGTCTCCATGTTGAGAAAGTGTATTGAAGATCTAGCTCAAATAATTAGATATCAAGGTGGTGACCTGAGGCCGGACATGACTATGCCAGAGTATCCAGTGCAGATCACAGATCGAAAGATGAAGAAGCTAAGGAATAAAGAAATTGAGCTAGTTAAAGTGAGAGGGAAAATAGATTAGGTGGTGAGGATACCTGGGAGTTGGCCGCGGAAATGGCTAAAGGGTATCCCTATCTATTTGAGTAAGCTTATGTATTTTTTTTAGATGAAAGTACTTGTAAAAGTGTGTATGTATGAGTGTTTAACTTTGGATTGTGTTATGAATTTCGAGGTTGAAATTTCTTTTTAGATGATAGTAATGTAACGTCGCATGCCTTTCAGATCCATGCGGATCATGTGTGTGTTGGTTGTGTAGGCCGTTGTGAGGCCAATGTGAGTAGTTGTGTGGAATGTGTGATGTGAATGCGTGGCTTGAGCAGGTAAAGAGCAGGGTTGGTCCTGAAATGAAACAGGACTGCTGCTGTTCAGTTGGAGTTGGCGGCCAGGGGTGGCCGTTGACTGGTTGGCGTCCAGGTTAGTGGACGTTCACTGCTTGAACTTGGCGGCAGTAGATGTGGATGCTAAGGGTGGCGGTTGCTGTTGGCGGCATAGAGGTTGACGCCAACCTGTGAATGGTGCAGGTTATAGGCTCACCCGAGGGCAGGTTTTTTACCTGGTCCTTTTCCCATCTCGCCCCAGCTTCGCGTCCTGGTGTTTCTGAAGCTTCTAACAGGTTCCGAGGAGTGGTTGGACGATCATAGGACGCGTGGCGTTGCCGAATTGCACGAGGAAACGTCGCGGCGTGGTGCAATTCCCGTGGGAGCTCGCGGAGGGCTCGGCGTGAACCGGGAGATTGCGGGAGGTTCTAGCGTGTTCTGAGGTAGGGGACGAACCCGTTTAGCTCCGTAGAAACATTAAAACACATCATAACCACCTGAACCAGCATGATAATGCATGTTTGGATAAAGTTGCATCATATGGGGAAAATGGGTGGTTTGAGTAATTTAATGTACGAAGCATGTTGTAATGGGTTGTATTGGGTTCTGGCATGCTGAAGGAACTGCATTTGTATGTTTTTCTGTAGTTAGAACGGTTAGAAAACCCACAGAGCCGGACTAGGGTTTCTGCAGGGTTTATGGCTGGAGAACTTGGCGTCAACATCGTTTGTCGCCAAGCTCCTCAGCTAGGATGTTAACGGCCAGGTTCCTTGCCGTTGACTTAGTGTAAGCGGCAATCGATATTGCCGCCTACTGGTATGAACAGAAATGACTGAATTATGATATTTACGATAATGCATGTGTGTTGACAGATGAGGTGCACTGAGTGCACTTGGTTTTCGTGTTTAGCATATAGGGTATGCAGTTAGTTGCTTACTTCTGTGACTGCGGTTGTTTACGCGAGTCAGTTGGGTTCACATGTGGTGGACCGTGGTTTACGTGAGGTTTCACGTGGTTTGTGTGTGACGTGCATGTGGGTCTATGTACGTGGTGAGTAGTACGATGCCTACCGTGGTTACCTCTCCAGTTGGGTGCCCCAGGTTCTTTGTGAGCCAGGCTGTTAGCTCAGGGCTTTGTCCCGGTACTTGTTTTGTACCGTCGAGGTCTGTGTCGTCTGACCTGGACACCCTCACTCCTGTGTTGAATTGTACGTCCGACTGAGGGAAAGACGACCGTGGGACAGTGACACTTGGGTTTCTTTTTAGTCACTTGTAGCGCGCTCGTAGTTGGGGGTACGGACACTAGTAGACGTACTGGACCCCAGCTAGTCCTTTTCCAGTGCCTCACTCTAGCGAGCCAAGGCCATGGTCTCTGGAGGTGCCAGGCATGGGCCTGTGACCGTGTGGTCTGCAGGTGGTGGTGTTTAGTTGGTCTCCACAGTTGCTTGACCTTTTACGTGGAGCGGCAGCTGGACCTTTCGTCCGTAGCTGCGAGACTGAGAGGTAGACCTATGTTAGTTGTCCGAGTCAGTTTCTGGTGTCGCGAACCAGTTCACGTGGCTCGTGTTGGCTGTCTCTACTTTAGCTTGTACACCTGTACTGGTTCGCCGTTTAATTATTACTGTTGTTTCTCGTAGTCGGCAAACGGTGAGTACTTTTACAGCTTTACTTATCTGCTTAGCTGTTATAAATTGTTGGTGCTGTTTACTATTTGTACTTGTGTGTTGGTTTGCTCAGTTTTGGGGGAGGTTCCCTACTGAGCCAGTGACTAGAGAGGCTCACCCCTACCCCCACAGGTGAGGGCGAGGAGGACGTTTCTCGTCCGACGTCCAGTTCAGGGCTGCGTAGTAGCGTGCAGGGTCAGTACCTCCAGCGGAGTAGTTCCAGCTGTGTAGTTCTCCAACAGTGTAGCTTTGTAGTTGCTTATTTTCTTTAGTTGTACCTCGGGGTATGCCCCAGGCTCTTGTACCTCTTTTTAGTTTTTGTGGAAATTTGGCTATGTAAAACTGTGAAATATATATGAAATGTGGTGTGTTCCTTTATGTTTACACGGACTGTGGTTTGGTATCCCTTGCGAGGCTTCGGCCCGTTCGCGGGAGGCGGACTCGGATCAAGTACGTTATCGGTTTAACGGGCTTGGCCGAGGCGTTCCGTCACATAGAGTCTATGGGTTTAAGACATTAAGGTGATTGGCTTTAGTCAAGTGGGAGATTGTTAGTTATGGGTGTCCTCAAGCCAATCATAACTTGTACAATCTTGTTTTTTGATAATAATAATAAGGCTTTTATATTCATTATGTATAATTCGTTTATCGTTTCATTATGAAGTCCATGAATATGCGCAATGGATATTAATTATGATGAGATCATAACAATGAGATTAATATCCTTTAAACGTATATTCTTAATTGTTCCTAGTCGGAGGATATTCGAGAAGGACATCGGATATCCGGTTAGACTAGTACAGGTTGCACCTGCTCATATAATGAGGGTGACTGGTCTCATAGTCACTTGTGTGGAGACACTAAGGTGAATCTGTAGGTGCTCATTGGAGAATGAGTTCACTGAACTGATCCGTTATGAATCGCTGGATGGTAATGTTACCTAACTGTCAACTAGCTAGATTCATTGTCACAGTGGCGTGATTGGTCCTTAGACCTGAGACACCAAGGACACCTTGTTGGTGGACTTCTGGGTTTGACCTTGACTTATAGATCTCTAGCCATGAGGTCTTAATCAATTAAGTGTTCGGATCTAGCGAAATACCTTCGAAGGTGATTGTGTGGTCAATATGGGATCGCTCGCTCTTGGTAATAGGAGAGTGAATGCTCTACGGAAGGATGCCTGATAGTCCCTGGCCAGGGCAAGACTACTTATCAGAAAGGAGTTTTCTGATATAGTTATGCGGCATCTAAACCGAGTCAGTGTGCAATTTAGGGTTTGACAGTTGACCATACCCTAAGTGCACTCGGGAGCATTGTACGAGCGAAGGATTATAGTCACGTGGTAACTGATGATACAAAAGGTTCCTTGAATGGGTTGCTGAACCCCAATGCTTTCCAGGATCAAGTGGTGTTGCTTGGCACCCAACTTGATTAGAAGCCCGGTCGATTATCGTGAGACGATAATTGATTGTGTAATTAATTAATATGAGATGTTAATTAATTACCATAAGTCAATAAAGAGTTATTGAGCTTAATGGCTAAAAACTGGACTAGCAGTTGGGCCTAGAGGGTCACACGCATAAGAGTTCCGAGCAGACTGGGCAAGGTGTTCTTTATAGACAATGACCTGGTTTTTTGTGAAAAACTGCGGTGTCTATACATATACGCTGAGATTAAACCCTTGGCCAAGCTCCAGGCTTAACCCTGGCCGCCCCCCTCCTCTCTCTCTCCCAGGGCGCCCCCCACCCTCTCTCTCCTCTCTCCAGCACATGGTGGAGCTGAGATCCGGGAGACGTGTGGAGAATGAGGAGATCCCGTCTGCGTCCGGAGCTCGCGTGGATACGTCTAGAGGCCGGACACTTGAACGGCTTGAAGCACCGGCGCCTCCTGCGCCACCTCCTCCCGGGATTCGGGAGTTTCGCAACCCCGCAAAGGTAAAGATGAGATCTGCCTGTGCGTGGTTTACCGTTTTGTGTTCGATCCGACCGCCGGCAACGATATCTATCTGTGGAAATCGTGTTTCCGCTGCGCCCCGTTCGTTTCCTTACAATATTACCATTAGGTACATGATCGCGAATAAAATGGTACCTAACCTCAATATGCTTTGTCCTTGAATGCTGGACTGGATTCTTGGTAAGATTTATTGCACTTGTGTTGTCGCACAGTAATGGAATTAACTTGATCTGAAGTCCATAATCCTCAAGTTGTTGTTTAATCCACAATAGTTGTGTACAACAGCTTCCAACAGCCACATACTCAGCTTCAGCTGTAGAAAATGCTACTGAATTATGCTTCTTTGAGGACCATGATATCAGTCATCCTGCAAGAAATTGACAAAATCTACTGGTGCTTTTCTTATCTACCTTGCATCCAGCATAGTCAGCATCAGAATATCTTACTAAATTAATTTCACATGAATTTGGGTACCATAATCCTAGATCATGAGTTTTGGCTAAGTATCTAAAGACCCTTTTAACACAAATTAAATGAGACTCTTTAAGAGATCTGCCTGGTACCTAGCACACATACATACGCTAAACAATATATCAGGTCTGCTTGCTGTTAAATATAGTAATGAACCTATCATACCTCTGTAATTTTTTGATCTACTTTCTTACCATTTTTTTCACTGTCTAGCCTAGTTGATGTGCTCATGGGTGTTGACAGTGGCTTGGCGTTTTCAAATCCAAACTTCTTTAGTAATTCTTTGGTGTACTTGGCTTGACAGATGTGAGATCCTTCCTTTCCTTGTTTGATTTGCAATCCGAGGAAGTAGTTGAGCTCCCACATCATGCTTATTTCAAATTCTCCCTGCATAAGCTTTTCAAAAAATTTACAAAGAGATTCATCAGTAGAGCCAGATATTATATCATCAACATATATTTGAACAAGTAACACATTTTTAAGTTTAGACTTAATGAATAATGTGCTATCTACTTTTCCTCTAATGAAACCATGATTTAACAAAAAAGAACTAAGTCTATCATACCAAGCTCTAGGTGCTTGCTTTAAACCAAATAAAGATTTATGCAACTTAAAGACATGATTTGGAAAATCCATGTCATCAAAACCAGGTGGTTGTTCTACATATACCTCTTCCTTTATAAAACCATTCAGAAAAGCATATTTTACATCCATTTGAAAGAGTTTTAAATTTAATGTAGAAGCATATGCAAGTAAAATCCTAATTGCCTCATGTCTAGCCACTGGTGCATAGGTTTCATCGAAATCTATGCATTCCTCTTGGGAATAGCCTTGAGCTACCAATCTAGCCTTGTTTCTTATGATCACACCAGCTTCATCGAATTGTTCATGAACACCCATTTGGTGCCAATCACAGGATGATCTGATGGTCTCGGAACAAGAGATCATACTTTGGTTTCTCTTGAACTGATTTAGTTCATCTTGCATGGCTAATATCCAAGATTCCTCAGACAGTGTTTCATTGACCGTCTTAGGCTCTATTTGAGATACAAAAGCTAAATAATATGCACTGATTGCTCAATTAATAAAGTTCGTTTGTTAAATACTCTATATCCTTTGGGTTTGGAAGCATATCCCATGAATATACCTTCATCTGATTTTGCATCTAGCTTACCAATGTCCCTTTAGCCGTTGTTGTGGATGAAGCATGGACATCCAAATATCCTGAAATGGCTAATCTTCGGCTTGTATAGCTCATATGAAGTCTTTTTCAAGATTGCCTAATCATTACTCTGTTGATGATATAGCATGCTGTGTTGATGGCTTTGGCCCAAAAATATCTTAGCAAATCATATTCTGATAGCATTGCCCTTGCCATATCCAATAGGGTTCTATTCTTTCTTTCAGCAACTCCATTTTGTTGTGGTGTCCTTGGTGCTGAGAAGTTGTGTTCTATTCCTTGGCTATCACAGAATTTTGCAAAGCTCTCATTCTAAAATTCTCCTCCATGATCTGATCGGATACTAATGATGCTATACTTCTTATCCTTTTGAACTTTCTTGCTGAAACTAACAAAACTTTCAAAAGTATCATCCTTGTGTTCTAGGAAAGAAACCCATGTAAACCTGGAGTAGTCATCTACTATAACAAATCCAAAGTTTTTCCCCCAAGACTTGTGGTCCTTATTGGCTCAAATAGATCCATATGTAGAAGTTCTAAGGGTTTAGAGGTTGTTACCACGGTCTTGACTTGAAGGATGACTTGGTGTGCTTCCCTTTTGCACACGGCCTACAGACACCATTCATTTTTGCACTAACCTTGGGTAGACCTTCTACCAAGCTTCTCTTGATCAACTTTCTCATGCCATCCAAGCTGTAGTGGCCCAGTCTTCGGTGCAGAGATCTATTGACTGCTCTTTTTTTGCTGCCAGACATATCCCTTACCTTTAGTTCTTCTAAATAAAGTACATACATGTTCTTTTCCCTACTGGCTTCAAACACAATTACATCATCCTTCATAATAATGCACTTTGACTCTTGAAATCTGATCTGATGTCCTTTATCGCATAGCGGCTGATACTAATAAGGTTGTGCTTCAGTCCTTTCACACAAAGTACATCTTCAATGATAACTTTTCTTTGCTACCAACCGGTCTGCAACCTATTACAGTTCCTTTGCCATTGTCACCATATGTGACTGTGCCTTCTTCAGCTTCAAGGTGAGAGAACAGCTTCTTTCACCTGACTTATGCCTTGAGCATCCGCTATCTAAGTACTATTTGGATGCTCGAAGGTTTCCCTGCATTAAAAACATTAAGCTTTAGGTACCCAAGTTCTTTTGGGTCCTGATTGGTTAGTATCATCAATTTTTCTTTTAATTATCCATATTTTATGTTTAGTTGGACATGATACTTTAATGTGTCCTAACTTATTGAATGGCTATAACAAGACATTTAGTTATATTTTCAGTTGAATGTATTTAAAATTGATTTATATGTTGTGTCTTGTTTCAGGTACAAATTAAGAGTTGGATATGTTTTAGATATACTATTGTTTCCTCATTATCGGAGGAGTATAACCTAATCCATGTTTCTTTTACCTGACCGTCTAGCACCTTTTAATATTAATGTTGTTTTGCCATTAGTAAATTTTTCTAGTGTGCTTGAAATTTTTCATTTTCTGTTGTTAGAGTGTTAACTTCTTGTTTTAATTTTTTTACAGTTTTCTTGATTTTCCAAACTCTCTAATTGTTCATTTTTAATTTTCAAGTCCTCGCATAACAATTCATTTCCCTTTTAGTTCAGTAATTTGTTTTTTCCATTTGTTCATTTTCAATTTTAAGTCTAAATTAGTGTTTCCAAGCATGCGAGATTTTTCTTATTGGTTTTTAGTGATTTACACACTTCATTATATTTACAATACAGTTTCATTAAAAGCTTCTTCTAAGTTGTCAGAATCAGATTCATTGCATGAAGAGAAAGATGAGTCTGATGTTACCTTGTCTTCGAGGTTGGCCATGAATGCCAGGTTGGCTTCTTATTCTTCTTCATTGCTTGAGCTTGACTCGTTGTTAGAGTCACTACTGTTGTCCCATGCTGCTGCCATGGCTTTCTTCTAAAATCTTTTGGGTTTTCTGGAACTGTCTTTCTTTCTGAACTCAGTTTTCTTGAGCTTCGGACATTTTGCCTTGATATGTCCGAGCTTCTTGCATTCATAGCAAATCAGTTCAGTCTTCTTTGCATCTTTGACTTCTGACCTTTTGAAGTCTTTTCCCTTTTTGATGTATCTTCTTCGGACTGATACTTCTTTTTCTTAGCCAAGATGCATTGTAACCTTCTGGATAGCATTGCTTCTTCATCTTCACTAGTGTTCATGCTTTCTTGGCTATATGAGCCTTCTTCTGATGTGTCTTCTTCTGCCTTGAGTGCGTTGGAATGCTTCTTTCTGCTAGATGATTCTTCCAACCTTTCCATGTTAATCTCATGGGCCATAAGGGACCCAATGAGTTTTTCTAACGACATTATCTTCAGTAGTTAGCCTCTTCTATTGTTGTTACTTTTGGAGTCCACGAGGCAGGTAAGGATCTGAGAATTTTCCTAACCATGTCTCCCATCTGATAGGTCTTAACAAGACCAACCAATCCATTAGTGATGTCGGTGAACCTACTGTACATTTGTGTAATTGTTTCACTAGGTTGCATCTGAAATCTTTCATATTGAGTTACCAGAATGTCTATACTGGTTTCTTTTACTTTGTCTGTGCCTTCGTAGGTGATCCTCAGCTTCTCCCACATTTTCATTACGGATTTGCAGGCGGAGATTCTGTTGAATTCCTTCTTGCTAAGAGCACAACACAATATGCTCTTGGCTTGCAGTTGAGAGAAATTTTCTTCTTGTCATCTTCTGTCCATTTGTCTTTATCGTTGGCGACCAGAAGATCTCCTTCTTCTACAATCGACCAAATTTGATAGTGAACCCTTGAAGGAAGAATTCCATTCTTTTTTCTAATATGTGTAGTCTTCACCATCGAATAGTGTGGCCTGTTTACTGATTGACCTTCGAAGTGACCTTGGGCTGCCATTTGATCTTTTCTCTTCAGATCGTTGGATCTTCTTCTTTGTCGAAGAGACTAGCTCTGATATCACTTGTTGGCCACTAGCAAGCCCAAAGGGGGGGTGAATGGAATTCTTTAAAATTTGAACACCTAAACCTGTCCACAAAATGTTCACACAACAAGCACTTCATTGATTGTTAGCGTTAGTGAAAAGTAAACACGAACACAAAGCAAGCAATCACACTACACCAGATTTTATCATGGTTTGGACCTCCTCTCCACAGGAGTCCTACGTCCAGTCCCTGAGCAACAACTGAAGATTCACTACCCAAGGATACATTCCCCCTCATGGACACTTACACACCCAGCCGCAACTGGTCTTCTCTTCACAACCCGAAGAGGAATACAACACCCTGGAACCCTCCAGGTTTTCCTTCAACACGAAGGGAATAACATCCTGGAACCCCCAGGTCTTCCTTCACCACGAAGGGAATAACACAAAGATGTGTTCAAGGGATGATGCGCCCTTGGACCAAGCTAATAGCACAATGCTTGATCCAAGCGAAGACTGAGAGGAAAAGATCTATAAAGAAGAACACTCTCAGTTCACAAAATCTCTCTCAAGGTTCTACATAGACACAAGAGCAAGAGCTACACAAGGGATGGAGTGAGGCTTGAGCTCTTCTATGGTGCTTGCAGATTTTGAATTCTCAAGATTCGTTCTTCTTTACGTAGGCACCAGTCTTCTATTTGTATCTTCTTTTGAAAATGGTCGTTGAAGTATCTGTTGTCTCTAAGTTTCTGAGAACGTTAGACTGCATGACTTTCCTTTGTAGTCAACAGTTCTTTACGTTCCATGCACGTAAGAAGAAAATCCTTCTTGATATCCTCCATCTTCTACTTTATCCAACGTTGTATATAGTCGTGCTGTTAGAGACCTGCACACATAAATGCTAAAACGTAGACAGCTAAGCTGTCTCTTGTTGTCAGTCAACGTTAGAGTGAGAATACATCAAGATAGAAATTTTCCATTTTGTCTTTCCAAAAAGATATTACATGCAAGAGCATAAGAATAGAGATCTGGACATGCATCGTGCAGAGAAATGTATGGTTATATTTAATGCATGGAAACAGAAGAAGTATGCGGGATGACTTTGACTTGTCAAGATAGTCAAATATCAAGTCGTTATAGCTCATGAAGTCGATATGAACATGACTTATAGAATCGTTGTGAATGAGTCATTGTTCATGTTAATCGTTGCTCATTCGTAAACAAATCATTGTACGCATAAATTGTTATGCATTCATAATCAAATCGTTATAGAAATCGTTATAACCAAATCGTTATAAGCAAATCGTTATGACCAAATCGTTATAACACTATAAGCAAATCGTTATGAGCAAATCATTATAACCAAATCGTTATGAGAAAATCGTTATAACCAAATCGTTATAACACTATAAGCAAATCATTATAACCAAATCGTATGAGTAAATCGTTATAACCAAATCGTTATGAGCAAATCGTTATAACCAATCGTTATAAGTAAATCGTTATGACCAAATCGTTATAACACTAAAGCAAATCGTTATGAGCAAACATTATAACCAAATCATTATGAGCAAATTGTTATAACCAATCGTTGTAAGATTGAAATCATTATACTCACTTGTCGAATCGTTAAGAGAGCAAATCGTTATGCACACTTACGAAATCGTTGTGGATTGAAATTGATATAAACCAAAAACGATAGATGACTTATGAATCAGTATGCTTCAAAGCGAGTCGATGTGTACTTAGAGAAATTTCATGCTCTAAAAAATTAAGAACAACAAAGTAAGGATTTACTTACAAGTCTTTGCTTATTTTGCCTGGTTCATTTCCTGTGACTAAGGTTCATAGAAATTGTTAGATACTAATTGTTAGAATTTTTTTAATCACCAAAATAGATATATAATTCATGAAATTATATGAGGATGATCTGATCATCATTTTGATTTGTATAATGATTAACTTGACGTTTGAATGCCTAAATATTTTGATAATGACATAATTGATGTGGAAAGACATGAGAAACATGATCAAATATAATAATTCTATGACCATCTATGCATTCATGACATCTTACTTGAAGTGTCTTTTATGTAGGTGAGAATGAAGTACAAGGAAAGCAAAAACTCAAGCACAAAAGAACTAGAAAAACACAAGAAGTACTCAGTTGTCGACAGGCTTGAAGCCTTCTGTCCACAGCCAATGAAGACAGTGAGCAGACATGTTACTGGAAGACAGAAAATTCAGCAACTGTTGACAGACAAGATTCATCTATCGACAGACCAGGTCAGCCTGTTGACAGCAAGAGGTCGCCTGTCGTAGCCCAGCATTCTAGCCAGAAACATGGTTCTGAAGCCAGGTTTTCAGTAGTACCTGTTGACAGCCACAAGGCATCTATCGACAGTCACAGGTTAAGTCACAACGTATGACAAACATGTGATCTCTATTAGGGTGTCCTCTTCTCTTACGAACCCCAAGAGTTGTGTGAGACTAGGACAATCCTATATATAGATCTTTTGGACTCCTTTTCGCACAAGAGAGCCAACACAACTCCAAAGAGGCTAAAGGCGGTTCGAAAAGATTTCTCCAGTGCTCTGTTCATCTCTGGAAGGTTGCAGACCAAGGATCTCATATGAGAAGATCAATCGACCATCAAGCTCTTCATCAAATCAGCAATAAAAGAAGAAGGGCTACTGTAGGAGGTTCCTATAAGATCTTCATCTGATTAGCAACCACCAAGAAGACCTTGATCCAAAGCAGAGCATCACCATCGGAAGAAGGAGAAGATAAATTTGAGCAGCAGCAGTCTCAAGGAGAAATAATATGGATCTTTGATCGTGGAGATCAGATCAAAAGTTGAAGATGTTGAACCACTCTATCGTTATCTGTGATCTTGGTATTTTGGTGATAACAAAATATATGATGCATTTAGATGATAACAAAAAATAGGTATTCATGATATATTTTTTGCTTCATCTGTGTCGCATCAATCTCATAGCAAAATGCTAAGTCACACATTGATGCAATATTGGCGCACTAAAATGATAAAGTCGATGTCTAACTCATATACATCGATTTCTGTTTAAAGTGCCAAAGTAACAAGCGCTACAACGATTTGTTAAGAAATCAATGCCATAACAATTTCATAAGTGTTCGCAACGATTTCTTTTGTAAAGCACAACGACTTGCTAAGAAATCGATGCCATAACGATTTCATAAGTGTTCGCAACGATTTCTTCTGTAAGCACAACGACTTGCTAAGAAATTGATGCCATAACGTTTCATAAGTGTTCGCAACGATTTCTTAAGTAAGCACAACGATTTCGCTCTCATACGATTTGATAAGTGAGTGCAACGGTTTGCCCTTACATCGATTTGTCTTCGCAACGATTTGATAAGAATTTGATCTCAGAACGATTTCATAAGTGATCACATCGTTTCTTTACTGATCACAACGATTTCTTCAGAAGATCATAAGATTTGCTTGCATAACAATTTCATAAATAATCACATCGATTTGTTTATAATGAGCAACGACTCTTCACATAACGATTTCATAAGTCATGCTCATAACGATTTCTTCATGGATTGATCAAACTCAGATTGCCTTTATATTCAAATATACTTGGCGCTTAATGAAAAGTCAATATCTTCTGCAAAAAAAAGCTGAATGCATAATCTTGTCAGAAAAAGATATGACCTACTATTTTCAGTATGATTAGCAGAAGCACAGTACTATACATCGTTTATCATAAAACACTCTTTTATGCTAACACTTTCTTCTATGTGTACAGACCTCGAAGACCGTCAGAGTCTGATTAAGACAAATGAAGAGGAGATGAGCAACGGCTAGAAATCCAACGGATCTCTTCAACGGATCCATTCAAATTGCTCATATAAAAGAAGAAGCTTAGTTGAAGAAAAGTAGAGCCTTTTCCTGAATATCTTTGAAGGAGTGTACAACTGTGAGAAGAACCTCAACGACACATACACTCAAAGAAAGAGAGAAAGAGCCCGAGCCCATCAGAAGCACTTAAGCTTTCAAGCATCTCAAGCGTTCAAGCATTCAAGCACTATTGCTTTTTTTTCTCTCTTCTGTTTCTCTCCGCTCATTGTATATCTGGGGAGAGTCTGGGACTGTGAGCTTTACACAAGTGTTTATCTTGTAAAGCTTCTCAGTCTGATCTTTCTAAGAAAGATCCTTGTCCAGCTGTAGGACTGTATACAGTAGATACCCAGCTAGGGGTTATGTCTAGCTAAACCAACTGGGGTTTGTACCAGTTGTTAACCTAGTTAGGGTTAGTGTCTAGCAGAACCGCACTGGGGTTTGTACCAGGAGGTTTGCTTCTTTACCTATAAAGAAGTGGGTTGCCTTCTTGCCCGGGAAAGAGAAGAAGACTAGCTGGGGTGCTGGGTGTTGTATTGTCCTTGAGGGGGACTGTACCCTTGTTTAGTGAAATCCCAAGATTTGCTTGGGGACTGGGTAGGACTTTCATGTGGGAAGGGCCGAACCAGGATAAATTCCTTGTGTCTTTTGTGTGATTGTTTATTTGCTTCCGCATTGCTACTCTTTATCACACTAAACAACCAAACCTCCAAGTGTTAATTTCTGTGTTTAAGTTTCTATTTCAGATTTCAGAAAAACCTATTCACCCCCCCTCTAGGTTAGCTTGCTGCCATTCCAAAAGGGCACAAGTGGTATCAGAGAGGGTCTCTGATAATTCAAAGAAGATCCAACGATCTTAGAGTAAAGATCCATGGCAGCTCAAGGATATGCTGAAGGTCAATCAGTCACCAGACCTCCATTCTTTGATGGAGAGGACTACCAATATTGGAAGATGCGAATGGAATGCTTCATTCGGGGCACAGACTTCGATCTGTGGCAGGTAATAGAGGTAGGTGATTTTGTTGTTGTTCCTGTTCCTGGCACTACTGCTATTACAATTGCTGATAAAATAAACTATCTTTAAACTTTAAAGCTAAGAACTATTATGTTGTGCTTTATCCAAAAAAGAATTTGGTAGAGTATCTGCATGTAAATCTACTAAAGAAATATGGGATAAACTGCAGATAACTTATGAAGGAACAGATAAAGTAAAACAGACTAGGATAGATATTCTTGTCTCACAATATGAGCAACTTAAAATGCTTGCAAATGAAAATATCACTCAAATGTATAATAGATTTTCGAGCATAGTAGTTGGTTTGAGTTCTCTGGTAAAAAATTTTCTGATGAGGAAATGGTTAGAAAGATACTTAGGTCTTTAACTCTTCCATGGACACCTAAGTAACTGCTATTGAAGAAGCCCATGACTTAACCAAAGTATATATTGATAACTTAATAGGTTCCC
Source organism: Colocasia esculenta (assembly GCA_014218235.1). Lineage (NCBI taxonomy): Eukaryota > Viridiplantae > Streptophyta > Magnoliopsida > Alismatales > Araceae > Colocasia > Colocasia esculenta. Next base: position 109,051,008 of record CM024763.1, on the reverse strand, counting down.
TCATGACACATGAAATTAATATGGAGCGACTACCTGAAAACTCATTAAAGAAAATGTACTAATGCTCTTAAAGTTGCAGCTGCTCCTTCCACTTCTTCTTCTTCTAGTTCAAAAGATGCAGATTCTGAAGACAGTGATGTAGATGATGTACTGTCCAAGCTTCAGAAAATTCTCAAGAAGAAGAAAAATGGATCAAGAAGGATTCAAAAGAAAGAGAGAAAGGAAAAAGAACCAGTCTGCTATGAATGCAGAAAACCTGGACATCTAAGACCAGATTGTCCTAGACTAAGAAGACTGGTCAACTAGATAAGCCCAAGAAGCAGCACAAGAATTTAAAAGAAAAGCCATGGCAGCTGCATGGAAAATGATGAGGTCACAAGCTCAGAATCATCAAGCTCAGATTCCGAAAAGGAGCAGGTAAATCTAGCCTTCATGGTGGGACTAGATGGGTACATTCTGACTCATTTCTTAATTCTTGCACATTCCGGGTCAGAATCAGAAGACTTAGAAGAAGTCTTTAATGAACTGTATAAAAACATAAAGGGTTGTAAAAGAATTAAAGAGTCTGAAAAACAACAATATTTGCTTAGAAAACACCAATTCTGATCTTAAATCCGAACTGGAGCAACTAGAAAAACAATTAAAGGACAATAAAGATAATTTTATCTTTTGAATGAAGATTAAAAATAAGGACAATGAAAAATCAGAGTTAGAAGAAAAATTTAAAACTCTAACTGAAGAAATCTTTATTTAAAAGAATCAGTTAGAAAATTAACAAAAGGAAAAACGTTTTTAGCTCTATGTTTGAAATGGTCAAAAGTGAAATAATAAACAAGGGCTTGGATACATACCCTCAGAAAAGGAAAAACAAGCCACAACTCCAGGTAAATATCCTTACCAAAATTTGTAAAAGACCAAAATGCCTCAGAAAAAGGCCCCTGAAATGAAAAGCATTATCAAACGCAAGAGGTTTCTAAAAATGGGTTCTAAACAGACATCATAAAAATAATAAGAACTGCAAAATAGATTATATTCATTGTTGTTCTCATTGTAATAAATTAGGACACACTGTAAACACATGCACAACAAGGCACCTAGTATGGATCCCGAAAGGATATTTTTATGCATCTACCATCAAGGACCCAACAATTTTTGGGTACCTACATCTAAATGAGTTGTTTGCAGGAAAGCCTTGGAGCATCAGGAACAAAGGATGCTCAAGGCAGTAATAGAGCCTCTCATTAAGGGGGAGCTCTAATTAAGGGGAGTAAAGAATAAAAGGAGAAAAGTTTGAACTCCTCTATGGTAAGAACTCTCTCAAAAGGAAGGAGATACACGGTAAGACCTTTTTGGATTATTGGCAAAAAGGGGGAGAGTAAGTATGCTCTATGAACTTTCTACTTAAATCTTTTTTTTTCATCATTCAGAAATTCGCATAAATTTGTCATCACCAAAAAAGGGGGAGATTGTTGAACCACTCTATGGTTATCTGTGATCTTGGTATTTTGGTGATAACAAAATATATGATGCATTTAGATGATAACAAAAAATAGGTATTCATGAATATTTTTTGCTTCATCTGTGTCGCATCAATCTCATAGCAAAATGCTAAGTCTCACATTGATGCAATATAGGCACACTAAAATGATAAAGTCGATGTCTAACTCATATACATCGATTTCTGTTTAAAGTGACAAAGTAACAAGCGCTACAACGATTTGTTAAGAAATCAATGCCATAACAATTTCATAAGTGTTCGCAACAATTTCTTTTGTAAAGCGCAACGACTTGCTAAGAAATCGATGCCATAACGATTTCATAAGTGTTCGCAACGATTTCTTCTGTAAGCGCAACGACTTGCTAAGAATCGATGCCATAACGATTTCATAAGTGTTCGCAATGATTTCTTTAGAACATAACGATTTCTTAAGTAAGCACAACGATTTCGCTCTCATAACGATTTGATAAGTGAGTGCAACGGTTTGCCCTCACATCGATTTGCCTTCGCAACGATTTGATAAGAATTTGATCTCAGAACGATTTCATAAGTGATCACATGATTTCTTTACTGATCACAACGATTTCTTCAGAAGATCATAACGATTTGCTTGCATAACAATTTCATAAATAATCACATCGATTTGTTTATATGAGCAACGACTCTTCACAAAGCGATTTCATAAGTCGTGCTCATAACGATTTCTTCATGGATTCTGATCAAACTCAGATTGCCTTTATATTTCAATATACTTGGCGCTTAAATGAAAAGTCAAATATCTTCTGACAAAAAGCTGAATGCATAATCTTGTCAGAAAAAGATATGACCTACTATTTTCAGTATGATTAGCAGAAGCACAGTACTATACATCGTTTATCATAAAACACTATTTTATGCTAACACTTTCTTCTATGTGTACAGACCTCGAAGACCGTCAGAGTCTGATTAAGACAAATGAAGAGGAGATGAGCAACGGCTAGAAATCCAACGGATCTCTTCAACGGATCCATTCAAATTGCTCATATAAAGAAGAAGCTTAGCTGAAGAAAAGTAGAGCCTTTTCCTGAATATCATTGAAGGAGTGTACAACTGTGAGAAGAACCTCAACGACACATATACTTAAAGAAAGAGAGAAAGAGCCTGAGCCCATCAGAAGCACTCAAGCTTTCAAGCATCTCAAGCGTTCAAGCATTCAAGCACTATTGCTTTCTTTTCCCTCCTTTGTTTCTCTCCGAGCTCATTGTATATCTGGGGAGAGTCTGGGACTGTGAGCTTTACACAAGTGTTTATCTTGTAAAGCTTCTCAGTCTGATCTTTCTAAGAAAGATCCTTGTCCAGCTGTAGGACTGTATACAGTAGATAACCCAGCTAGGGGTTTGTGTCTAGCTGAACCAAACTGGGGTTTGTACCAGTTGTTAACCTAGCTAGGGGTTAGTGTCTAGCAGAACCGTACTGGGGTTTGTACCAGGAGGTTTGCTTCTTCACCTGTAAGAGAAATGGGTTGCCTTCTTGCCCGGAAGAGAAGAAGACCGCTGGGGTGCTGGGTGTTGTATTGTCCTTGAGGGGGAATGTACTCTTGTTAGTGAAATCCTAAGAGGTTGCTTGGGACTGGACGTAGGACTTCCATGTGGGAAGGGCCGAACCAGGATAAATTCCTTGTGTCTTTTGTGTGATTGTTTATTTGCTTCCGCACTGCTACTCTTTATCACACTAAACTAACCAAAACTTCAAGTGTTAATTTTTGTGTTTAAGTTTCTATTTCAGATTTCAGAAAAACCTATTCACCCCCCCTCTAGGTTAGCTTGCTGCCATTCCAAAAGGGCCAACAGAAGAGATCTTTCTTCATTCATTCATATCCTTCTCAATTCAATTCATATATATGTGTGTGTGTGTACTGATTGGAGATCAATACGTGGAGTTTGTGATAGTGTGTGTCGTGTGGTCTATGCTGAGTTTTGCATAGATCAGATCTGTGTGTGTGGTGTGTTGATCAGATGAAGGCTAGAGGATCTGATCTTTTGTGGACTTGATCTAGTGTGTGTGTGTGGTTGAGCCGTTGTACTCAAGTGTGTGTGTCTTCTACTCATCTTTGAGTACTGTGTCCTCACTGTGTGAGGGGTGGACGTAGGAGTCACTGGATGTGATCTCTGAACCACCTAAAAAATTCCTTGTGCACTGTGGTTTGATTTGTATTGCGCTAGATGCATGAATAGGAATTTCATCTACACACTAACTATTATTTGTTCACACACATCAATCACATATTTGTTGCTTAAACTAATTGATGAAAAGTGTTTCACACATTTTAATGACACACATTGCATCAGATCAGAGGGGTTGTGATTGAGTAGATCTCTTAATTCGAAGTAATTTTTAAATTGCTACGTTTCCGCTACAAATCTATATTCTTCCTCCCCTTCTAGCTTTGCCATCATCGAATAATCAATCCTAATAATTGGTATCAGAGCGGGTTATATCTGATTCTAATCTAATCTGATGCTTTTGATTAATCTTTTGGAACATTATTTGATCTGTTTGAACTGATTGATTGCTTATTGATCTGATTCAATATTCTATTGATTGGTCTAATCATCTGAAACATACTCAAAAATATGGCTAAGTTCTCAAGTATCATAAATAGACCTATGATTATTGAGTTTGATGACAATGTTGTCAAAATGCAGGACTCCTCTATGAAACAAGCAAGTCTGGAAGGGAAATCAAATAAAAATGCTACATGGCTTATAGCAGCTCAAAAGGCTCTTCTCGTTCAGACAAATCAGAAGAATCACATATGTCAAAGAAGTCAAGAAGCTCTCAAAGGTCAGGTAAAATCAATTCAGACCCATTTAATAGATCAATATCTAACTCTGATTCAGATAATGATATATCCTATGATGAATTGATAGAATGCTATGAGCACTTGTACAATCAATTTAAGAAGGTAAAATCTCAAAATAAGAAGCTAAAAGAAAAATTGGAGAAGAATGAAATGAGAATAGATAATGCTCAAGCATTCTATGAAGAAAATTAAAAATTAAAAATGGAGAATGAAAAATTGGAGAATGAAGTCAGAAACTATGGAAACAAGCTTTCTAAATTGAAAGAAGATCATGATCAGGTTGAATCTGAAATTTTGATTTAAAATATAAAAATGAATAAGATTGATCATAATAAGAATCTCAATTTGATAATGATCATTTGAACAAACAAATCTCCAACATGGCTCATGATCATCAAATGAAAGAAAAATGCAACCAATTGGTTGAGGAAAATAGTCATCTGAAAAAGAAGATTGAATGCTTGTATCATGACAGACTATTAAATGATGAATGCAACAATTATAAGAAGAAAATTGTTGACTTGGAAAATCAAATGTTCAAATTGAAATTGAAAACAACAAAATGAAAAATGGTCTGGATGTCATGACAGATCAACTTCAAACTTCAAAAAAAGAAATGCATTAAAAGTTGAAAAAGGAAATTGACAAATGAACTAGAAGTGACTGTTAAACAAAACCAAAATTCTGAAAAGAAGATCCCTGAGTTGAATAAAACTATTGAGAGTTTAAAATTTGCCTTGTCTAAGTTTGTTCAAGGAACTCAAAATTTGGATAATCTTCTGGAATGAAAGTCAATTTTTAAAAGGAGGATTTAGGATTTAACCCCTTAAACAAAAAGAATTTGAAAACAAAACAAAGACATCATTTGTCAATGTCTCTAAGAACAAGAATTTTGTTGCACCTAAAGAAAATTTTGTTAAGATTCATGTTCAGAAAAATGTTCAAAAAAAATGAAAAATTGAAAAAAAAGCTGCAAATAGGAAGAATCATGTTTCAATTGAAAATCAGAAAAAGAAAATGAAAAAGAAAACAAGACTCTACAAGGTCTCCATAGCTCCTCCATCAGCCCAAAAAAATCTAAGACAATCTGCAACTTAATATCATGCCAAGAGCTACCAAAGAGTACCTCCTCCACCTCATTTCAAATCTCCTCAATGGAAAAGGAGATTCCAGCAAATGCATTCATACTATGGTAAGCTTCAGGTAAGTGCTCAACCCATTTGCTTTAAGTGCAAAAGACCTGGTCACCTTGCTAGATACTGCTCAAATAAACATCAACACTCTCATAAATATGCCAAACAAGTTCATTGTTATACATGTCATCAACATGGACATTTGTCTAAGAACTGTTGGCATAGAAACCATGATTTTGTGCATGCTTCAAAGTTCCATCATAATGCATGTGTTCATACACATAGGAATAAACATCGTGTTCATATTGAGAAAGATAAAAATTTCATGTATCTATGAATAGGAAAACTGCAAAAACAATAAAAATCTAAGAAACAGATAATCTCATGAGAACATAGATGTATTGAACAAGGCTAGAGAAAAATATGGAACTAATGCTGCTCATAGTTCATTAATGAAAGAAATACATATATTCCAAAAATAAAATCATTTTAGATTCTGAAATCATTGTTGAATCCTAACATTAATGTCATTGCAGGACCCAAGCAAGTGTGGGTCCCAAAACCAGCTTGATCAACAAGCTGAGATGTCTTGCAGCCATACAATGTAAATGGATTCATGACATTGGTTGTGCAAGGTAAGAAATGATTAGAGAACAAAGGTAAAATTGTGAAAAGCAATTGAGACTGTTCAGGTAACATCTCTTTATCATTGCTGGAATTGAAATGGATTTTTAATTTTGTCTAAGTAATAATAATAAAAAGGCTTTGATGCGACCCCCAAATGACAATGCCTCTTAACAATTGGAATCATGTTTGTATTATCATGCTTGCTTTACTGTGTCCATGATTCTATGTGCAATAATGTGTGTATTGCTTGCCAACTCCTTTCAGTTCATACACATGTTAAGGGAGTAAATTTGAAAAAGTACAAAAATGTTCTTGAAAGTTCATTGAAAAAATGATCTTTTATGTAGTGACTATTTGGTATATCAAATGGTGAAATGTGGAAAGACAGTTAGGCTTGTCTGGAAACTATCATTATGCGTGAGAAATATTCTCCGCCGACTATCAATAGTCTTCTACTGCATAAAGATCATCAAGAAAAATTTAAAACCTCAAAAATTTCAATTGATCATGTTGATACTCTCTTTATGCAAATTGTTTGACAGGAACATGTTGAATTGCTTAAATGCTCATTTCAATACCATGCATACATTATGGGGGAGTAAGTCAAAAAGAATTTTTGAGTGAGATGCTTGAGGGACACTCTTTTATATCCATCTTGTCAACATATCCCATCCATCTGGTCTAAATGTCCCTTCATCAAAAGCTTCAACTCTACTTTGTCTGTAGCTATCGACAGACATGAAGTCAGCTGTCGACAGATCACCTTTTTCAGTACTGACTTCTTGCTGTTTCACAGTAGTTGTTGACAAACACATTCCAGCTATCGACAGATGCCTAACTTCGGTGAATTCTCCTCAGTTGTCCACAACTTTCAATGAGTTTGTTCATTACTCTTTTAAAAGGGGAGAATTGGCAACTTATACTTACTTACAACCTTTCATACTCACATAGTAGCAAAGACATTTACTTAATCACAATGATTTTGAAATAATACTCTGTGTATGAGTCTATGTTGTATCATCTAGACAACATTGAACAAATCTAATGGCCTTAACACAACTCAATTGAATTACTTCTTTGTGGATGCTCTTATTTCTAAAATGGTTTGGCAAGTAAGAAGACTCTTCGAATTAATATTCTCCATTGGCTTTTGACCTCAAACATTCCTGAACTTGATGTTTCAATCGACAAGAGGAGAAATGCTACCTATTTCTTAAACAATTAAATAAAAAAAGGGGGCAAAGGCAGAGCAATGATAGGTCACATACTAAGTAACCGGGGACATTGGCATCACAAATGTCTGTCTTTGCGTCAGAAAGTCCAACTGTCACCTCTGTAAAATGGTATGATGGTTACTTACACTGAGTAACTGGAGGTAAGGGCATCACAAGTGTCTACCTTCACGTCAATAGGTGAATGTAAACTTAATTACCATACCCCAAAGCAATATGAACATTCATGCAAAACTGAAATAGAGTGATGCCTCCATGGTTTTAATCAAGATCAAATTCTTGTTTCTTGTCAAATGCTCATTTGAAAATTAATTTCAAGCATCAACTGAACATCGCACCACCAAGAAATAAGTAACTCTTCAAGGATTTTATTCAATGGGTTATCTTAATTCATATGTTTTTGTAAGGTGTCTTCTACATGATACAACTTAAGATTCCCGGACTATTATCTCCAAACCATTGTATAAAATGAAATGTGTTAATATTATTGTGTATGACACTTTGTAATGAGTGTATCTCACAGTTCTCACTTAAAATCTGTTATGAACACTCATTTCCTCGGCTTCAGTTCCAATTTCCATCACTCAACATATCAATGTCAGATTTGATCAACTTACACAGCAAGTAAACACCCGGATGGATGCACTTGCAGATACTCAAGCACAGATTCAGCAGCAAATCACCTAACTCTCAATGACTTCATGGATCCCGTCATCCCCCTCTCCTGGGAATGACGAGATTTAGAGTGTCTAGGGTGTAGTTCTTTTGCTAGTTTGGGGTCATGGGGTGTTAGTTCTGTCATCTTTGTCTTTCCCTTTTGTTTTTGCAATGTAATGGATGACTTTGTACTGTGTGACCTTCAACTTCTATTAATGAAATCACAGTTTCATTCTTCTATCCATTCGTGCATCAATTGTCTTTTTGAATGTTGTCAAAAAGGAGGAGAACATCAATTGTGTTTTTGTCATCATCAAAAAGGGGGAGAATGTTGGGTTATGATTTGTATAATGATTAACTTGATGTTGAATGACTAAATATTTTTGATAATGACATAATTGATGTTGAGAAGACATGATCAAATTATAATAATTCTATGACCATCTATGCATTCATGACATCTTACTTGAAGTGTCTTTTATGTAGGTGAGAATGAAAGTACAAGATGAAAGGCAAAACTCAAGCACAAAAGAACTAGAAAAACACAAGAAGTACTCAGTTGTCGACAGGCTTGAAGCCTTCTGTCCACAGCCAATGAAGACAGTGAGCAGACATGTTACTGGAAGACAAGAAAATTCAGCAACTGTTGACAGACAAGATTCATCTATCGACAGACCAGGTCAGCCTGTTGACAGCAAGAGGTCGCCTGTCGATAGCCCAGCATTCCAGCCAGAAACATGGTTCTGGAAGCTAGGTTTGCAGCAGTACCTGTCGACAGCCACAAGGCATCTGTCAACAATCGCAGGTTAAGTCACAACATGTGACAAACATGTGATCTCTATTAGGGCATCCTCTTCTCTCACAAACCCCAAGAGTTGTGTGAAACTAGGACACTCCTATATATAGATCTTTTGGACTCCTTTTCACACAAGAGAGCCAATACAACTCCAAAGAGGCTAGAGGCGACTAGAAGAGATTTCTCTAGTGCTCTGTTCATCTCTGGAAGGTTACAGACCAAGGATCTCATCTAAAAAGATCAATCGGCCATCAAGCTCTCATCAAATCAGTAGCAGAAGAAGAAGGGCTACTGTAGGAGGATCCTATAAGATCTTCATCTGATCAGCAACACCAAGAAGACCTTGATCCAAAGCAGAGCATCGCAATTGTGAAGAAGGAGAAGAGAAATCTGAGCAGCAGCAGTCTCAAGGAAGAAATAATTTGGATCTGTGATCGTGGAGATCAGATCAAAAGTTGAAGAGATTTTTCTTCCTTCATTCATATCCTTCTCAATTCAATTCATATATCTGTGTGTGTGTGTGCTGATTGGAGATCAGTACATGGAGTTTGTGATAGTGTGTGCCATGTGGTCTATGTTGGGTTTTGCATAGATCAGATCTGTGTGGTGGTATGTTGATCAGATCAAGGCTAGAGGATCTGATCTTTTGTGGACTTGATCTAGCGTGTGTGTGTGTGGTTGAGCCGTTGTGCTCAGTGTGTGTGTGTGTGTTGTACTCATCTTTGAGTAGTGTGTCCTCAGTGTGTGAGGGGTGGACGTAGGAGTCATTGGATGTGATCTCCGAACCACCTAAAAAATCCCTTGTGCACTATGGTTGATTTGTGGTTTGATTTGTATTGCGCTAGATGCATGAATAGGGATTTCATCTACACACTAACTTTTAATTTGTTCACACACATCAATCACATATTTGTCGCTTAAACTAATTGATGAAAAGTGTTTCACACATTTTAATGACACACATTGCATCAGATCAGAGGGGTTGGGATTAAGTAGATCTCTTAATTCGAAGTAATTTTTAAATTGCTTAAGTTTCCGCTGCAAATCTATTCAACGCTCTTCCAGCTTTGCCATCACCGAATAACCGATCCTAAACACCTTATGCTAAATAGATGGATAAAGGCTAGGAAAAGAGAGATAATTATTAGAAATTCAGAGTTGGAGGAAATGAAGAGTTTAAGTAAAAAGGAGACTTATAACATACAAATAACCCACTAATTCGTGCCTAGCCGACCCTAGACAACCTCTGAAGCCTGGAGAACGAGGAAGAGGAGCTTTTGGACATGGAGAGCAAGGAGAATGAGGCTAGGAACAAGGGGATTTCGTTTTCTTCAACCTTTCTTGCCCTAGGATTCATAGCGTGAAAAGGTAGGCAATCTCTCAAGCAAAAACTAAATAACTTCGACCCTAGGTAGACCATGATCCATCTTCAAAAGTCTCATATTTTCCCCAATTTTTGTTGTGCCATTTAGGAGTATTTCATGCTCCAATTCCTGATGAAAATATGTACCCGATTTGACATGTTTACTTTAAATCCATATCTACACTTAATTAATCATGCCCTGAAACTTTTACCATAATAACTGCATGATGTTGGGAATCTAATGCCCTATTTTCCCCAATTTCTATCAAGTACCCTGCTCGAATTAAATCATTTTCCTCTACTGTATCTGATTTTGGGATCTTCATAAATACCTCATTCTTAGCATGATCATATCAAGTCGGAACCCAAATTATTCGTTACTGTGAATACTTCTACATGTCTGGTTTTATTTAAAATTGATTTTGGATTTTTCATACTGTATACGAATTTATATGTTTTTGAATAGTTCTATGTCAAGTCTATGGAGGACTGGACCAAGTTCCAAAGTGAACCAATTCACTTTTGGGGCTCGGCCGGACCCTCTGAGAACGCGACGGCTCGATTCGTCGTCATTCTCAAAAGGTCACGACAGAGGGGCACATCGCGACATGAACGCGACGGCCCGACACATCGCGTTCTTCACATTCTGTACCGATTGGCCTAAACACGACAGACCCTTACGTCATGTTCTGGACCGTTTGCTCAAATCGCGACCGGTCACCCCATCACGATTACAACATCAAACGATTTACCTGACCCAGTTCTTGTGAACACGACCGACCTACCCGTCGTGATTTTTTAACGTGACAGGTACCTCCATCGCGTTTCTACTATGTAAACCAGAACCCTAATTATCATGCCTATCTTGTTAATCATGTATTATAACCCTTGTATAACTCCTAAAATGTACTGTTACGAACAGTAACGACATCTTTATGTGTAATGGGTAATATTCACATGATTCCTACTAATTAAAAGATGTGTGCACAATTATCTCTTACTCACTGATTCTCTTACACATGCATACACTAAACATGAATCCTTGCCATGAAACCTTACCAAAATTATTCAATAATATATATGGTAATTAAGTGCAATTATTCATGTAAATTCCTATTTATTTTAAATGAACTTGTCTTGTTTTAATCGCTTGATTTCACACCATTATCGCATCCCTCTGCCTTCGAGCACTCGAGGCAAGACGGACAATGTTTCTTACACACTTCTATCTTGACTTGGATGACCTCTCTATTGGGAATACTCCTGACAAGATCAGGAACTTCATTTCAAGGCCTCCGTAAGACTCCTTGGCTTTGGCGGATGTCCATTGCCGACGAGCAGGTTATACCATCAATACCTATTTTACCCTTAGGGATCAACATGATCCAAAGGCCTTAATTTGTTCTCTGTTACATTGAGATCACACTGGACCTCTCGCCTGTGTTCAAGCATGACTATTGGGCGGTTGTGACTTCTACCGGACAGCCGGCACACGACCGTGTGTGTTGTGCAACTGTTATTATCGCCTATTTAACGATGATTTACGAATGTAACCCTCGATCTCATCTACTACTCTTTTTTCTCTCATCTGTTCACATTTCTTCTATACTCTCATATTCATCAATTACTCTCATCTATTCTTAGTACTCTATTTGGCGATCCATTTGATTATCTAAGATAACAAACATAATCATGCCAAGCAACATTATAAAGGGCCCGATCTGGTCCTGGGAGGTGCACCCGAAAGGCTATAACTCGCGGGGGTTTAATAATCAGGATATACGACATAATACCCAAGTGCCATACTATCAAGATTTAATCTATGACAATCAATTACTATACTATGTTCTCTCGACTGACAAGAAGTTTGACCAAATGTGCTATCTCGACTAGTGCACTTTTGTGCAAACGTACATTTATCTCGTTATATGGCTAAGTCGTTATCATGCTTGTTGTACTATTTTCATGTGCAAGTGTTATCGTTCTCTTGCTATCGCGTGACATTGACCTCTTGAATATACTTGAACATATCGCTAGTTATCCTGCTTTACAAGATATTAATCACTTAAAGCATGCTTGTTTACATGAGATATTAAGTCCTACTAGGCGATTATCGCTCATCCTGCACTATTTATTTCATGTGTTTAGGTGAGTCTGACGAAGACTACCACACGCATGAGGATAGGGATGAGGATGTGCAGGAGTGACCAGTCATTTCAACAACCAAAGCTTTTAGTAGTTAATTAGATGGATAGTTAGTTTGTAGTTGTTTTATTTTGAGTAAAGTACTCTGGGCCCATATTTATCGCTCTGAATTAGTGATTGTAATAGATGATTAGTGGAATTATTAATGAAGCTGGGTCGTTTGATATTATTTCAATCTGTGCAATAGTTTGATGTCTAATTCTCACTCTATACTATTATTTATTTGTATTATCACTCCGTATTCTGCATCGTGATGTTAAAAATATGTTTTCTATCTGCATCTCATTTTAGCCATTGACAAATCTAACTTTAGTCAAAGACTTTCTCAGCCGCTTACATATAATCGTTGGCAAAGTCTATTTTCTTTAGTGGGTGTTAGCTCATCTAATAATTCTATCATCCAGATTGCCAGCCTCTTTTGAGGACAGAACGCAGAGAGGAATGAAGCCATGTTGCTCTTGCAAATTCACAGTCGAGAAGGATGTAGTAATTGTTTCTTCATCTTTTAAGAATATAGGGCAGAGGACATCTGTACTCGGTAAGAACCTAATCAGTCGAGCATTGGATGGCAATGCGTTTTGCAAACATTTGCAGATAATAAGGTGACTCTTGGAGACAATTTTGGTGTTGCCGTCAGTGATTATGCTGCCTTGATAGTAAAGAGCCCGTTTTTAGAAGCTTTCCAAACTCTTTGATTCTTTAGTTGTGATGGGGTTTGAGGATGTGGAGATTACAGATATCCTTGGCAACAATCACCATGTTCTTGCATACATTCCCATACAGAAGAGGATACAGCAGTGTCTTGTAGAATTTTTATAAAAATCTTTTTCCAAGAATATTTTGAGAACGAAGTTGTGATTTTTTGTTTCTTCCATGCGGGTTTTTTATCTTTTTGTTTTTCAATTTAGAAGACCCAACGTTGGCCATTTTATAATGAAAGTTACTGAAACCGTAGGTTAAAGCCTTATACAAGTTGGGTGACATAAGTCAAATATGAGGACCATAAAAAAAATAGTAGAAATTAATTAAAACTTCGTAGAAGACCTATCCCAAGAATAAATACATTGAAGAATAGGTCGTGCACTAATTTTTAATGTGGGGAGCAACGCTCAACATCATCATCTTATGTTTCTTTACCAGACACTTCATAATCAAATTAATATCGAGACATAAAAATATTTTTAACTTTAGAGAGTTCAACAACCGAACTATACTTGGCCCTTCATTCTATAACATTATCTTGTGGAACTAAAACTGGGGAGGATACAACTATAGCATCACTTAGTTTCAAAGGGCTCGGAGAGCGGTCCGGAGGAGTTAATAGGCAAATCTTAACACCCCTTTTACCACAAGGCCCTGTTAAAAGGTTCCGACGTCCCAAGAATGAGCTGCCCGAAGGCGAATTGAAGTACCCTCCGTTAGCCACCTTTGAAGTTCGCAGAGTCTTGGAGATTCCACTCCTGATATTCTACCGTTTTAGATATAGCTTGAGCATTATCCATTAAATGTTCCCCTTGTTGGGCCCTGGTTCAATGGGCCAGAAGATGTGCTTCACCGGAGGTTAGCAATTCCTCCATTTCGTGGCCTCCACCAGAAGCCGATGCCTGTTGCAAAATACCCGTAGGATAGCCCGACTTCTCCACTCCGCCTACATCCATTCCCGGGGATAAACCGGGCAAGCTAACGGCATCAAATCCGGATCAGCTACAATATCCGTGAAGGGTGCTCAACGATTTGAGCTGGCACAGAAGAAGCCAGCTGCTGAATCGGCGAAGATATCGGAGCCGTATTGGAGTGATCCACCAAATTAAGTCGGTAGCGGATGCTGCAACACAACTGCGCCTTGTGCCACCGTGGACGGTCGTTATTTTGCCGGAGCACTCGCGTCGACAGGCAATACCGGAGTTTCCATGGCCGGGTTCTGTGCATTCTCTGCATCTTGCAAGAGACCAACAGAGCTGATGGTCTCAGCCCGCACAGGGTTGTCACGGGGACGCCATTCAGATCTAACTTTCTGAGGTGCAGTGTGCACAGTCGCCCCTGAGGATCCTTAGCCGGTGGCTCCGCCTGTGATGTCTTTTTACAGGAATCATGCCCAATGTCCCAGCCAAAACAAATGGAGCAGTAAGAGGGAAACTTGGATAAAAAATGGGTTGCTAATCTACTGCCCCAGGAAAGCCTATCCAGATATGCTTCGGCGGAGGCTTTGAAACATCAACTTCCACCACTATAAGAAAAAAAGTATTTGTCAACCACTATATATCAGCAGCTACAATTATCCACTGACATAATTAATATTTGTCAACGGTTAAAAATAGTTGTTGACATATTAGGTATTATCAACGGCTAATTAAGTCGTTGATAAAGTCAATGCCAAATGATGATTATATAAACGGCTAATTTTGGCCGCTGACATAAGTTAGACATTTATCAACAGCTAAAAATCACCGTTGATGTAATTACTATATATCAGCGGCTGATGTAAGTAGTTGACATATGTTTAGTTTTTTTCAGCGAATTAACATGTCCGTTGACGTGTATCTTTTTTGTCAACGGCTAAAATTAGCCATTGATGTAAATTAGTAATATGTTAGCGGCTATAATTAGCCGCTGACAAAACTCATTTTTATCATCGGCTACAACTAGTCGTGGACAAAATTGTACTCTATGTCTACGGCTAGTTTTAGCCGCTGACATATATTTAAACAAAAATGATAAAACCTGAAGGTCCACCCTCTCTCTGCCTGCTCTCTCCTACCCTGGTCAATTCCTTCCCGATGACACCCTCGTCTAGATTAGTGGCGATTTAGATAACTTTTAGAGGCACAAGGCATTCCGCCCGTACTGTCGTGGCAACCCGCTAAACCTCTATGAGTAGGAGGAGCTTGAGGCTCCCGAACTCACCGTCAGATGTTACTATGCCACAACCTATATATACAGTCCTTCTTCGATCACTGATGATCGAAGAGGGACATTGACTATCATATATAATGGAGATTTTAATCATTTTTGGGTGTGTAATCAAATGTGTCAATCAATACGTAATTGATCTGATTAGAGTACCATTTATTTTTATTTATATATAATGATTGAGTACAACACATTGTCGTATAGTTGATTTACCTATATGATCTTCATTGATGTATAATATGATTGATCGAATATTAATATATATTACTCTCTCCATGTGCTTTTGTGTGTACATGCCATCTTCTTTCTAATCTACAGTTTTGAGACTTCATCCACATGTATTTGACGCTCCATTTTTTGGCGATGAGAACCGGTGAAGCGGCCTAGCTCTCCACTTGTGGTAGGAAGTTTTCCTTCTATGCACACTGCAAGTCGCCATTTCTCATGTAGTATGATTGCGACGACCCTCATTATACCGGTACGGTTATACCAACCACGTCGGTATAGCGAGCGTCATCACAATGGGACATTACCCAATAATGACATTCAACTGAGATACACGTGAATATAAGAACAGAGTAGCGGAAGTAAAAGAACCACTGTCTTCATTCATTCATCATCCACATTTAACATACATGATTTGATAACATTTAAAGAACTAAAAGTCCACATAATTCAAATTGCTGAAAATTAAATACATAAATGTCCACAATTATACATTCTTCCATGATAAAGATAGTACAATGTTCAATTTACATACTATGAAAATCACAAAAAGTCACAAGTACTCCAGCAACGCTCTAATCTCCGCGCTCGGAGTCGGTCTCCAACGTCTCCTCCACTAGTGTCTCGTCACCAATTACACCTGTACGCTGCAGCAAATAGTGAGTCTAAAAGACTCAGCAAGTAATTCTACACATACCGTACATGCACATATCATAGTAGGTTCTACATACACGTTCACAAGACACAACATATAGCATGCTTGACATTAAATTTTACAATCTATCATGGTGAATCTACAAATTTAAACACATGGACTATGCTTTCAGATTTCCTAAAATAGGATCACCTATCACATGCTTTCTATTCATTTCTCACATAAAAATCTACCTTCAACCAACCAAGACATGAAGCCATTGACATAAATTTCCGAGCATGCATAAAAGGAAACATACCTAACATGGAATCTACACATTCCTACACATATACATAACCATTTTACATGCTTTAACTTGTTGGTTTTACATGATTTAGCAACCATAATCTAACACATGAGAGCTACAACACGATTTAAATGACAACATGTGAACAATCAAGTATGAAAGTTGTTTATATATGCTTAACAATTATCCCTAGCATGGATTCTAGGCATTTTGCATACATAAACTGATCATAACATAGTAAAGCTACTGTTTCAGCTTGATTTCAGATTGTCATAACATGGATTACAAACTCACATCCTCACATTTTGGTTTCACATTTTTACACAATTTCAAATTCACATATTTCACACTTTACACATGCACTTTTACACATTGTTCACATTCACATTTTTCACATGAACACATACACATTACACATTCACATTTACACATTCACATTTAGTGCCGTGACACATAGTCCAAACACCAAAGAAGGACACAACACATCACATCACATAGACGCCATCTAGGCAATACAATGGCGACTCTTGGACTACGCAGACGGGAGAACAAGTCTCCACCCTAACCAGTGGTACTTGTCCACCTCCAGGATTTCCCCCTAATGCCCTTAGGGTCACTACACATTGAACCTTCTCAGGGGGACTTTTCCCTGATACGGTTCCACTGCCCTCTGCGGAAGCAGTGTCACATTGGCACAAGTTACACATTACACATTTTTACCAATTTTAACACATTGGTTTACACATGTCACTCTCATTTCATTCACTTTCTTACTCACATGCACACTTCTCTATTTTTCCTAACATGGCAATACAATTACAGAAGTTTAGCACTCAGGAAAATTCACTAATCAGGTTGCTATATACAAAATCAAATCATTTTACGAAGGCATGCATTAGTTTCTCATTTTTTCATGGAAAATTCATATTGCATCATATACTAGCCCAAATCACCTGAAATTTTAATCACTAGCTGATTTCGGGTTAGGATCCCACATGCAAATTTTCAGATTTTTCTAACCTAAATCATAATGACAGAAAATCTGACATCAAATTCACATGCTATTCACAATTAAGTTAGCATGGAGTTGAATAACAATCACAAGTTTTAACAACCCACTGTCTGAGCCCTAGCATGCATAGAGCCACATGATTTATTCCCAAACATTGGGCAATACACAATTTACGGAAGATTTATCGTGACCTATGCATGATTTCTATTTCCAAAATAGAAAATTCAATAAATCATATAAGCATGGAAAATTCCAGAAATTCATAGCACAGACAGGGTGGTACATACTTGGTCTAACAAAATTAAGGCAACATGATTTTAGCACGGATTATCAGGATAATGGTGAGAACATACACATGAACATTCTTCCACATGCTTTCAAATATGTAAATAAGCTCTACCATCCACGAAATAAGAGTACATTCACATTCCATCCATCACATTAGCTAGTATACATAGCATATAAGAGATTACATTATGTCCTCATCGTGAAACATATCGAAATTAGTCATATAGAAGGGCAGAACAGCTTGCTGTTCTGCTCAGAAGAACTTAGCGGCAAGCTGTGGCTGCTAATTCATGTCAGCGGCATAATCGCTGGACGCTAAGCATGATCTTAGAGGCAAGGGATATTGCCGTTAATGTCAGGTCTGTGCAGAATACAGATCCGAGCTCCAAAGATGGGGTGAATTTGGGGGTCTAGGACACGAGGGAAAATATATAAAAATAGTAAAACCATCCTAGACACATACAGGGACGTTATGGGTAGGGTACTTGCCTCTGAAAAATACTCCAAGGGATCAAAGGTGGCGGTGAAGCTCTCCTTGGGCAGTCCAAGAAGCCTCCAATGACACCTTCCTCCGGGTTCTTGACTGATGTAGACACCAAGGAGAAGTCGGGGAAGCCTTCCCTGATGCTCAAGCTGTCTCCCAGTCATTGTAGATGGCCGGATGTAGCTCCAAATCCCCGGATCTAAGCTTGCAGAACCAGGTCTTTCTCACAGAACTAGGGTTTCTTTTTCTTGTCTTTGCAAAGAGCCAAAGAGGGGTTTTCTGGTTGCAAAGGGGGTTTGTATATAGAGGAGAGGAGCTCTCCTCTCACGCAGGTCAGACAAGAGGGCCATCAGACCGTTGGAGACAGCTCCCCAATGGGTGAGCTAGCTTGCTCCCGGAATTCTGGGCTCTGCAACGCATGCAGGTCAGAGAAGTGGCGTCCACCTCGCTGGACGCTGGACTTAGTGTTGGCGTCCATAGGGTTGACACCTACACCACAAGCGTCCATTGATATTGACGCCAATCTGGCCTTCGGCCAGAACTCCAAAACATGCAGAAACCATGCACATTTACACCTATATACATGCCATATGTATACGTTATCATGTACACACTACCATCATACCATTATACACTATTTACATTAGTTTATACACATGCATGCAATAGTATACTACTAGTACTTACGTAAATAGTTACATACGTACATACACAACATGAATTATTTACATGCAATACAATAATGCAATAAAATTCGAGGGCCTTACACCCTCTCCCCCTTAAAGAAACTTCGTCCTCGAAGTTAGAACGACGCTACTCAAACAAAAGGGGATATTTCTTCTTCATCGCATCCTCAAGCTCCCAAGTAGCCTCCTCTCGTGAGAAGTTCCGCCAGAGAACTTTCACCGACGCAATACTCTTGTTTCGGAGATGCTGAACCTTCGGTCAAGAATAGCTACTGGTTGCTCGACATACGACAGATCTAGCTGAATCTCCACTGGCTTATGACTAATCACATGAGATGGATCTCGACATACTTCCTGAGCATCGAATGGAATACGTGGAAAGGGTGAACGCTAGCAAAGCTGGGGGGTATGCTAGCTCATATGCCCCACTGCCCAAACGTCTGAGAATCTCATAATGGGCCATGAACCTAGGGATCAACTTACTATGCCTGCCAAATCTGACAACACCTCGAGTAGGCGATATCTTCAAGAAGACATGATCGCCAACCTCGAACTCAAGATCATTCTTCCTGTTGTCGTCATAGCTCTTCTGCCTATCCTGAGCCGCGACAAGCCTCTTCCTGATAAGCTAGACCTTATCCGAAGTCTCCTGAACTAACTCCGGACCGATCAGCTGCCTATCACCAGTCTCCTCCCAACATAACGGAGATCTACAGGGCCTACCATACAACGCCTCAAATGGAGCCATACCAATACTCGCATGAAAACTGTTGTTGTATGCGAACTCCACTAGAGGTAAATGATGCTCCCAATCATCCTTCCAATCCAAAACACACGCTCTCAACATATCCTCGAGCATCTGGATAGTCCTTTCAGACTGTCCATCAGTCTGGGGATGAAACGCCGAACTGAGCTTTAGCTCCGAACCTAAAGCATCCTGAAGACCCTTCCACAACCTCGAAGTAAATCTCGGATCACGATCCGAAATGATCGACTTCGGCACACCATGCAATCTAATGATACTACTAACATACAATCTAGCTAAACTCTCTACTGACTGCTTCTTCTTCATAGGCAAGAAATGAGCAGTCTTCGAGAATCTATCTACAACTACCCAAATCGAGTCATTGCCCCTTCTAGATCGAGGCAAACCCGAAACAAAGTCCATAGTGACAGCTTCCCACTTCCACACTGGGATGTCCATCCTTTGCATAAGGCCAGATGGTCGTTGTCGCTCGGCCTTCACTTGCTGGCATACTAAACACCGGGATACATAATCCGCTACATCCCTCTTCATGCCAGACCACCAAAAGGATCTCTTCAAATCCTGGTACATCTTTGTGTTACCCGGATGAATAGAGAATCGCGATCTGTGAGCTTCCGCTAACACATGCTCACGGACATCTACTAAATCGGGGACACAAACACGGTGCTGAAATCTAATCACACCGTCCTCATCAGAGCAATGCCGCCTTGCCCACTAACTCTAAGAGTCTAGGGTCGGCTCCCTGTTGCTCGATCACCTCATCCAAAACCGAGGACTAAGAGATAACTGAGCTACAAAAGCCTGACATAGCGATGGCTCTAACTCAGTCAATGCGCAAGCCGCATCTTCCAACATCTTCCAATCTTACTGGAGAGATGGCCTCTTTCTACTGAACGCATCCTCTACAACATTCGCCTTTCCAGGGTGATACTAAAGGTCGAAGTCATAGTCCTTCAAGAACTCAATCCATCTCCTCTGCCTCAGGTTTAATTCCTTTTGGGAGAAAAGATACTTAAGCTCTTGTGGTCGGTAAACACCTCAAATCTGACACCATAAAGATAGTGCCTCCAGATCTTTAGTGCATGAACCACTGCTGCGAGCTCCAAGTCATGAGTCGGATAGTTCCTCTCATGCTCTTCAACTGACGAGAAGCATAAGCCACTACCCTTCCTGCTGCATTAGCACACATTCTAACCAATCCGAGATGCATCCTTGTAGATAGCAAAACCCTCTACACCGCTCGGTAAGACTAACACCGGGGCTGTCGTGAGCTTAGTCTTCAATAATTGAAAACTACTCTCACACTTCTCGACCAACAAACTTCACTCCCTTTCTGGTAAGCTGAGTCAAAGGGGCGGCGATGGATGAAAATCCCTCAATAATTGCCGATAGTAACCAGCTAAACCAATAAAACTACGAATCTCCGAAGGGGTCTTGGGAACCTCCCAATCCATAACTGCCTGGACCATTGCTGGATCCACTGCAACACCAGCACCGAGATAACATGCCGAGGAAATGAACCTCGCGCAACCAAAAATCGCACTTGCTGAACTTAGCGTACAGCTTGTGCTCACGAAGAACCTCTAACACTAACCTCAAATGCTGACGGTGTGTGGCCTCGTCCGAGAGTAGACCACATCATCAATAAACACCACGAAAAAGCTATCTAATAAGGCCTAAACACCCTGTTCATGAGATCCATGAACACTGCAGGGGCATTGGTCAATCCGAAAGGAAGGACCAAAAACTCATAATGTCCATAACGGGTTCTAAACGCCGTCTTGCATACGTCCTCACTCTGAATCCTCAACTGATGATAACTAGATCGCAAATCAATCTTAGAAAAGACTGATGCCTCTCCGCAACTGGTCAAACAGATCATCAATACGAGGTAAGGGATACCTGTTCTTCATAGTCACTTGGTTCAGCTTCCTGTAGTCAATGCATAACCTAAGTGACCCAGCTTTCTTCTTGACAAACAATACAGGTGCGGCCCAAGGGGAAATACTAGGGCGAATAAATCCCTTATCTAGCAACTCTTGCAATTGCTTCCTCAACTCAGCTAACTCCGTAGGGGCCATCCGATATGGAGCCTTCGAGATAGGAGAGGTGCCCGGAAGCAACTCTATGGTAAAGTCTATCTCTCTATTCGGTGGCAACTAGACAAATTATCAGGAAAGACGTCTGGAAATCCTGCACTACCTCAATCTCTGCAAGAGTAGGTGACTCATCAGTCTCTGGCACTAGTACCACGCTGGCAAGAAAAGCGTCACAACCCTTGCTCACCATGCGCATCGCCTTCATGGCAGAGATGACTAACTTTCCCGCCAAGTTCCTTGGCAAGGATGAGAGAACTCGTCCTCACCAGGAATGCGGAAAACAATCCTCTCCGGCGACAATCCACTAACGCATAGTGCTCCTCTAGCCAATCTAGACCAAGAATAGCATCATAGTCCTTCATCTTTAGCAAGAAGAAACACCATCTAGGATTCTATCCTCAATGCACACAGGTAACGACGGAATGCACTTCCTAGTCGATACCGTACCCGCAGGGGTGTGCACAGACAAAGGACCTCTAATCCTCAGACTCTACACCTGACTCTAGGGCTAACTGCCTAGTGAACCGCTCAGAAATGAACGAGTGAGTAGCACCCGTATCAAACAAAACCTGAGCGTGCACACCTAGAAGTAAAACCGTACCTTCGGTGACATGCTCTGCCTGCTCGGCGTCCTCACGAGCTAAAGCAAACACTCGAGCTGGGGCTCGAGGCCTTCCTGGTCTTCCTATAGCTGGCGCGGCTGTCGCTACGCTGCTGGGGCTGGCGCTCCGCGCTGGACTCCCTGCTGAAGTCTTGGGCAATCCTTGATCTTGTGGTCGCTGCTTCCGCACTTCAAGCACTTGCCCATAATCATCCAACATTCGGTACCACCATGTGTCTTCCCACAGTGGGGACACTCTTTCTTCACCAAGGGGAACGTACAGAAGGTACCTGAGAACTGCCGATTGCCACGGATCGCTGCGGTGTCTGGTACACCGCTTCTTCTTGTCTTGCCATTGGAAAGACGCTGCTAGCCTCTTCTGCGAAGCTTTCTTTTCTTCCAGGTATTGCTCCATCTCTCTCTCCTGCCTACAAGCAGCACTGAGGGCCTCGTCCAACGTGCGGTGGTCAAATGCCATGAGTCTCGTCCGCAGTGATGGCTTGAGTCCCATCACGAACTTCTTTGTCTTCCTGCGCTCGTCTGCCACGATATGAGGTGCATATTTAGAGAGTTCAGAAAATCTAGTCTCATATTCCAGCACAGTCATGGAGCCTTGAGCCAAAGATAGAATTCCTGCTCCATCCGATCTTGCACATGCTCGGGGACGAACTTGGCCCGAAAGAGCCTCACGAACTCGTCCAAGCAACATCGATAGCTCCGTCCTCAAACCGAGTACGCAGCAATGAAGCCCACCATACATCAGCTCTTTCCTGCAGTACACCGTTCATAAGCACCATCTAAACAAATCTAGCTTAACAAACACACAAGCATATAAACTAAAGCATATCTGTAGCATGTAGGTGGCCAATGTAACCTTATCTTCACCTGCACACCTGATGGCTCGGAAGATCTTTTCTATCTCCCTCATCCAACTTTCAGCCAACAAAGGATCGCTCTCCCCCTTAAAAGAGGGTGGCAGCATCCTCTTGAACTCTCCATGGTAGAAGGTCCACCATGGTCCTGAGCTGGTACTTGAGCCTGGTACATCACAGCAAGCAATACACAATCAACATAATATCGCAAATCAAATAAAACAGCTAATAATTCATTTTATTAGTCTAACCTAGCCTCCAACTGAGCCTGGAGTGCTGCCTGGGTATGAGCCTGCGTCTGCATGGCTTGCACCAGACCTTGCATGAATACTCCATAATCCACAGGTGGCGGTGGGGGAAGTAAAGGACCTTGCGGTGTCGGGGCCTGCTGCTCCGCCGCGCGTCACGTCGCGGTTCGTCCTCATGGGCCGACGCTCCGCCACGCCTACCTCTCGAGCCATGGCTGTAATAAATTTCAGCCACCATCAGAGCTAGGTTACTAAGTTTTCTAACCATCTTCTTATCTACTTTCATTCATTATTAATCAATTTTACACATGTGGACATTCCTATGTAGATTTAGCATGTAATGAGATGATGACTTAGGTATATTCATGTGCAATCTCAACCGGTTGCTCTGATACCATCTCTCTGCGATGACCCTCATTATACCGGTACGGTTATACCAACCCACGTCGGTATAGCGAGCGTCATCACAGTGGGACATTTACCCAACAATGACATTCAGCTGAGATACACGTGAATATAAGAACAGAGTAGCGGAAGTAAAAGAACCACTGTCTTCATTCATTCATCATCCACATTTAACATACATGATTTGATAACATTTAAAGAACTAAAAGTCCACATAATTCAAATTGCTGAAAATTAAATACATAAATGTCCACACTTATCATTCTTCCATGATAAAGATAGTACAATGTTCAATTACATACTATGAAAATCGCAAAAAGTCACAAGTACTCCAGCAACTCTCTAATCTCCGTGCTCGGAGTCGGTCTCAACGTCTCCTCCACTAGTGTCTCGTCACCAACTACACCTGTACGCCGAAGCAAATAGTGAGTCTAAAAGACTTAGCAAGTAATTCTACACATACCGTACATGCAATATCATAGTAGGTTCTACATACACGTCACAAGACACAACATATAACATGCTTGACATTAAATTTTACAACTATCATGGTGAATCTACAAATAACACATGGACTATGCTTTCAGATTTCCTAAAATAGGATCACCTATCACATGCTTTCTATTCATTTCCTACATAAAATCTACCTTCAACCAACCAAGAAATGAAAGCCATTGACATAATTTCCAAGCATGCATGAAAGGAAAATATCCTAACATGGAATCTACACATTCCTACCATACACGTAACCATTTTACATGCTTTAACTTGCTGGTTTTACATACTTTAGCAAACATAATCTAACACATGAGAGCTACAACAACGATTTTAATGACAACATGTGAACAATCAAGTATGGAAGTGTTTATATATGTTTAACAATTATCCCTAGCATGGATTCTAGGCATTTTGCATACATAAACGTGATCATAACATAGTAAAGCTACTGTTTCAGCATGATTTCAGATTGTCATAACATGAATTACAAACTCACATCCTCACATTTGGTTTCACATTTTTACACAATTTCAAATTCGCATATTTCACACTTTACACATGCACTTTTACACATTGTTCACATTCACATTTTTCACATGAACACATTCACATTTACACATTCAATTTAGTGCCGTGACACATAGTCCAAACCACCAAAGAAGGACACAACACATCACATCACATAGACGCCATCTAGGCAATACAATGGCGACTCTTGCACAGCACAGACCGGGAGAACAAGTCTCCACCCTAACCAGTGGTACTTGTCCACCTCCAAGATTTTCCCCTAATGCCCTTAGGGTCACTACACATTGAACCTTCTCAGAGGGACTTTTCTCTGATACAGTTCCACTGCCCTCTGCGGAAGCAGTGTCACATTTGGCACAAGTTACACATTACACATTTTTACCGATTTTAACACATAGGTTTACACATGTCACTCTCATTTCATTCACTTTCTTACTCACATGCACACTTCTCTGTTTTTCCTAACATGGCACTACAATTACAGAAGTTTAGCACTCAAGAAAATTCACTAATCAGGTTGCTATATACAAAATCAAATCATTTTACGAAGGCATGCATTAGTTTCACATTTTTACATCGAAAATTCATATTGCATCATATACTGGTCCAAATCACCTATAATTTTAACCACTGGTTGATTTCGGGTTTAGGATCCCACATGCAAATTTTCAGATTTTTCTAACCTAAAACGTAATTACAGAAAATCTGACATCAAATTCACATGCTATTCACAATTTAAGTTAGCATGGAGTTGAATAACAATCACAAGTTTTAACAACCCACTGTCTGAGCCCTAGCATGCATAGAGCCACATGATTTATTCCCGAACTTATTGGGCAATACATAATTTACGGAAGATTTATTGTGACCTACGCATGATTTCTATTTTCCAAAATAGAAAATCAATAAATCATATAAGCATGGAAATTCCAGAAATTCAGAGCACAGACAGGGTGGTACATACTTGGTCTAACAAAATTAAGGCAACATGATTTTAGCACGGATTATCAGGATAATGGTGAGAACATACACGAACATTCTTCCACATGCTTTCAAATATGTAAATAAGCTCTACCATCCACGAAATAAGAGTACATTCACATTCCCATCCATCACATTAGCTACTATACATAGTATATAAGAGATTACATTATATCCTCATCGTGAAACATATCGAAATTAGTCATATAGAGGGCAGAACATGCTTGCTTTGTTCTGCTCAGAAGAACTTAGCGGCAAGCTGTGGCCGCTAATTCAATGTCAACGGCATAATCGCTGGACGCTAAGCATGATCTTAGCGGCAAGGGATATTGTCATTAATGTCAGGTCTGTGCAGAATACAGACCCGAGCTCCAAAGATGGGTGAATTTGGGGGTCTAGGACACGAGGGAAAATATATAAAAATAGTAAAACCATCCTAGACACATATAGGACGTTATGGGTAGGGTACTTGCCTTGAAAAATACTCAAAGGGATCAAAGGTGGCAGTGAAGCTCTCCTTGGGCAGTCCCAAGAAGCCTCCAATGACACCTTCCTCTGGGTTCTTGACTGATGTAGACACCAAGGAGAAGTCGGGGAAGCCTTCCCTGATGCTCCAGCTATCTCCCAGTCGTTGTAGATGGCCGGATGTAGCTCCAAATCTCCGGATCTAAGCTTGCAAAGCCAGGTCTTTCTCACAGAACTAGGGTTTCTCTTCTTCTCTTTTCGAAGAGCCAAAGAGGGGTTTTCTGGTTGCACAGGGGTTTGTATATAGAGGAGAGGAGCTCTCCTCTCACGCAGGTCGGACAAGAGGGCCATCAGACGTTGGAGACAGCTCCCCAATGGGTGAGCTAGCTTGCTCCCGAAATTCTGGGCTCTGCAACGCATGCAGGTCAGAGAAGTTGGCGTCCACATCGCTGGACGCTGGACTTAGTGTTGGCATCCATAGGGTTGACGCCTACACAACACAAGCATCCATTGATATTGACGCCAATCTGGCCTTCGGCCAGAACTCCAAACATGCAGAAACCATGCACATTTTACACCTATATACGTGCCATATGTATACGTTATCATGTACACACTACCATCATACCATTCATAACTATTTACATTAGTTATACACATGCATGCAATAGTATATTACTAGTACTTACGTAAATAGTTACATACATACATACACAACATGAATTATTTACATGCAATACAAATGCAATAAAATTCAGGGCCTTACAATGATATCTATCCAACTGATACCATCTGCTTCCCATCTCCCAAAGGTTCATCTCGATGCTGGCGGGCCATCATCCTTAATTCACAGCCATCGCGTGGGCCTCATCGCATGCATGTAGGCCCGTGTTAGCTCAATAGTCAGACGTTGGTAATATCATGATACCATATGAATACTACCGGCACCACATGCACTTGCATGTGACATATTTTTATTTACTTTTAAACATGTTTATATTTCAATAGTAATTATAATACTAAAAATAAAAATATTATTTATATTAGTATGTAATTTAAAATTAAATATGATTAATATATATTTCATCGATCCAAAAGACATTACCAAATACTGATAATTATTTATTGATATTTAAAAATATATACTTAAGTATGGTATTGTATTTTATCTAACTTATGTCAACAACTATCATAAATACTTAACACACACACAACACCCTCTCTGTCATATATTTGAGTGTAAATTTTATACTAACAAACATATAAATATATATTCTAATATATGTAAATAATTATATTTATGTATGTTTTAGATATATTCAAATATGGCATATATTTAGTCATATATATCTAATAATATTTAAAAATATATATTTAGTCATATATATAATTAATTAATTATAAAAATTATGTCAACGACTCATTTGGCCGTTGGCATATTCCCACTAACCCCACCCCCTTGCCATCCACGCAGAACCCTCTCCCCACTGATCTCTCCCGTCCGAACCCTCACCTGCGTGCGGCGATCTCCCCTCCCCGCTCCGTCACCGGTCGCCTCCGTCGTCGGCCGCCTCCACTACTGGCCGCCTCTGCTGTCGGCCCCTCCGCTGCTAGCCGCCTCCATGTTGAACCCTCTCCCCCTAACTGATCTCTGTCTCGCCTGAACCCTCTCCTACGCGCAGCAATCTCCCCACCCCTCTCTACCTCCGGTCGCCTCCGTCGTCGGCCCTCTCCGCTGCTAGCCACCTCCGCCCTGGCTCTCTGCGTCGTCGGCCTCTGCCCTAGCTCTCCCCCTCCGCGCCAGCCGCCTCTGCCCTAGCTCTCTGCCTCCACGCCGGCTACCTCCGTCCTAGCCTCCACGCCGGCTACCTCCGTCCTAGCCTCCTCGGCCGGCCGCTCCGGCTAGTTGGGGCCACCTCTCTCTCTCTCTCTCTCCTCTCTCTCTCTCTCTCTCTCTCTCTCTCTCTTCTCTCCTCTCTCTCTCTCTCTCTCTCTCTCTCTCTCTCTTTCTCTCATATGGTTATATGAATAACTATCACCGAGTGTCAGTTGCCCGCTCTACACAGCCAACACTTGTTCTCATCCTAATTTATCCACTGCATCTTCTGATTCTATTCAGTGACACTATTCAGAGGTTAATTGTTGTTGTATTCAGTTTCTGTGTTGTTCTTCATCGCAAGCAGGGTGGCATAAAGCTTCACAGCTTCCAGCTCATGGCCTTCTTGTTATGCTGGCACAATGGAAGGCACATACACTATTGTACCATATTAATCCACTATAAAGTGAATTACAACAAAGAGAAGAACCTAGATTTTTTTTTCTTTTCCATTACTTCCATTTTTCATTGTCCTCCTCTGTTCAACCCATATAGAGATTTTTTTGTTGCACTACCTATAAAGAAAGAATTGAGCTAAATGTGCAGGTTGATTTGGAGTCAGACCCTGTCTGTCTGTACTCCATATTATTGTACAGAGAAACACTACTTGCGGCTCGTCTGAGATGTCCCGTTCGCTGCCCATCTCTAGACACAAGAGATGGGTCCAACAGCCAATAATACGTGGCGAGGCCGACCCCTTATGTTGAGGGGTGGATGCCCTAGGCCGACAGTAAGTCTCAGTACACTACTGCATATTGCTAGTGAAACTAGATCTGTACTGATAAAAACTTAACTATATATGGACCTTAAGACTAGGGCTAGGGTGAGTCTTGGGCTTGCTCAGTTTGATGGCCCAATTGGGAAAAGTGACTGCTTTAGAAAAAAATGGGTGACGTCGTCATGAATCTTTGTCCCCTTTCTGTTCTCACAAACTTAACTGGAGAAACAAAAGATCACTTCCACTATATATATACATATATATATAAGAGCACAAGAAATTTTTTGTATTCGCAAACATATTTAGAGGTTATCTCCCAGTCTCACTCCTGATAACTTAAATCCATTTAGATAGTGGTAGAAATTGGCAATGCTTTATATGCTAATTTCTAGACATTCTTGGAGCCCCAAGCCCATATGTCCCCAATTCTCTGGATGTAACAAAGACAAGGGAACTGTTGAGATACCTTGGTGATAGCTTATGCACACTTTTGGTTGCAAAAGTACTGATGAATCATTGATTTTTCTACCTGAACATGACTCCACTTAATAACATTTAAATTAGGATCATATTTAAGTACCTGACTGTTAATATCAATATTGTTTATAATATAATCTTAACCATATAAATTCACCTATATGTATGATAGATAGACAGTTTGTCAATCATCAAAGTTATTGATAAATATATTTTGGTTATCTGCATGCACACATCCCTTAGACACACTTCAAATTATCTGGAACAGCACCTGTCGACAGGTACTCAATCGGAGGAAGGATAGATGAGATGAGGGAGTGACCACTATATGATGAGATGAGGGAGTGACCACTATATGATGAGATGAGGGAGTGACCAGTAGTCCCTAATCGAGGAAGGATAGATGTCATTTACATATAGATTGCAAGTGGGTGATAGTGAGTTAAAAATTTAAGAGCCAAAGTTTCAAGGTTGAAAAGTTTTTATTTAAAAAATATTATGGAATATATAATAAAATTATCAAAATTAGAAACATAAAAATAGATGTGGAATTGGGTGTTTCTACCTTCTCATCCTATAACTACTAAGTTATCAAAATTTCTTTTTGGAGTTCCGCATCCTATAAAAATATGAAAGAGTCAGCTAAATAGAAAACGAAGATCTGTTAGTAGCCCTAATTGCAAGGAATATTGAGAACTTGTCGATTTACTTCTTAGAAAGGTCAAAAGTACCGAGTTCAAATATAGAGAATATTGGGAATACATCAAGGTCTTAAACTTTATGTTTGTTATTAACCTTGGATAATTTTTCCTATTAAACTTGCTTAATTTTTGTACTTGTCATTCACATGTCTAATTTGAAAGATAAGACTTGAATATTTGTTGTAGATAAAGTATGACTTTGATGAGACTTATGGGATGGGGTGCTCAAAGACATATCATAGAAGTGGAGGTTCTTCAATAAGTAAGGTTCTTCAAGTACTTTCTCCATAGGCGTTACTTCAACCCAAAGTTGAGGGCTTCTCAACAAAAATATCTACATGTCAAAGTTGTTCCTTTGCAACAATGGAAAGAGGTTGTGAAATTTGGTCTACTAAGAGTGATAGCTGAGCTCACACATGTTGAATTGAAACATCCATATTGGAAAAATAAATTAATTCCTAATTACATGTTAATCCTCAAATTTTGGTGATCAAAAAGTATTTTGATCAATATATTTTGATAATGACAAATGTATTTTATGAAAGGAATTTAATTTTAAGTGGACTCAACTTTCTATGAACCCACAGCTTATTTTAGTCATATCAGACAAAGTTGAAGTACTCAAATTTCGCTAAATGTTATTTCGATACATGAAGAAGTTCTTGTTGTTTACATGAAAGAAAAGACTTCGATTATATGAAGAAGTGCTCACTTCAATTTCTCCAAGTATAACTTCAATTGTACGAAGTATCACTTCGATTACATGAGCAAATACATTGATTACAAGAACAAAGCGATTAATTGAAGCACTTCAATTATTAGAAGGCAACATCAATTTGACAAAGGCATTCTGTAACAGGGTGATGGTTTAAAAACCATCACACCAAAGTACCAAAACTTTTGACGAAGGCCACTTCGATTGAATGAAGTGTCACTTCAATTCAACGAAGGAAATTTTGATTGATCGAAGGTAACTTCGATTGATGAAAGCAACTTCGAGTGAATGACTTTGATTCAACAAATCTCAACTGAATGAAGGTAACTTCGATTCAAATATCACTTTAATTTAATTCTCTAAATGTTGTCAGGGAGTATTTGAGTTAATTGTGTGCACATACATTGTTTCAATATGTTTTGATGATGACATAAATCATGTGTGACTTGATGATGATGTATCTTGATGATGAACACAAGAAGCTTACTTGACTGAACTGATGTGTCGACACTTGTGACTCACATGTCGACACACAACTGTGGACATGAAGTCATGGCCCTTATCTATTAAAGATATTTCACTTTGATTCATAAACGTTTGTTAATGATATCTAAGTTGTTGATACTTGCTTGTAGGAAAATACATGATTCAAGGAAACCACAAATACCAAGCTCTATCTAAAGTTGAAGAGATTCAAGAATGTTCCACAGTAGTTGTCAACAATCACAGACTTGTCTGTCGACAACTAGAAGCAACCCACAACAGCAAGCTTCTGGAAAATCAAGTTAAGCAATAGCTGTCGACAACCAAGATGTATCTGTCAACAACCAGTGATAGCCCTCATCAACAAGCTTCCGAAAAAAATCAAGTCGAGCAGTAGCTGTCGACAACCAGAATGTGTCTATCGACAGCCTAGCTAAACAATCAACGATTCAGTTCTGGATAGAGATTTGCGATAGTAGCTGTCGACAACCTTCTTGCATCTGTCGACAACCATCATCCCAGCGCCAACACGTAAGACGCATGTGCTCTTTATTAGGGCGTCCTATTCTCGTACACACCCCTACAAGAACAAGTGGCATTTCCGACGGTAACTTTCCATCGAAAATCCGTCGGGAAAATAATTTTTCGACCACTTTCTAGTGACTGACCATCGGAAACAATCCGTCAGAAAAAAAAGTGTTAGAATTACCGACGACAACAAAATCCGTCGGTAAATCTGTCGGTATTTCTGGCAAAAATAATTGTTGGAAAATAATTCTTCTTGCTAATTTAGCGACGAAAAAAATCCATCAGTAAATTTCGATGGAGTACTCGGTCAGAAAATCCATTGGAACTTCCAAACCTTGGCCGACGGATAAGAGCGTTAGAAGTAGGAAACTTCTGATGGAAAATCTCCGTCGGTAATCTGTCAAAAAATCCGACGATGTTGTCGACGGATACATTCCATCGGAAACCATGTATGCCACGTTGTTTTCGACGGAAACTATCCATCAGAAACTCTTCATTCTGTATATTTTCCCTTCATTGACATTTACACAACGGGCAATATTCGAGACATATCTATCTGGAAATCTTAATTGCTTGAACCATTGACATACTTCCTTAATCTGTCTGGACCCAAGCATCTATGAAGCTTTAGGTTGAACAACGTTTCCTCTAACATACTACAGTTCTAGTTCTGGACATCTACAAAGTACTTTCAAATCCATTCGTGCCTTGACGTTATCCTTCGTTTTGCCTTTGACGTCCATAATTGTGTTGAACACATTATCAAAAACATTCTTCTCTATATGCATGATGTCTAGGTTATGCCGTATCAAAGCGCTGACCAATAAGACAATTCCCAAAAGACACTTTGTCTCACCCAATTGTGATCCTTCCCAACCCTACGATTTGTCGGGTACTACTAGCCATTTTGATACAGTCGGTAAGTTCTGGACCCGCCTCACCATGTTTCCACCAGACACCCATTCCATCTACCTCATCCAATTCAATTGTATTTTTCATAAATGAATCCTTCTACTTTCAGAAAGTATGGTCACTTGGTAGAAACCGACGATGACAATCGACCAACATGCTTTTCCCCCAGATTTCAACATGAATGATTTTGAATCCTCCATACATTAAGGACATGCCAACCTCTCATGTGTGCTCCATCCAGATAGCATGTCATATGCTAGAAAGTCACTTATTGTCCACATTAATGCAGCCTTCAAATTGAAA
>CM024763.1:108876983-109017833 GCA_014218235.1 Colocasia esculenta | reverse complement strand
GACGTCAGAAGCAGACAAGTCTGAGTACTCGCGCCAAACCGTGGCGGCCCGGAAGCGAGAGGCCCGAGAAGTCTTCGTCGACAAGGGACACGTACCCCGGATGTCAGAAAACCCACCGTCCGGAGTGGAGTTCGAAGTCGCGCCTGAAGCCGAAGGGTTCCGGGAGATCAAATGCATGTGCCTCCAGAAAACGGGGACAAACGCACGTGGGACGGCCGAAGAAGCACAAGCGACACACGTATACGCGCGCGCGGCACGGCCGTCAACCAACAAACCGAACCAAGAGAGGCCCACAGAGCTCTCTCCCAAGTTTTCTCCTCCCGGGAAGTGCGGAGAAAATGGCATGAAAGGAAGTGAGGCCCCACCTTAAATAGGTGGTGGGCCAAAACAAACCCCAAGGGGGCCGCCAGTCATCATGAGGTCACCATCGGTTGGGGCACTCTCTCTCTCCCCTCTCCCACGCATGTAAGGGGCCGAAACCCCTATAAATACCCCCCCTATTCCAAAGGAAAGGGGGGTCTTCCACTGGCTCTGGCGAAGCCCTGTCGGGTCTTCCACTGGCTCTGGAAGCCCTGTCGGGTCTTCCACTGGCTCTGGCGAAGCCCTGTCGGGTCTTCAACTTGCTCCGGCGAAGCCCTGTTGGAAAAATCCCAGGAAAATAGAAAAAAAAGCATTTGCTCATTCCCCCTCTCATTCTCAAATCCCTCCCGTCCGGTGTGTGAAGGTACAAATCCCCTTCTTTAGCCCGATAGGCCAGGCACGGAAAGGAGAGCGGTCGGTGTAATCGTCATCAGCATCCTTCTTAATCTCCATCCCCCACATCGAGCGAGTCTCTGTGGGGTGATATTCCCGGGGTTTAAATGTCGTCCATATCGAGCGAGTCTCTATGGACACATGGTATTTAAATACCCATGTTCTCCCCGCCCATCGAGCGAGTCTCTGGGATGGTGGATTTTGTGCTTATATGTATATGTTTTCTTGAGGAGACTCTGCCCAAGCGGAGGTTCTGCCCAAGGACATATTCGTATATTCGCAAATTGTGTTCTATATATATGTTTCTTAAGACGAAACTCTGCCCAAGCGGAGGTTCCGTCCGTGAACACATATATAAAGATCACAAATTTGTAATTATACAAATATGTTCCTTAGGAGAATCTCACCCGGGCAAAAATCTCTCTCAGGGGACGTATCCATGTAAATACAAACTCGTGTTATATGTATATGTTTCTTAGAGGAAACTCTGCCCAAGCGGAGGTTCTGTCCGAGAACATATTCGTATATTCACAAATTTATGTTCTTATGTATATGTTTCTTAGAGGAAACTCTGCCCAAATGGAGACTCCCCTAAGAACATATCCATAAAATCACAAATTGTGCCTATACGTATATGTCTCTTAGGAGGAATCTTGCCCGGACAAAGTTCCCTCTAAATTCATATCCGTATAATCACAAACTTCATGTTTATATAAATGTATTTCTTAGTGGAATCTCTGCCCAAATAGAGACTCCGCTCGAGAATATATCTATATAATCACAAATATGCCCGTTTGTATATGTTTTCTCAAAAAAAAGGGACTCCGTTCATACGGGGGGCTCCTTCTTATCGGATACTCTGCTCAAGTGGAGATACCATTTGAGAATATATTTACAAAGTGCAAATTTGTGTTTATACACATATATCTCTTTAAGGCAAAGTCCCTCCGGTAAAGTTCCTCCCGAGAATACATGGATATAAATATGCCAATATGAAAATATCTCTACAAGGACACCCTGCCTAAGTGGGGGATTCACCAAGACATATTCACATGTTCAAAAAATAAAAAAGGGATTGTGATAATATACACACATCCAAAGAAAAAGGGAAGTGAGACAAGAACCGTGCTCAGATACCCTAAATGGGAGCACATATGCACCTCCCGAGAAATATACCCGTGGAAATGGACTTCGGACAAAAATCACAATATGAACAAGACTTCCGTGGAGATACATCCATATGATCTCCGGAAATTGGACCCGCACAAGTACGAAATGAGGAGAAAAGAAACTCTACCTCAAACTCGGACTCTGCTCAGATGGCATTGCAAAAGAACCTCATATAAAAATTGCACAATCATCCTTCTAATATGGAAGTGTTGCTCTGGGTTATAACACCCCAAGTTCAGAATCAAATCTCTGGTATACACCCATTCACAATAATAATCTCCATGTTTTCCCAAATGAAACCCATAACCAACCTTTGGTAAAAAGGAGAAAAAGACCTCAAATCGGTCCACGGGTATATACCCGCTCCCCTTTTCAAAAGAAATCAAACTTTGGACTCCCAAAAAAGGCAGTCATTTCAAAAATAAAACATCCAAAACAAAAGTATTTCAAAACAATCAAAAGAAAGGAAAAACATGTCATAATCAGGGTTTTCTAAGAAAAAGCATGTATATTTTTCTCGTCCTTTACTATGAAATGGTATTCGGGTTTAGACCGGTATCAAATAATACCAAGTGTCCTAACTCGATGTAAATGTAACATCGATTCCGATCGATGGAGACAGAGGTCCAGCACATGCTACCCTAATCACCTGATGAGAATAGACATGGGACTCAAGAAGTTCAGATAAAAAACGGCGCACCCGTCCGTTCGCGGACACACCCGTCCGTTCGCGGACACACCCGTCCTTTTTTCGGACACCATACCCGTCCGTTCCACGGACATCAAACCTGTCCTTTCCCCGGACACCAAAATTCTTCTTCCGCATCGCGCGGACTCTTTTTCTGTCTGTTAGACAGGCTGGCACGCCCCCACAAATATCAAAATATAAAACAATAAATACATACGCCAAAAAAAACGAATGAACGCAATCCTCCACGATATTTTCACAGGAAAATTTTTCCCCCGTGTCAACAGGGGGCCGCCGGTTCGGCCCGGCCAGCATGGGGGGCGCCGGTTCGGCCCCCGCCAGCGCAGGGGGGCCGCCGGTTCGGCCCCCGTCAGCGCAGGGGGGCGCCAGTTCGGCCCCGCGCCAGCAGGGAGGGCCGCCGGTCAGGCCCCCTGACTGACGGCCCCTCTCCGCCAGTTGGCCCCGTCTCCAGCGCCTCGCCGGTTCGCGCCCGGCCTCGACGCTCGTGCCGCCGAAGACCTCCGCCGGGGAGGGTACCCCCGCCGGTATGCCCCCCACAAATCCTATAAATAGGGGGGCATACCCCCATTGCAAAGCACGCCATTCGG
The DNA here is from genome assembly GCA_014218235.1 of Colocasia esculenta. Lineage (NCBI taxonomy): Eukaryota > Viridiplantae > Streptophyta > Magnoliopsida > Alismatales > Araceae > Colocasia > Colocasia esculenta. The sequence goes on along the minus strand of CM024763.1, from coordinate 109,014,614 downwards.
CCTACAGCACGCCATTCGGCCCAAAAACCCCTCGGCTTGTGCAAAGAAATCGCAGAGCCCCAGACCTCACGCTCACGAGCCCGTGCTTAGAGTGTGTCCGTGCGTGAGCTTAAATAGGCCGCACGTGCTGAGGAGAAGTCCTTGGCGCCCGTTGGTGTTCCGTCCTCAGCGTTCGGGCTGCACTGCGCCACGTCCGCGAGAAGACGCCACAGGTTGTCACATGACTCCCAGCGTTTGTATTTAAGTCCTCCGCCGTTACCGAATGACGTGCGTCGAGGCAATGTTGTCCGACAGCGGCACAAACACCCTGTCGTAGACTTAAAAGCACAAATAGTCGGTAAATACTCGGCGGAGGCACAAACACCCCGCCTCGAGCATCGAGGACCCGACAAGTTTGTAAACGTCCGACAGAGGCACAAACACCTCGTCGTGCACGTAAATACAAGTCGTACATCCTGCAAGTACCGGACGGAGGCACAAACACCCTGTCACGGATATCGATGTATTCCCCATACCGTGTAGCGTCCGCTGGAGGCACAAACACCCCGTCGTCGACACTCATGTACACGAAATACTTGTAATCGCCCAGTGGAGGTACAAAACCCCACTAAAGGCACCAATGTAAATGTCATAAATATAAATGACATGAGCAGGCTTGAGTAAAATTGTGGAAATTTACTTGTCATCTGTCTTTTTCTTTAAATTTCGGCATACGGTCTTTTAATAAACATTACGCATTCGAAGGTATTCGAGTGTTATACTCGATGTAAACGAAACATCGACTTCGGTCGGTGGGGAACGGTCCAGTACACGACCTTTCCAATCGCCCTGAACGCGAGCGCACGCGGAAAATAAATGAAATAAAATTCGAGGGTATCAGGGTTCGCACCCAATACCCCTCGTAAAATAAATCTTTGTCTGTTTCCCGTAAACAGTCTGGCACGCCCAAAATTCGTCATCTCAAAAAAGAAATGGAGAAGATGAGAAATCGAAAGAAAATAAGTTCCGCGTTCCAACATGCCCAAAAATGAATCTTGGCATTATTATCAAAGGTGTTTGGATTCAATCTGACGTAAATTAACATTGACTCCAGTTGGTGGGGAAAGGGTCCAGCACACGAAACCCTAATCGCCAGATCAAATAAAAGCGCAGAAGAAATATCCCAAATACTGGCGCAATCGTCCAATAAATGGATATGTGAATTCCCCGCATCAAATGGGTCTCAAATCTTGTTTGTATAACAGACTGGCACGCCACACACATATAAAAATGCCTCCATGGCCGAAATCCATATATTTTCCTCCAAAGAAAATTTATGTGTCCAATAGGGGTGCTTCACCCTTCTCTATATAAAAGGAGGGCCAACAATCTCTCTGACATTGCTTTACCCAAGGCCGCATCATCTATTATTGTCATTGAGGTTCCATCCCACATTGGACAATTTGTGGGCACAACTTACACCTTAACCATTTGGGTTCAGCTTTGGGGAGGTGTTGATAATTTATGGGTGCCTTCCCCTTTATCAGTAGAGGATTCCCTCAACTCAATGCCTAGGTTTTGAGTTAGAGTTTGGCCTTTAACATCTATGAAATAGCCCCACTAATCTCAACATTTTTTTTAAAGATCCCATCATCTACGTAATCTATAAAATAAGCCTGGGGCTTGATAGCCACTCCAAAAAAATCAAAATAAAAAAAGAACTGACTGATGTTCAAATAATACATATATTCTCAGTCCAATGCACAACATTCCCTAGACACGTCCTCCTCTTCATCCATGGTGCCATCCCCCTCCCCCAAGAAAGGAAAAATGTGAAACCCTCCCCCTCTTCCAACTTCCTCCTTTTTCTTCTTCTCCAACAGCCCTTTTGGTTCCAAGGGATGCCAGAGGTGCAAAACTTTATAGTTTAGCCTGCGGCCCCTTCTTACATCTCTGGAGCTAATGTCAAAGTATTTAAGAGTAACACTAGGATCTATAAGTTCCTTTTTCTCTTGTGATGGGGAACATAATGATTGCCCATAAACACCAGAGCACCTGTTGAGTTGTCCATATGCCCTCCTGCAGACATTCGTGCAACATCTGCCCCAGACATGCCACCCTGCAATGAGTTCCCTAGTCTAAAGAATGATGTACTTGTTCAAAATGCATTGCCGTGAAGAGAAGATATATCAATGTTCATTAATAGCAGAACAACTATAACTCCCTAATGATACAACAGATAAACCTTGGCAAGAATATAGCGGGGCCGAGTGTTTATTCTTCTAACAATCTCCACCAATGCAGAGCTCACTTTGAAATTGATTTCTAAACTCTCGGAAGGACCTACAGAGTAAAGTGTCAAGTTAGCAATGTCAAAGCTTCGAAAAGTAAAAAGACCAACAACTAAAAGATTGCATGTACATCATCAGTAATAAATAAATGAAATATTTTGGTCAACAAATAATGGAATAAAATTTCTCCAAATCTATTTCATGCATTACATAGATTATCTATGCATCAATCGATTGACACATTAAAAAGGTATTTCTTGAGGTCCTTGTAACTGAGGTGGTTCAAAACTTGTAATGTTGCATTTTAGTCATATTGATACAAGTGATTCACAAAAATAGCCTTCTTACATGCTTAATGAATGCATAAATAGCATTCTTATATCCATATCGATTGAAATAAGCATCTCACATAGATCTCAGTGTACAAATACCTTGACAGTTATCTAGCATCAAAAAACACAAGACAACATGCATTAAAAGAGGGGTATTTTTGCACTTGTATTTATAAAGGTTACATTTATTTTTATATTATGTAACAGAGTAGCTTTACAGTAACAAGTTGAGATACTAGGAACACTTTTAAATCTCTTGATGTGTTAGATCCCTCCTTTGTTTCACAAGTAACCTTGACCCTCTCTCTCACACACATCCAGAGACACAACACATTCACATCTACAAATATTTCTTCTCTTTTTTAGCAGCCAGGTGATCAGCCTGCTGAGATTATTGCATGTACATCATCAGTAATAAATAAATGAAATATTTTGGTCGACAAATAATGGAATAAAATTTCTCCAAATCTATTTCATGCATTACATAGATTATCTGTGCATCAATCAATTGACACATTAAAATGGTATTTCTTGAGGTCCTTGTAACTGAGGTGGTTCAAAACTTGTAATGTTGCATTTTAGTCATATTGATGCAAGGGAGATTCACAAAAATAGCCTTCTTACATGCTTAATGAAAGCATAAATAGCATTCTTATATCCATATCGATTGAAATAAGCATCATACATAGATCTAAGTGTACAAATACCTTGACAGTTATCTAGCATCAAAAAACACAAGACAACATGCATTAAAAGAGGGGTATTTTTGCACTTGTATTTATAAAGGTTACATTTATTTTTATATTATGTAACAGAGTAGCTTTACAGTAACAAGTTGAGATACTAGGAACACTTAAATCTCTTGATGTGTTAGATCCCTCCTTTGTTTCACAAGTAACCATGACCCTCTCTCTCTCACACATCCAGACACACAACACATTCACATCTACAAATATTTCTTCTCTTTTTTATCAGCCAGGTGATCAGCCTGCTGAGACCAGACTCCAGAACACAAATTTACAGGAGAGAAGCTAGTGGTGGTAAACTATCTGAACTAAATGATTACAATCTTAACACTGTCAAACTTTAGATAACATATGGTGCAATGTTTTCTAATTTCTCTAACATATTCAATTATTGTGTTTTTTTAAAGTTCCTTCCATTTTAGGTTTGATGTTATTTTGAGTTTTTGACCCTTTGAGTTAATGCTATTTCTCAGTAATTTTTATATTCAAAATCCTTCATTAATACTTTTGATTGTCTTAGGTTATTTACACAGAACTTCCAAATGTATGATATATCTCAAAAACCCCTATACAATGAATAGATGTAAGAACCTCCTTGTATGATTAGTCTACACACATATAGGGCGTTCACCAACAGGTTATTTGTTCATACTGTAAACATATTAACAGTTGTTGTTCAGGGGATTTTCACAGGCATTGGTCTCTCATACATTATATGCAAAAAATCCCCATGTTTTTCTAAGCTTCTTGGCTTATCTAAGGTTTCCACCATATCACCACTTAGATGGCTGCAAAACACCATGAGGACAATATCAATTCACCACTTGGGTGGCCACCAAGTGCCTTGGATCACATTTTCTCCTAAACAGCTATGAAAAAAGACATAGAAGGGGTATAGTAAGCCCTTCTTTAAGTGTATAAATAATTTATCCTAAAACAGGGAATAGAATAAGTTGGTGACCTGTTACTTCTTATCTATGCATATGGAGGGAGAAGCTCTAGAGCAGATTATGTTCAGAAGCTGACTATTGTCCTTATGCATGGATTGCATCTGCTCATCTTTACTCATTCAACATTACCTTCCCTATTAAAGGGAAGAGAAAAAAGCATGCTATAAACATAATGCAAGATGGAAATACAAACTTAAGAAAATAACTCACTCTTCCCCTTAATGAGGTCCCTGCTAGTCATCAAAAGGGTATCTTTCCCAAGTTTAAGAAATGCATCTGCAGTTTCGGCTGCATGACTGATTTCCTCCTCCCTAACTTCTGATGGCTTCATGGAAAGATTATCAACGGAGACCTGCTTCAGGAAAGCACATGGATGATGGAACATGTACACAATATGATGATAGAAAGATGGCATATTGGTATATACTTTGCAACTCATGTTAGAGTTTATATTTAGAATCCGAAGGAAAACAGACATAAAAAGAATTTGTAAACTGTGCAAAGTGGCATATACAAAGTAGCACACTTAAGACAAATATCTCTGACATAGAGTAAATAAAGTTTTGATTCATGACTCTAAGGAGATGAAGATATACAGGTGAAAATTCACCTCTATGCATTTTATGATATGACCAAGCTGTGTTTTCAGACCCTCAATCTGCAGATTTTTCAATTGGACAAATAAGTGCCTCATCACTACACAAGTAAAAAGAAACAGGGTGAAAAGGAAGCAGACATGCAGACCTGCTTTGTGGTCTTTGGGACGTAAGAACCCACAACTATGAGACCTCCAATTCTTTTCCCATCTGTAGATAAGTTATCAGGGGAGATGGGAGGCTTGGGCTTTATTCCAATGCGAGCAGACACAAAACTTGCAGCAGTGCGACATAAGAAACTTTTTCCTCTCATTTCAGCCTGCTTACTCATAGTAGTATCAAACTTATCCAGGATGAACATAAAAATATGGCAAGCAACATTATCAAAGGTAACAGAACTGTAAAGTGACTTGCCTGCATCATTCCTAATGCAAATATTGCCACATCTCTTTCACTTGTTGCATTCACAATGCAAGTTGAGCCCTGTATAAGACATGATACTAAGTATTCAGATTCAATTCCTATCACAGATAAAACCAACCACATGTGGATCACACTGATTGTCTGGTATGATGGTAGGCATGCAATCAGTCCCATCCCATAAGTCTACAGGATGATCAGCAGAAGTCCTTAAACATCGCATTGTTCAGAATGATGATTATAAATTTGCTTGTTTGTGCAGGTGTTGACACCAAAAATATTCACTAATTTTTGTGAATATTTTGGTAATCAAAAGAATTAAATATGAGAAAAAAATGCTAATCATGGCATAAGGCAGTATAAACCGTGGCCGTGTAACAAGGGCAAATATTCCAAATACACGCCCCCAAAAAATAATAATTTCAGTAATACCTGAAATATCAAATTTCTATGAATTATCAGAAAATCCAGCAATATCAAATCTCCAAAGACTCTGAAATTCCTGAAAACTTCAATTTCTGGAAAATATCATATTTTCAGAAAATTCAGAAATATCAAATCTCCAAATCCCCAAAAATTCCTGAAATATCCAAGTTTCCAAAAAAACTCCCAAAATCAGAAATTCTTGAAATATCAAATTTTCAGGAATTATCAGAAAACCCAGAAATACCAAATTCCCAAAACCCAAAAGTTCTGAAATTTCCAATTTCCAGAAATTTCTCAGAAAACCAGAAATTCCTAAAATATCCAAAATCCAGAAATCCAGAAAAATCCCTGTCCCTGAAATATCCTATTTCCAGAAATACCAAAAAACCTTCGAATCCAGAAATCCCAAAAACTCCCAAAACCTAGAAATTTCTGAAATTCCAGAAATACCAAACCCCAAAAATTCCTGAATTCCAGAAATTCCCAATTACCATAAATCCAGAAATACCAAAAATCCCTGAAAATGCCAAAAATCCATGAAATATCGAGTTGCCAAATAACCCAGAAAACCCAAAATCCACCCCACCCCACCCCCCCAAAAAAAGAAGCTGAAGGCCAAGAAAAACAAACAGAAAAAATAATAATAAAAGGAACAAAAGAAAAAAAAAATAAACCAAACCGGGGTACATCCGGTTGTACCAACCGGGGCTGATTCCCCCTGGTCTCTCTCGCTCTCTCCCAAAAAAAAGGAGGGGTCATTAAATGCTTACCGGGGTTCCTTGGAAATGCTCTACCGGGGGTGTCGAACTTGTCACCTCCAATCCCTACAAAAGGGGGCCAACGGCCAAGGAGGAGGGGAGGCTCCACAACTTGAAGACTTGGAGATTTTGAAGCCCAGAGGATCAAGAGCGGCCTGCTCTTGTGTTGTTTGTTTACTTTGTGTTGGCACTAAAATATTCAACCCAAAAAAACCCACAAAAAAGTCAAACCTCCATAAAAAGCCAAAATCCCATAAATTCTCCAAAAAAAATCCACCCAAAACACCAAATAATTCCAAAACTCAAAAAACACCAGAAATTCCCAAACACCCAGAAAATCCCCAATTTCCCAAAACCCAAAACTCCAAAATACCAAAATTCCTGAAAACCCAAAATTCCCAGAAAATACCCATTTCTGATAATTCCCAAAAAATTTCCCAAAACTCCACAAAACTCAAAAAAAAAACCCCAAAATTCCTTGAAATTCCAGAAATTCCCCAAAACCCCCCAAAATTCCCTAAAATCTCAGAAATCACCAAAACCCCCAAAATACCACAAAATTTTCCCTTTTGCAAAATCCCCCGGGAGGTCCAAAAATTACAGAGAATGCCACCCTCCAGTTGGGGTCCAAAAATTACAGAAAATATCATCCTCCGGTTGGAGAATTACAAAAAATGCCACCCTCCGGTTGGACCCCAACCGGAGGTGGGGGTGGCTCTGGTTTTTTCCCCCCCCACTCTCCAACCGGAGGTTGGGGGGGCTCCGGTTGCCCCCCTCCGGTCCCTCTTCACCCCTCCAACGGAGGGGGGGGTGCCTCCGGTTCCCCCCCCCCTCTCCAAACCAGAGGTGAGGACTGGGGGGGGGGCTCCGGTTGCACCCCCAACCGGAGGTGGGGTACCTCCGGTCCCCCACCCAATCGGAGGTACCCCCTCTGGTCCTCCTCCTTTTCACCCCCCACTTCTATAAAAGGAGGGGGCGTGTTAGCATGGAGGGGGTCTTGGACCCTCTCTCCCTCTCTTGGAAGGGGGTGGAAGCCCCCCTCTTTGGCCTCTCCAAGCCTTGGCCCCCCTTGTGAAGCTCTCCACCCTTAAGGCTTTTTGCCCATCTCCAAGGGGTGCCTCCGGTCCAAACTCAACTGAAGGCACCCCACCTCCGGTCCACCAAACTTCCAACCGGAGGCACCTACCTCCGATCCAAACCCAACCGGAGGCACCCCACCTCCGGTCCACCAAACTTCCAACCGAAGGTACCCCGTACCCCCACCTCCGGTCCAAACCCAACCGGAGACACCCCACCTCCGGTCCACTAAACATCCAACCGGAGGCACCCACCTCCGGTCCAAAAAACCCAACCGGAGGTACCCCACCTCCGGAAACCCATGAAGTGTGAATAAATCACAGAAATACCCTTGCGGTCCAGAAATTGCAGAAACAACCCAGTGAGGGGGAAAATTACAGAAATACCCCTGTTGTCCGAAAAATTGCACAGAAGCCCCTGACTTGTGGGAAATCACATAAAATTCCGGGAAGAGCAGAAAATTGCAGAAATACCTCCTAGATGGGGAAAATTGTAGGAATACCCCGGTCAGGGGGGAAAATGACATCCTACAGTCCGAAAAATTACACAGAAACCTCCGACTTGTGGGAAATCACATAAAGGCCCCAAGAAGAGCAGAAAATTGCAGAAATACCTCCGGGATGGGGAAAATTGTAGGAATACCCCGATCAGGGGGGAAAATGACATAAATGGTCCTGCTGTCCGGAAAATTGCATAGAAGCCTCCAATTTGTGGGAAATTGCAAAAAAGCCCCTTGAAGAGCGAAAAATTGCAGAAATACCTCAATTTGTGGGGAAAAGTGCAAGAATGCTCATGAAGGGTTGGAAATGACAGAGAACTCTCCGAATGGTGCATAATTGCAATGAGGTCCCTCTGCTACCCAGAAAATTACAGAAAGACCCATGAAAGATGCAAAAACTGCCAAAATACCCCATCTGTGGGGGAAATAGCAGAAATGGCCCTACCATTGGAAAAATGGCAGAAATACTCCGATTTAGGGGAAAACTACATGTAAACGCTCACGGAGTTTGAGAATTGCATGGAAGCCCTTGGTCAGTTCAAAAAATGGCACGAAGCGCCTGGCAAGCTCCAAAGGCGACAGAGCTCAAAGAGGGAATGTCCCCGGCACGACTCGGTGGAGCGGTACCCACGTCACTTCTCTGGAGCGGCGTGCACTCTCCTGGGTCGGGCCTGGGTTAACCCCACTTGCCAAAGATGCTCGAAAAAATCAGTTAATGACGGAAATGTCCGAGTATGCCAATCAATGGCGAAGACACCTGAGGAAGTCAACAAATGGCTGAAGCACTCAGGAACGCCAAGAAATGGTAATAGCACTGAGGGAAGTCAATCAATGGCGGAATTACTCGAGACTGCTCGGAAAGGCCAAGAAATGGCAGAAGCTGCCCGAGAAAGCCAGGAAATAGCAGGAATGTCCGGGAAAGGCAAGAAATGGTAGGGATGTCCGAGTAAGCCAAGAAATGGCAAGGATGTCCTGGCAAGTCAAGAAATGGCAGGGATGTCCGAGTAAGCTAAGAAATGGCAAGGATGTCCAGGTAGACCAAGAAATGGCAAGGATGTCCAGGCAGACCAAGAAATGGCAGGGATGCCCGAGTAAGCCAAGAAATGGCAAGGATATCCAAGCAAACCAAGAAACGGCAGAAGCACCCGGAAAAGTCAATCAATGACAAGAATACCAGGAACTACTCGGGGGAGTCAAGAAATGACGGAAAGAACCCGATGATGTTAGCTAATGGCGGAAGTACCTGGAAATGTCAGTAAATGACAAGGAGCCCCCGGACAGTTATGAATATAATACTGTCCAGGCCTCCTCCAAGTTTCTTCTTCAAAAGACAACATTGGCCAAGTTTTCAATTCTCTGATCATGCCGGCCGATGCTTGTAGAAATACCCTGACAAGGAAAAGTTGTAGAAGTCCCAGAAAGGACAGAGAGTTGCAGCGAAATCCTTCAAAGGGTGGAGAACTGCGGAAAAGTCCTTGCAAGGCCAGAAATTGCAGTAAACTCCTTAAAAACAAGAAGTGGCAGAAAAGTCTCTTTAAAAGGGAGGAAACTATATAGCGCATGCTGTTTGCACGGCTCGGTGGAGCGGTACCCACATCACTTCTCTAAAGTGGTATGCGCTCTCCTGGACTCAGCTTATGGCTGGCCATCCCCGGCCTCGGGATTGCCAAGAAATGGCAGGAATCCCTGTTAAAGGTCAAGAAATGGCTGAAAAGCCCTGGGAGGTCAAAGAAATGACCCTAAAGCCCTAGGGAGCCAAGAAATGATAAGTGCACCCCGAGAAGTCACTTAATGACTGAAAAGACCTTGGGATACCGAAAACAACAGAAGCACCCAGAAAGGGTTCAAGCTGGCAGAAACATGGCAAGACCGCTCAAAGGTCCCGTCACAGTCATGTGGTGAGGGTGACCATGAAGCAAACACAATGGACTGGCAGTGATCATCTTGGCGATCCAACAGTCTCGTTATGAAATCCAAGTCAACAGTCTAATCGTGGCTAAAGGAAATTCAGAAGAATCAGATCGTGACCAAATGAAGTGTTGAAGACCCGATTATATAATCGGGACACCTTGTACAGGTCTTGAAAGACCAATTGTAATTTAAATTACATGTGTACAAATATTAAAACTTTCAATTTTCTTTACAAGAGTGTGTACCCACAAAGGGTGACCATTAAGGTCAATGTTGTCACAACAAACGGAGACAAAAGACTTTCTTTGACAGAGAATCAAAGGTGTTTGAGTTATGCTCGATGTAAATAAACGTTGACAACGGTAAACGGGGAGAGATCCAGTACACGAAACCTAATCGCCTGATAAAAATAAATGTGCGAAATAAATATTGTCCAGTAAACGGGCATGTAAAATACCCGCATTAAGCGAACCCCGAAATGTCTATTTGTACAGGCTGGCACGCCCGGAAAACAAAATAGAAAAGAAAGAAAAGAAAAAGAAGATAAAAAAAGAGAGAATTTTTCCGCGTCCGACAATCTGGCACACCCGGTGGGACCGTTCCTACCTTTCATCTCTCTGTCAAAGAAATAGCCTTGTCTCTGTGGAAAGTTGCGACTCCGTCACACTCTTGCAAGAAATTCAAAAGGGGAAAATCCTTGCTGTTGAAGTTGTCCTGACCGAAGTTGATGCTGGGGGCATCGAAGAAAAAGATCTCTTCTGAGGTCGGAATGTTGGCATAAAGCCCTTCTAAAGTTGTTCCTGCTAAAAGGAGGCAACGCCGCTCCAGTTGATACTGCTGCTGCCAGGGGCATCAAGCCCACTGCTACAAAGGGCCGCAAGCCCATTGCTGGGGGCATCAAGCCCAAGGTTGTTATTCCCATGTTCAAATGTTTCCATGTTGAGTTAGTCTCCATGGATATAAACATTTAAACATGTCCATGTTATTTCCATCATGTTGAGCAAGACTCAATGAGGATAAAAATATGTTTGTGTTCGTATGCGTATGTCTTTATAAGGAGACTCTGCCCAAGCAGAGACTCTGCCCAAAGGCATACTCATATGTTCACAAAATATATGTTCATATGTGCGTATTTTATGGGGAAGCTCTGTCCATACGGAGACTCTGCCCAAAAATACGACCATATGTTCATCAAATGTTCGCGTGTGTGTCTTTGCGCGGAAACTCTGCCCATGCGGAAACTCTGTTCAAAACACCACTCGTTAAAATGATAAATTCCTGGGTTCATGCCCGTTTATTCAAATGCAACAAATGGAGTCCATGCTCTTCTTCAAAAGTCTTTTTCGTCAGATAAAACAAAATTCACTGTTGTATTGTTTTCTATAAAAAATGTATACCTTGATTCTACTATCAAGAATATTCGGGTTAAATATGATGTAAATCGACATCAAAGAGTTAAGCCGATGTAAATTAACATCGATTCTGGTTGATGGAGAAGGGGTCCAATACACGTAACCCTAATCACCTGATAAAATAAAAGCATGCGGAAAAAATATTGTTAAAAACAAATAGGCGCACTCGTCCAATAAATGGACATACATTTTTCCCACATTGAGCGGATTTCAAATTCTGTCTAAATGACAGATTGGTACGCCCCGGAATACAAAATGAAAATTAAATCAGATAAAATATCACATTTCTTTTTCTGCGGCACTGACAAATATAACACTGTAGAAATACTCAGAAAGGGTGTAAAATTGTAGAAATACCCAAAAAGGGTATGAAACTGCAAAAACACCCAAAAGGGTAGAAATCGCAAAAATGCCCAGAAAGGATGCAAATTGTAATAAAATCCCTAAAAAGGTCAAAAACTGCAAGCATACCCAGTAAGACAACTTAAAAGTCCTATCACAGTCAAAATGGTGATGGTGATCGTGAAGCAAAGACAATGGGCCACTAGGGATCATCTTGACGATCCAACGGTCCGATCGTGATGAAGTTTAAATCCAACGATCTGATCGTGATGAAGTTTAAATCCAACGATCCGATTGTGATGAAGTCTAAATCCAACAATCTGACCATAATGAAGTTCAAATCCAACGGTCCGATCGTGATAAAGTTCAAAGTCAACGATCTAATTGTGACAGAAGCAAATTCAAAAGCATCTGATCGTGACCAAATGCAACTATGAAAACCCGATTATATAATCGGGACCACTTGTAAAGATCTAGAAAGACCAGTTGTAATTCAAATTACATGTGTACAAACCAGGGTTTGGCATGGTGAATCGAATTGGCCCGATTCGACCGAATCGGAGTGGATCAGCAGAAACCCGATTCACGATTCGCCTTATTCAGTCCGATTCGCACGTGTGTATATATATATATATATATTATATATGTATATAATGAGTATATAATATATGTATATAATGAGTATATATTACATATATATATATATGTATATGTAAGGCATATATGCAAGAATATATGTAACATATGTATGGCAGATATGAGAATGGGTTCAATGATTCACATGGGATGACATGGAACTCATACCTTATTTACATTTTATATCATTTAAGTAAATGATAGAATTTGTTGTTTCATTTACTTAAGATATTACATGTAAATAAATAAAAATATCAAAAAAAATCATATCTCTTATTAATAAAAAGTCAACTCTCTTATCTAAGAAGAAAATCGTGATTTTGGTGATTCCATCAAAATAGCGACTTTCTAATCCCTCATAATTTAGCCTATCTAAAAATTTCATAATTCAAAAAAACCCAATAGAACACTAAAAATCCAAAGTCCGGTGAAAAAAGTCAAACGAACATATGACTTCTCCAAGGGAGCCACCCTCCTACTGACTGGGACTTTGTCAGTAGGAGAGTGGCTCCCTTGGAGAAGTCTTCTGGTTACTTTATCAATGAATTGTACACAGTCTTCTGGTTACCTAAAAAATGTGAAAATAGACATCATTTAATGTACATATGGAGTTGGATCTCCCTAGTATATTCGGGTAATCAGACTTGGGGAATACAATAAAGGAATCCAAATAAAACTTGACAGAATAAATTACTTTTATGTACCTTTGGAAGACTACAAAGATGTTCACAGACAGCAGATGGTCCTCCTTGTCTCAGAAGTTGAATAGAAATAGATGCAACACTATTGGCTGGAATTCGGCCTCTTGTTTTTTCTTCAACCCACTAAAATCCCAATTACAAAAGAATGAAAAATGTAAATAACCTTTATCCTGGGACATGAGATGTCATGTTCTTCACAAGATCACAACAAATAGAATCATACCTCACGGAGATTGGAGGCTTTGTAACCAAAGGCAGCATCTTTAGAGAACTCGGTATCCCCAGCAGGGACAAGACTATTGACAAAGATGAGCACCTTAAAGAATTAATATTCAATTATGAGACATAATTATTACTTCTCACATTTCAACCAGAATCAGACCTATCAGAATCAGCAACATAGTGAATATCATTAATAGTGTAACGTCCTCCCTGAAGAAAGAAAGGACATATGACCCAGGCATCCATCTCTCCAAGCACCGAAACTGCTGCATCTGCTTCCTGTAGGCAACCATCTCAGAGAACATGAGGATAATTCGAAAAACATGGTACCATTCATATAAGGAAAGAGTAAATTCAATGGTAGAATGCACAGAATATAAGAAACATGCCTCTGGGAAGTGCCCACGGAGGGTTGAATCACCCCTCAGGACCACTGAAAAACCAACATTTCCAGCTAATTTAGCTGCAGTGCCTATGTTTTTACAGATTTCTTGAGTCAGTGCATAAGCCTGTAATTTAACCCAAAAGAATACAAGTCATTATTGACCACAAAGATACTCTTAGCAATACTTCTGCAAATGTCAGATAAGTAATTGACATTTATCAAATGAGAACACTAACAGTTGATGGATATTCTACCTTCTCAGAACTTAATGATCGAGAATTGGTTAAAATAAAGAAACAACTAGGCCTCTTGCTAAGCTGCTTGGCAAGAGAATCAATGCTCCTGAATTGGAAATGTTACAAAGAATGGTTAAAAGTAAGTTTGAATGGCTGCAAAATCAACAGAACACAATTTTTTCACTAAGAATATCAGGCAAACAGAGAAACTTCAAGGAGGATAACCATTCTGTCAGAACTTCAATGTCATGAACAGTTTGAGTTCCAGTAGGATCGTCATCCAAGACAATTAAAACTTTGGAAGCATTCTGGCCTGCCAGCATCTGAATCCCTTCTACTGGGTCCTCTGACCATTCAGGTGGTAAAGAACTAAGGATTTTTTCCTTCTTAAGAATAGCACGTTTTCCTTCAACTGTAACGCCTGTTAATTTCTCATACACCTGTCAATAAAATTATGACATAGCAGATTATCAGATGATCTCAGCTAACCAGCAATAAAACAATTTGCAAGTCCATTTGGAAAGCAAACATATTCCTTTTTTCTTAGAAAACCAAGAGGGCAAACAAAAAACAGAAACAACAAGATTATTATGATTTCAAAAAAAGCATACCAGTAAATATATCTCATGCTGTAAAATATATCTCATGCTGACCAGTTTTTTTCTATAGAAAGTGGATTGCACCAACTTTATTGGGAAAAAATAAAGAAGGTAAAATCAGGACCCGAGGAGAGGATCCTCCCTCACAAAAAGAAAGAATAAATGGGGCATTACTGACAATAATCACATCAATCTCAAATCCTAACAAAAATAATAAGAATAAAAATTATAAAATGACACCAAAAGCAAAAAATCATGCAGAGACTGGTATCTAGGTATTGCAAAGAGTTGGACCGTGTTGTACTTTACATTTTGACTTTGCTAGCTAGACAATTTGTCACAGCCCGATCCAACCCTGTGAGCTATTGTCCACTTCGGGCCAAATCCACACGGTTTTGTCCCCAAAAGCATATCACAAGTTATAGATCACTAGCCCACATATAAAGTCAGTAACATTCTCTCAATTTCCAATATGGGATAATTCAATTCATTCATGCCCCAACCCCCATACACAGTGGTAACTTCACTCCCTTGGTCGCTCCCTGCTATGATGCTGACTTTCTTGCCAGTTAGCCCTTTTCAAATAAACGGGTAGCTGTGGACACGCGGATTCTTCTTCCCCCTTTTTTTTCTCCTCTTCTTTCTTTTTCTTCTTTCTCTTCTTTTTGGTTTTTGTTTTCATTTGATTCGAGTTAGGCTGATTTGTTTTTTTTTTTTTTTTTTTAGTTTGCCTTGCGGGGCGTGCCAGCCTATCTAGCAGACAGAAGTAAGGATCCGCGCAATGCGGAGAAAATTTAATGTCCATGGAATGGACGAGTGCGCCGTTTTTTAATCTGAACTTCTTTGATTTTGTGTCTTAATCATCAGGCGATTAGGGTAGCGTGTGCTGGACCCCTGTCTCCATCGATCGGAATCGATGTTTTATTTACATCAGGTTAAAAGCTTTGATGCCATATTAACATCAATTTCAACCCGAATACCATTCATAGCAAGGACGAGAAAATATGCATTTTCTAGAAAATTGTAATACGATGTTTTTCCCTTTTTTATTATTGTCGGACAGAATGGATTTTGATTTGAAAGAAGGGATTTGTTCCTTTTGAAAAGGGTATTTAGGACTTTGATTCGCGACAGAGGATTGGTTCTTTTGAGAAGAATATTTCATTTCTTTGAAAGGATGGGTATTTGTTTTGAGAAAAGAGTTTTATTTTGAAAAGGAATATGGATTTCCTTTGAGTTTTGAAATATAATTTGGAGAATATGCGGGTGTATACCCACGAATTTATTTGGTGATTTGAGTGTGTTATGAATTTGGGCAGTGCCCCCGCAAAGACAAGGTTTTCGCGCAAATATATGAGTATGAATTTGATGCACATATGTTTGTATTGATTTTTAGGGAGAGAGTCCCTGTATGGACAGAGTGTCCCCATGAAATACAGTCATATGAGCATAGATATTTATGGACATATGGATATGTTTTGGGGAAGGACCCCTGTTTTGACAGAGTTTCCTTTTAAGAGACATATTCATATGAACATATACTCGTGAATATATGGATATATTTTCGGCGGGATCTCCATTTAAGCCGAGTTTCTCCCCAAGACCATATGTGTATGAACACAACCTTTTGTGAGTTTATGGATATTCTCCCGGGTAGAACCTCTGCTTGGGCAGAGTTTCCTTTAGGGGAATATACATATAAGCACAATATTCGTGAATATACGGATATAATTCCGGTAGAACCTCCGCTTGAGCAGAGTTTCCTTTAGGAAATATATTCATGTAAACACGTAGTTGTGAACATATGAGTATATTTTCGGGCAGAATCTCCGCTTATACGGAGTATCCTTAAGAAAACACATACATATGAGCACGAGATTGTGATTATATGAGTATGTTCCCGGGGAGAACCTCCACTTGGGTAAAGTTTCCCCTAAGACACATACATATAAGCACAAAATTGTGATTATATGGGTATGTTCTTGGGCAGAGTCTCCTCTAAGAAACATATACATATAAGCACAAATTCCACCATCCCAGAGTCTTGCTCGATGGGCGGGGAGAACATATGCATCTAAATGCGCATACCCATAGAGTCTTGCTCGATATGGACGGTATTTAAACCCCGGGGATATCACCCCCATAGAGTCTTGCTCGATGTGGGGGGAAGGACCATGCTATGATATTTTTGAGAAGCCCTCCATGGAGGGGGATGGGGGAGATGTTGATGCCGTATGAAGGCGATCTCCTCCTTCTTCGCGCTTTATCGAATTTTCCGCACTCCACACCGAGCAAGGGAAGGGCCGATACCTTCACAACGAGCAGGGGAATTTGAAGAACAAGTGGAGAGATTTGTAAGAAGGGGAGAAAGCTTTATTGCTGCTTCTCAAATTCTGAACATTCAAGTGGGGGAGTTTGGACTTGGCCAAGGCTTGGAGGCTTGGTGGAGACTTGGTTTTTTTTTTTTCCAAGGGTTTGGGGGCTGGCCTGGTTTTTTCTAAGGGTTTGGGGACTGGTTTTCCAGGGCTTGGGGGGACTGGTTTCTCCAGGGCTTGGGGCCAGCCAAGGGGGGCTTTACAATGAGGGCTTCAAGGCTTGAGAGCCCCCCTACAATGAGGGGGTGCACCCCCTTATATAGGGGTTGCCCCCCTTATTACATATGCGCATGGCAGAGAGGGAGAGGTCCTAACCGATGAGACCCTCATCGGTTGGGGGGGCTTTGGAGAAGAGCCCCTCATCGGTTGGTGGGGGGGGGGGGGGGGGGGGGGGGGGGGGGGGTGGGGTTCAAGAAGACCCCTCATCGGTTGGGGGCTTTGGAGAAGAGCCCCTCATCGGTCAGGGGGGTTTCAAGAAGAGCCCCTCATCGGTCAGGGGGGTTTCAAGAAGAGCCCCTCATCGGTTAGGGGGGGTTTCATCCCCAACCGATGAGACTCTCATCGGTTGGGAGGGGGGTTTTGACAGTTCTTCTTCTTCTCTTTTTTTTTTTATGTCAACAGTAGCCTACTCCTCCAACGCAGCTCGTGACTGGGTCACTATAGGCCCACCAGTTTCTGCTTGGTTCGTTCCCAAAGCGACCCATATCATACTGGATAGATCATGCTTTGATACCATAATGTCACAGTCCGTCCAATCCAACCCTTGTAATGAGGAATTGTCTACTTTGGGCCAAACTTGCACGATTTTGTCCCTAAAAGGTGCCTCACAAGTTATGAATCAGTAACATTCTCCTGATTTTCGATATAGGATAATGTTTAATCCTACCCCAGACCCCACATGGATTGCGAAATCGGCCATTTCCATATCGGATCGACTATCCAAGGGGTAGCTCTTAGATCATAGAAACTCTGGTCGAATCACCTGAAATCAGATCAAATCAATGCGGATCGGCCTAGGTTGGTTGATCCCAAGCCAATCCAATTGATTCTTCCGAACAATGTTTTTTTCTTGTATACATTAACTAATACATGCATTAAACCATCATTTCACATATATAAATTAATACATATGTATATATATATACACATTAATATGTCTAATATGATTGTGTACATTATTTATATATTTATGTATATAAGTACACAAACACATATAGACATGTATGACATATGATATGTATTACATGTCATATTTCACATACATATATATATATGATTACATATTCAAATATATATGTATTATGTATACATTGTCATATATATACATTAACTATATCATCATCATCACATTTCAAAAAAAAACAACTACATCATCATCATCATCAGTCTTATCCCATTATTTGGGGTTGACTACATGAATCTTGTTCTGCCAAAGATTTCCATCAAGTGTTATATTCGTGTTTAAATCCAAGAAGCCAATATCCTTCCTAATAACATCGTGTCATCTCATTTTAGGACTTCCCAAAGCTCTTTTACTATCATCCACTAAAATTGGTCACATCTTTTAATTGGCGCCGACTTAGGGCGACAGTGCACGTGTCAAAACCATCTGAGTCTATTTTCTCCCATTTTACTATTAATTGGAGCTATCCCCAAATCCTCACGGAAGCGCTCATTCTTAATTTTAACTTTCTTAGTCTTACCACATTCATCTCAGTATCATCATCTCTACTACACACATTTTGTTAATGTGTTCCTTTTATACTGTCTAACATTCAATTCCATGTAACAAAGTAGGCCTCACAACGTTATGTAAAACTTCCCTTTAAGTTTTACGGGCATACGATGATCACAGAAGACTTCTGAGGCACTTCTCCATTTTAACCAACCTGCCTTAATCCTATTTACAACATCATCATAAATCTCCTCTCTTCAGTGATAGACACTAAGTACCGAAAGCTACTACTCTTAGGAATGTTTTGTCCATCAATTAGAAGTATATCTTCCTATAACACCATCTCATTACTATAATTACAATGCATAAACTCTGACTTGCTCCTATTGATTTTAAAATGTTTAGACTCTAAAGCATGTCTCCAACTTTCTAACTTAACATTTAAACCCTTAGTACTCTCGTCAATTAAGATAATATCATTTGCAAAAAAAACATACACCAAAGGATATCACCATGCAATTATTTTGTTACTTCATCCATAACCAGAGCAAAGAGATATAGACTTAGTGCAGAACCTGATGCAAACCTATAGTGACCAAAAATTCCCAAGTCTCTCCAACACAATTTCTCACATTAGTAGTAGCACCTTTGTACATATCCTAAACCAAGTCAACATACCCTTGAGATACTCCCTTCTTTCTTAATATCCATCAAATCAATTCTCTCGGTACTTGATCATACGCCATATATAAATCTCTTCTCATCTCTCTATACTCCTACATTAACTGTCATAATAAGAAAATAATTTTTGTAGTAGATCTACTCGGCATAAAACCAAATTGATTTTCTGATACAGTAGTAATCATACATTGAAGATGTTTCTCGATTACCTTTTCCCAAAGTTTCATAGTATGACTCATAAGCTCAATTCTACAATAATTATTACAACTTTGAATATCCCCTTTATTTTTATAGAAAGGAACCACAACATTTTTTCTCCATTCTCTGGCATCCTCCGTTCCTTTAAAATTTTATTGAAATTTTTAGTTAGTCACGTAATACCAATGTCTCCTAGGTCTTTCCATACTTTTATTTAAATCAGATTTTATGTAAAGATTTAACATTATTTTACTATTGGTTGTCTACCTAATGCAAACCCTCCTTCCTCATCCGGGCTTAGGACCAGCCTTGTCGGAGTATAACACTACATATGTGTACATATTATTTTTATATTTACATTAATATATGATTGTATGTACATTAACACACACATATATATGTATAAGGTGTTCATTAATATGATATATGTACTATAAAGATATAATATAATTATGTTTGTACATTTAAGAGATATATATGTAATTATATGAATGTGTAAATTTATATATATGATTACATATATCTTAAACACATATGTAAGTCATCATCATCATCATCACCTATGTAAGTATTGTATGCATATTATATATATAGTATGTTATGTATAATATATAACTATATACATTAACAAATATGAAATATCTACATATTATAATGTACACATTTATAAGGATTATATATATTATAAATATATATGTAGATATTGAAGAAATATTTTTTCCTTATTTTTCCTTGGTTTTTCCCAAAAAAAAAAACACATTTTTTTAAGCTAGCCGATCTTGTTCCTATGGATAGGCCGATCCGGCCAATCTGATTCTTTTTTCCTTGAGCCCCCACAGATAGTGGTAACTCTACTCCATTGGCGACTCCACGCTGGCCTTCTTGCCAGGTGGCTCCCGAACCCCACATAGACTACAGAATCGGCAGATTCCGTATCGAATTGGCTATTCCAAGGGTAGCTCCCTAGATCACAGAAATTTTAGTCAAATCAGTCGAAATCGGACCAAATAGGTGGGGATCGGCCTAGGTTGGCTGATCCCAAGCCAATCCGACCGATTCTAAATTTTTTTTCTTGTATACATTAATTAATGCATGCATTAAACCATCATTTCACATATATAAATTAATACATACGTGTATATATATATATATACACAAATTAATATGTCTAATATGATTATGTACATTATTTATATATTTATGTACATAAGTACACAAACACAAATAGACATGAATGGCACATGATATATCATATATGTATTACATATCATATTTCACATACATATATATATGATTACATATTCAAATATATATGTATATATGTATTGGGTATATATATTATATATATATTAGAAGTGGATAGTACCACTATTGTATTAAAGAAGGAAAAGAATATACATGTGTGAGCCCTAAGTTAACCCTTTACAAAAGAAACTCCACATCAAGCTGATGTCCCCCCCCCCCCTAACTCCTTAAAAGCAAAAAGGTGGAGTTAACACCTTTAACAGAGATGTTGAGTTTAGAAAAATTATTTTCCTTTCAAAGAAGAAAATAAACAGTCCTCAAATCTAGCTTCTCTCCTGAAGAGTCTATTGTTCCTTTCAGTCCAAATGGCCCAAAGCGTGCCATGCGAAATCAACCACCAAAAGGCTCTATCTTAAACAGTATGCCGAGCTTTCTTCCATGCTGAAAAGAGCTCCTGCACATTTAAACTGGGAGGGCAGATGAATAAAAGAAGTTGGATCCACCTTTCCCAAATCCCTTGGCAAATGAGCAAGCAGCAAAGATATAATCCTTGTCTTCCTGATCTGCCCCACATAATGAGCAGACAATTGATATATTATTGAGGAAAACCTGCAGGTTGTCACTAGTAGGCAGCCTACCATGTAACTCCACACCAAAACTTTAACTTTAAGGGGGCTTCTAGCCTGCCAAATAGCTTTAGCATTATCAAAATGGGTCCCTCCATCTGACAACACAGCATAAGCAAATCTAACTGAGAAAATCCCATTTTTTCCCATCTCCAAGTCCAAGGATCTTTTTTTTGCTGATCCGACCGCTGAGTATGCACTAATGAAAGAAGCTGTTGCAGCTGCTCCATCTCTTCATTGTTCAGGTTTCTTCTGAAAATCGGCACCCAGATGCCTCCTGATAGCTGAAAGTCAAACATTTGTTCCACCTTTGTGTTAGACACGGAGGATAAGGCCGCCAAGGAGGGAAAGAGCTCCTCAAGGGTGAAGTCACCACACCATCTGTCCTTCCAAAAAAAAGTGTGGTGTCCATTCCCCAAGGCAACTCACACTAATTTCAATAAAGTCCGCAGCCACAAGGATTCCCTTCCAAATAGGGGAGACAATATACCATCTATAAGGCCAAATGTCCCACACTCTAACAGAGCGATAATAGTTTTGACTTTTGAGTAACCATGTTCCACCATAAACCCCCTTCCTCCACTCCTAATCTCCATATCCATTTGCATAAAAGGGCGAGGTTAAAACATCTCAAGTTCTTGACCCCCAAACCACCTGCATCCTTAGATTGACAAATTCTACCCCACGCAATATCATGCCACCCTCTTCTATCGCCCCCACTACCATGCCAAAAGAATCTAGCTTGAATTCTGTCTCCAACTTCTTGGCCACCCCTTTACGAATTCTGAAAATAGACAAGAAGTATACCAATAAGCTATCCAGGACTGATCTGCAAAAGCACAAGTCTACCTCCATAAAACAAAAGCCTCGCTTTCCATCCCGACAGTCTACTTTCAAACCTTTTAACCATGCCATTCCAATCCTTGTTCCAGAGTGGCCCCGAGGACAATGGGAGGCCCAAATAAGAGAATGGAAAATTCCCCACCTGACAGCCAAAAAGTGATGCTACCCTCCTAATTTCTTGGCCCGTCATATTTATACCTGCCAAGAGACTCTTGTTGTAGTTAACCTTCAGCCCTGTTACATCGTGCAGTACTTCCAACATCAAAATAGTGTCCCTGAGTTGCTGGACCTCATTAGCCACAAACAGAATAGTGTCATCTGCATATTGAAGATTTGTAATAGGAACAGAAGGTGGAGATGTCTGGAACCCCGTCACTATGCCTTCCTCCTGAGCTTTAATCCACATGTTGCTCAAAACCTGGGCCACCAAGACAAACAAATGAGGGGAGATAGGGTCCCCCTGTCTAATTCCTCAACCCATAGAGATGAAAGGGGTAGGCTTCCCATTAATTAGGACCGCCAAAGAGGCTAATGAGAGGCACTAGGAAAACCCAATTAATCCAAGTAGGATGGAATCCCATGTTCCTCAAAACCTGTAGAGAGACAGCCCTAGCTCACTCTGTCATATGGTTTTTCAAAGTCTAACTTGAGAACAAGGCTCTTTTTCCTCTGCCTCTTCCAATGGAACAAACAGTCATGAGCTACCAAAAAATTCTCCCGGATGTGTCTTCCTCTGATGAAGGCTCCTTGAAAAGGGCTAATCAAACTGTGCAATAGACCTTCCAACCTCTCTGCCAAGATTTTGGAAATGATTTTGTAAGATCCATTCAACAAGTTAATAGGTCTGAATGAGCACCAAGAAGGTTTTGTTAATACCTCGCAGATGAGCCTTGCCTTCCATGAATTCCTTACTAGCAGTACACACATCTTCCTTCACAATTTCCCAGCGGTATTGATAGAAGAACATTGGGAAACCATCAGGGCATGGAGCCTTATCACCACCCAGTGAGAACACTGCCTGTCTAATCTCTTCCTGCTGAAAAGGGGAGATGAGACTCTCCCTCTATGCCTGAGACAGCTTTGGTAGAGTCCCATCCACAATCCTCGGTCTAACCAGCTGGTCTTCAGAGTAAAGAGATGCATAGAAGTCCCTTACATACCTCCTGTTGTCCTCCTCCCTATCTAAAAGATGAACCCTATCTGAAAGAAAAGTAATATGATTTCTCCTTCTAGATGCAATGGTGTGAAAAAACCTTGGTTGTTATCTCCTTCTTTAACCCATCTCTCCCTCGACCTCTGTTTCCAAAATATTTCTTCTTTAAGCAAGCATTCATCATATTGGGTTCTTAGGGCCTCTCTACACAATCTGTCCTCTTCATCCAGTAAATGAGCTTCCTCCAGCTGATTTATAGCCTGAATCTGAAGAAGAATAGACTCTCTTTCTGAGTTGCTCCAAATCTTCTTGTTGGCCCCCCAAGTCTTCAACACCCGAGCAAGATGTTCCATTTTTGCAACTAGGGTGCCCATGCCATTACCTCTTTTACTACAGCTCTCCCAAGCGCTCCTGACTGTATCAAGAAAATCTCCCTCCCTGATCCAATGCTTCTCAAATCTGAAAATAGAATGCATCCTCCTGCCCCTACTGGTCTTTAGTAAAATGGGCTTATGGTCTCACTGTGGTCTTGGCAGACAAGACACCAAGGAATGTAGGAAATGACCCTCCCAATCTGTTGAAACCAAAAACCTATCTAGTCTGGAGCAGGAGTGGCTCTTAAATTTGACCAGGTGAAATGTGCATTTGCCAAATTGAGGTCAATAAGAACAACCTCCTCAATGAAATCTCAGAAATCCTTAGTTTCAGCTTGGTAATAGGCAGTTCCTGTCCTCTCTGACCTGCAAATAACAACACTAAAGTTTCCTGTCACACACCATGGTCTCCCTGAAGAAATATGAGTGTCCAGCAGCCTCTTCCAAAAATCTTGTTTTTCTTCCCTGGATTGTGGACCATACACCCCGGTGAAGTCCTAGGAGAAGCCATCTCTGATAGATCTGAAACGTGTGGTATTAGCCCATCTCTCCACCCTTCTATCCACCTCAACCTCCTATACTTCAAAAGTATTCCACATAATAACAATACCTCTTGCCCTACCGACAGCAGGAGAAGACACCTCATTAACCAGTCTTCCACCCGCCAATTCCCTGATCAAAGCTTCTACCCCCTGTTCACTTTTAGTCTCCTGAAGACACAAGATGTCCACCTTACCCCTTCTCACCAGGTCCCTCACCATTCTCTGCTTCTCACTCCCCCCTACACCCCTAACATTCCAGGAAACAATCCACACTGAAAGATGGTGGACTGTCCCTCCTCCACACCCCTTACCTGAGCCTCATCTGCCTCTAACACCTCTTCGTCACCCTTGCTAGTTGAGCCCCTCTTCCTGCATGACTTCTCCTTCTTAGCTTCTCTCGCCATTGCCGCGAGCCATCTATTTTAGATCAAATTGAGTGCTCCCTTAATGCCCCTTTCTGTCCCCTCATACGAGACCCCTAGCTTATTTGCCAGATCCCTTAAATGCTCTTCTGTTATCTTCTCCACCTCCGCCATTAGCTCTCTGCCTTCCTCCCTCCCTAGTACCTCCCCTCCTTTGACATCCGTAAGCACTTCCCCAGGGAATTGAGTCTGAACCATAGCCTGCTCCCTTCAATAGTGGGAGATTCGTCCACCAGGAGCTATTGATCCCTTTCCTTAGCATCCTCGGTCAATCGTTCCTGTTGCCACCAAGGGACAATGGCCCGAGCATTGGGGACGTGGATGTCCTGGCACTCCAGACGTGTGCTCGCCCCTACATCGGGTGCAGGGACCTCTCCTGTGGGGCCGTCTGCAACAGGGTGCCTACTGTGACGAGGCACTCCAGTTGTTCCAGTGGAGGCATACCGGAAATACCAACGCCCCCCAACCCGAGGGCTCCTACAAGTCTGGTTGGGAGGACGGGGATGATGTCAGCGTCCTTCTCCCCTTAATCGCCTGTATTGAGGCCCTTTCCCAGCAAGGATATCACCTGTCAGGACGCTAGGCTGAGACATCTACTCCGGCCCCGGGCCTGTAGAAACCCCCACAGAGGTCTGGCGGGGAAGATGAGGTGTAACGGGTCTATCAGGCCCGATAACCCTTGGACCGGTGTGTAGGAGGCCTAGTTCAAGAACAACGATCCAGCTCAGGGCATTTTGATCTAGTTGGCTTCCGATCAGAGCTTCAAGATCCGACCCAATACGGATCCAGGGATTCAAAATTTGAATCCTCGCTAAGGCTTCTTCTTCAACCTCTAAACGATTCCCTGGATGCCCTAGTCACCTGCTCTCCTTGCCCTCCAGGCTCCAGCACCCAGGCCCAAAGGACGAAAGACACCTCATCCACAGTTGTGGTGATCACCGTCCGGATCACCGCTGCAGATGGAGTCTCCACCTAGACCGCGATGGATGTCTTGGTCTCCAGAGGGAAGAAGACCGGCTTCCCCGTCATTCTGCCGCCGAAGGAGCTGACCAAAAACCTAAGACCCTCCTCGTCACAAAGGGCGAGAGGAACTCCCTCCAGAACCACCGTGAATTGTTGGAAAGGCGGGTTGGGGAAAGTTTCCATCCCCATAAGCCACTGTTGAACCCTAAAAAGTTCGTGATGGATATCTACCAGGAGAAAGGCCAAAGCCTATTTATAGTAACCCAATGGTTACTTAGGTAGCCCTCCTGGTTGCTTAAGTAATATTGATAGAGTCTCCTTTAGGTGACTTATGGGTGAAGCAAATGTCATTATTACTTGAGGTGACCCCATGGTTGCTTAGATAATATTGGATCCAAATTCCTTTCAAGTTAAGGGAGGGAATTTATTCATTAAGTCGGCAGCAAGCCTCTCCAGTGAAGCAAAAGTTCAAGGAAGAACAGCGCTTCGAGGAGGATACGTCGCGGAAGAAATCTAGCAGCACAAGGTCAATAAGACCAAATGTGAAGAACAAGTACAAAGAACGCGTGTGCAGCGGAAGCTCCAAGCACTTGCAAATCAAACTCTTCGCCGAGAAATCTCCAAGAAAAAGGGGCAAAGCTTCAGCAGCACCAACATCCCCTTAAGGGGACATAGAGGGCCTATTTATAGGCAAAATCCCCATGTTAAGGGGTTTAAACCCCCAACTGATGGAACCTACCATCGGTTAAGGAGTTTAAACCCCCAACCGATGGAATCTACCATCGGTTACGGTTGGGGGAGAATCCCCTCCAACCGATGGTGCCTACATCGGTTGGGGGATTCCTCCCCCCTCAACGATGGGACTATCCATCGGTTAGGGGGGAGTCCCCTCTAACCGATGGAGGGTTCCATCAGTTAGACTCCTAACCGATGGAACCCCCCATCTGTTAAGGGGAATTTCCCCTTAACCGATGGAACCTCCCATCGGTTAAGGGGTTTCCCCTTAACCGATGGGACTGTCCATCGGTTAAGGGGATGAACCCCCTCATCTCTCGCATGTAAAGGGGATGAAACCTCTATAAAAACCCATGTAGCCCCCTAGGGGCAAGGGTTGATTTTTCGGAAGGCTGGCTTCTTTTGGAAGGAAATTCTGAAAAAAAAAAAAAAAAAAAGCAAAAAGCTCTTTCCCGAAATTCTAGCTTGTTCTTGAAGGCTCCCCGCTCGGTGTGAAGGTATCCGCTCTTCTCCCGCTCGGAGTAAAGGCACCCGCCCTCGACAAGCGCAAAAGAAAGGGAGATCGTCTCCGCCCGGCAACGATATCTCCTTAATTCCCCTCCATGCCGAGCTTGTCTCCATGGAAGGTTTTCAAAAAAATTATAATGCAACTCATACCCCCACATCGAGCAAGTCTCTGTGGGGGTAAAAATTTAATCGTGTTCTTCGGTGTTTAAATACCTTCCATATCGAGCAAGCCTCTATGGGCATAAGGTATTTAAACATCTTTGTTCTCGTGCTCTAAATGCCTCCATATCAAGCAAGTCTCTATGGGTATGGGCATTTAGATACATATGTTCTTCCCGCCCATCGAGCAAGCCTCCGGGAAGGGTGAGTGTTTGTGCTCATATGTATATGTTTTCTAAGGAAACTCTGCCCAAGCGGAGGTTCTGCACGAAAATATATCCATGTATTCACAAATATTGTGCTCATATGTATATGTTTTCTAAGGAAAGTCTGCCCAAGCGGAGGTTCTGCCCGAAAATATATCCATATGCTCACAAATATTGTGCTCATATGTATATGTTTTCTAAAGGAAACTCTGCCCAAATGGAGATTCCGCCCGTAAATATACTCATATGTTCACAAATGACATGTTCATATGTATATGTTTTCTAAAAGGAACTCTGCCTAAGCGGAGGTTCTTCTCAAAAAACATACCAATATGTTCACAAATATATATGTGCATATGCGCGTATTTCATGGGGAAACTTTGTCCATACGGAGACTCTCCCCTAAAACAATACGACCATATGTCCATCAAATAAATGTTCATATATTTATACGGTAACTTTGCCTATGTGGAAGCTCTGCTCAAATTCACAATATACTCAAATACCAAATAATTTCACGGGTATACACCCGCTCATTTCCCAAATTATATTTCAAACCCTCAAAAGGAATTCATACCCTCTTTCAAATGAAATCCCTCTCTCAAAGCAAATATTCCTCTTTTCAAAAAAATGAAATCCTCTCCTCAAGGCATATACTCTTTTCAAAAGGAGAGATACTTTCTTCAAAAACAAATCCCTCTTTCAAATCAAAACCCATTTTGTCCGATAAAAAAGGGAAAACACCGCATTACAATTTTGTAGAAGATGCAAAACCTCTCGACTTTGCTATCAATGGTATTCAGGTTAAAACTGATGTAAAAATAGCATCAAAGGCTTTTAATCCGATGTAAACAAAACATCGATTCCGATCAATGGAGACAGGGGTCCAGCACACGCTACCCTAATCGCCTGATGAATAAAAATCACGGAACAAACAAGTTCAAATTAAAACTGGCGCACTCGTCCATTCTTTGGACATAAAATTTTCCCTCTGCATTGCGCGGATTCTAATTTGTCTGTTAGACAGGCTGGCACACCCCGCAAGGTAAAATAAATGAATAAAAATCAACTCAAACTCAAACACTATACAAAATACAAAGCATGAAAATTTCCGCGTCCGACAGCCACCTACCAATCCGGAGCAAGGGGTCGCTCACCACGAGCACTCCAGTCGCCACAAGATCCTCTACCTTCTGCTCATCTTTACCCACCAAAAGGAAGCTACAAAGGGTCACCCAGAAAACCTCCCAACTTCCAGCATAAAGCTAGGCTACCCTGTTCTTCAAGCAATCCGCCTCCACCACTCCTTGGATTACGGTGGCGCAAAGACTGCACCGCAGACGGTCGACCTTGCTTGCTACGCATTCCGCTGGGAAGTCTCCCGCTTCAACCACCCTTTTGCTCCCCACCTTAAGCATGTTCTCTGTCACATGGTGTAACGTCGCACGTTTTTCGGATTTTCGCGGATCCTAGTTTAGCGGGTTTTGTGGCCAGTGTGTGGCCTATTAGTCTGTGTTTCAGGTGTTTGCGCAAGTTTAGGGTGTTGTGGGCCGGCCGTTTGGGCCCAAAACACCTGTCCGTTCACTGGCTGTGAACGCGACAATGAGGAGTGTCGCATTCTGAACGCGACGGTCCTGCACGTCGCGTTCATGTTGCCGCCACTGAACAGTTGTCGTCCGCATGCGCGCCACGTGTCGCACGCTGGGCGACATGCTGACGTCAGTCCTGTGAAGGCGACGGCCGACTACGTCGCGTTCTGGTCGCGACGGAGGGCTACGTCGCATTCTAAAATGTGATGCATTTTTAAGAAGTTTTGGCCAAATAGAGCTGCAATGCGCTCTGTTCGGCTGGGGGAGCTTGCTGCGACGGTTTTCCGGGCGATTCGAGGTTTTGGGGGAGTTTTTGGCGCGCTCTCGCCGCGGACGTCGCATGGAGCGGGGGAGACGCCGTGCCGTGGTCGGTTTGCGCATTCTTCGCGAAGGTAGGGAGAATCCACCTTGTTTCGTTGCGTGGATTGCATGAAATGCATGTATGGTTGGTTTTTGGCGTTAAGAACAGTAGATACCATGTTAGGGTATTCACTAAAGCATGAAAACTGGAAATTAAACGTGGTTTGCATGGTTTGGAGTGGTAATCCGGAGAGAGTTCCCCGGATTAGGGTTTTCGTCTGTAAAGGCGACGGAACCCCTATCGCGTTCTGAACGTGACAGGCCGACCCGTCGCGTTCAAGTTCTTAAACGCGACATATCGGTGTGTCGCGTTCTGAAGGCGACACACCCCACGTCGCGACCTTAGCCGAGAGGTCCTGTTGTGCCATGGAAGGCAGGATCGGAATCGGGATCGGGATCGACCAGGCTCGATCCGATCCTGGATCGGATCGGATCGCAAGATCCCATGGATCCAAGGGAAGTCTGGCCGATCCTGGATCGGCCAGTTTATAAAATGGTTTTTTTTGGGGAAAAAATTCAGCAAATTCAGGAAAAAATAGAAAAAAACAGCAAAAATGAGGGAAAATCTGATAAATTGAAAGAACTAATATTTGCATAAAAACCAATCATACATGCATTCATAATATATGAAACATAAGATTTTGTGTATTATTACTACTATAATAATACAAGAAAAGTATAAAATATTAAAGACTTGGTGTATTATTAACCTAAATACCATTTAAGTAAATGTTAAAATTTGTAGTTTATTTATTAAGATATTACATGTAAATAAGGAAATATCCCCCATTTGAATCCAATAAAAATATTAAAAAAATCACATCTCTTACTAATAAAAAGTCAACTCTCCCATCCAAGAAGAAAATCGCAATTTTTATGATTTATCAAAGTAGCAACTTTCTAATCTCTCATAATTTGACATATTTAAAATTTTGTAATTCAAATAAGTCTAATAAAATACTAAAAATCTAAAGTCCAACAAAAAAAATCAAACGTGCATATGACTTCTCCAAGAAGCCGCTCTCTACTGACAGCACTAAGTTACTTGAGACCTCTTAGGATTTGGTCAAACTAAGCTATCATCACCCAAACTCATGAGTGTCATGAGTTGGGTGATGGTAGCTCAATTTGACCAAATTCTAAGAGGTTTGGATGATGATAACTTAAGTTTAACCAAATCCTGAGAGGTCTCAAGCAGACTAAGTGCTGTCAGTAGGAGAGTGGCTCCATTGGAGAAGTCACATGCACGTTTGACTTTTTTTACCGGACTTTGAATTTTTAGTGTTCCATGTGATTTATTTGAATTATCAAATTTTTAGATAAACTAAATTACAAGAGATTAGAAAGTTAGCATTTCGCTAAAATCACCAAAATCGCGATTTTCTTCTTCGATGGGAGAGTTGACTTTTTATTGGTAAGAGATATGATTTTTTTGATATTTTTATTAGATTCAAATGGGGGGTACTTCCTTATTTACATGTAATATCTTAAGTAAATGAAACTACAAATACTAACATTTACTTAAATGATATTCAGGTAAATAAGGAGATCCTGACAACCCTGCCTGAAGAGGATCCTGAAGGTAGCCTGAGGGAATCGACCTGGATCAGTCTGGATCGACTGAATCGAGCCGGGATCGATCGATCCCGGTTCGACTCGAGCGATCCAACTCAGATCCTACTGAGTTGGGTCGATCCAGCCGGAAATGTGGGGTTTTGGGGGGCTTCAAAGGGGAATCGGTCCTTGGGGGGTCGATCCGATCCGGGATCGAGCGATTCTGGCTCGATCCGGGCGATTCTTCCTTCCATGTGTTGTGCATGTTTTGAACGGTACGATTATCCGACTATCGATGTCTTATGTGCATGATTGGTGTGAGTGGTGCATTGGCACCTGTAACGCTTGTTGAGCGTGTCGCCCATATGGTGGACGTGTTGTTTACGTGGTTGACATACGGTTTGAATGGTTTGAGCGGTGTATATATGGTTGGTTTGTGGTGACTGGGCAGTGAGGTTTTAGTGTGAACCTAGCCTTGGTCCTTTAATGTCTGTTATAGATTATATATCTAAGATGGTTTAACTAGTAAGGTATGAGTATGGTTATTAAGTGATTATCGTGTAATGAGTTTGGTGCGGCAATGGAGGTCACCTCATGACCAATGACAGGCCAGGATATTATTGGTTAATGTAATTTATGCATGTGTCTGTGTAGGCTAGCTTGTAGGTCACAGAGTGACCGGGACAAGCTATCCCTCACCTGTGTATCGTGGTTTGTAATAAAGATAATATGTGTAAGTATCGTGGTTTGTGCGTTGCCGAGTGTGGTGGTCCGGCGCCTATTCCGGAATACCTCTCTAGTCGGGTACCCCAGGTTCTGTGTGAACCAAGCACGTGTGTTTGTTGTGCTCGGGGTTTGTCCTGGTACTGTGTGTACCGTCGAGGTCTGTGTCGTCTGTCCTGGACACCCTCACTCCTGTGTTTGAGTTGTACGTCCGGCTGAGGGAAAGATGGTAGTAGGGCATCGACTTGTGAGAGTTTGTGTTTGGTCGCTTGTAGCGCGCTCGTGGTTGGGGGTACGGACACCAATAGTCGACACTGGTCCCCAGCTAGTCCTGTTTTCCAGTGCCTCACTTTAGGGAGCTTAGGCCAGAGTCCCTAAAGGTGCCAGACATGGACCTGCAGCTGTGTGGTCTACAGGTGTGGTGTTGGTTGGTCTCCACTGTTCTTTGGTTTATGCTTGTGGAGCAACAGTTGGACCTTTCGTCCGTAACTGCGAGACTGGGAGGTAGTTCTTGTGTTGTGTTGTCCGGGTTGGATACTGGCGTCATTAACCAGTAGTCCGTCCCCGTGTGGTGGCGTCGTTCCTTTCCGACTCGTGCTTTGCCACTAGTGGTGGCTTGTGTGTGTGACAGGTTGGTTGAGGTTTTACCGTTGTGGTATGCCCTGGTGGTGACACGATTCTGGTTGTGGTACCTCATGGTAGTAGGTACTTGTACCCTTCGTGGGTAGCTTTGTGTAAAAGGAGGGCAAGGGCTCTTCCCTCTCCCCCTTTCAACTCCTATAAAAGGAGGGCAAGGGCCAAGGCAAAAGGGAGTTCTTCGGCACTTGGAGGATCTAGACTTCTGGACAGTTGGGGATTTGGGGGCTAGGAGCGGTTGCTGCTCCCCTATTTGTTGGGTTTAAAGAAGAAGAGAGGGCCCAGTCCTCTTCTTTATTCATGGGTTTTTTTGTAAAAAGGCCCACAAAAGTTGGTTATTTGTAAAATTGCCCAAAGTGCAAAGGGAAGCATGCATTGTCATGAAGTTTTCTCATGAAGAGATACAAGAAGTACTTCTTTGTCCATTGTTGAACCCTGAAAAGTTCTTGATGGATGTCTACCAGAAGAAGTGCCAAAGCCTATTTATAGTAGGCCAATGGTTACTTAGGTAGCCCTCCCGGTTGCTTAAGTAATAAGGATAGGATCCCTTTTAAAGATGACTTGAAGATGAAGCAAATGACATTATTACTTGAAGTGACCCCATGGTTGCTTAGGTAATATTGGATCCAAATTCCCTTCAAGTTAAGGAAGGGAGTTTATTTATTAAAATGGCAGCAAGCCTCTCCAGTGAAGCCAAAGTTCAAGAAAGAACAACGCTTCGAGGAGGATACGTCACGGAAGAAATCCGGCAGCACAAGGTCAATAAGACCAAATATGAAGAACAAGTACAAAGAACGCGTGTGCAGCGGAAGCTCCAAGCACTTGCAAATCCAACTCTTCGCCGAGAAATCTCCGAGGAAAAGGGCAGAGCTTCAACAACACCAACACTCCCCCTAAGCGGACATATGGGGCCTATTTATAGGCAAAATCCCCATGGGTTTAAATCCCCAACCGATGGAATCTACCATCGATTAAGGGGGTTTAAACCCCCAACCAATGGATTGTACCATCGGTTAAGGGGAGCCCCCCCTTTAACCGATGGGACTGTCCATCGGTTGGGGAGGGAATCCCCTCCAACCGATGGTGCCTACCATCAGTTGAGGGGTTCCTCCCCCCCCCCCCCCCAATCGATGGGACTGTCCATCGGTTAAGGGGGGAGTTCCCCCCACCATCAGTTAGCCTTCCAACCGATGGGGCCTCCCATCGGTTAAGGAGGAAACCCCTTAACAGATGAGACTGTCCATCGGTTAAGGGGCTGAAATCCCCCCTCATCTCCTCAAATGTAACCCCTATAAATATTCATGTAGCCCCCTAGGGGCAAAGGAGGCCTTTTGGATGCTTGATCCTTCTTTTTGGAGGCTTCTTTGAAAAGAAAAAAAAGGGGCAAAAAGCTTTCCCTCTCCCGAAATTCTAGCTTGTTCCTGAAGGCTCTCCGCTCGGTGTGAAGGTATCCGCTCTTCCCCCGCTCGGTGTGAAGCATCCGCCCTCAACAAGCACAAAAGAAGGGAGATCGTCTCCGCCCGGCATCGACATCTCCTTAATCCCCCTCCATGCCGAGCTAGTCAAAAAAAAAAAATCATAATGCAACCCATACCCCCACATCGAGCAAGACTCTGTGGGGGTAAAAATTAAATCGTGTTCTTCGGTGTTTAAATACCTTCCATATCGAACAAGACTCTATGGATATAAGGTATTTAAACATCTTTGTTCTCGTGCTCTAAATGCCTCCATATTGAGCAAGACTCTATAGGTATGGGCATTTAGATGCATATGTTCTTCCCGCCCGTCGAGCAAGACTCCGGGATGGGTGACTGTTTGTGCTCATATGTATATGTTTTCTAAGGAAACTCTGCCCAAGCGGAGGTTCTGCCCGAAAACATATCCATGTGCTCACAAATATTGTGCTCATATGTATATGTTTTCTAAAAGAAACTCTGCCCAAGTGGAGGTTCTGCCCGAAAACATGCTCATATGTTCACAAACATATATGTTCATATGTATATGTCTTTTAAAAGAAACTCTGCCTAAGCGGGGGTTCTGCCCAAAAACATATCCATATATCCATAAATGTATATGTGCATATGCGCGTATTTCATGGGGAAACTCTGTCCATACAGCGACTCTCCCCTAAAATAATACAATCATATGCCCATTTAATACATGCTCATATATTCGCGCGGTAATTCTGCATATGCGGGAGCGCTGTCCAAATTCACAATATACTCAAATACCAAATGAATTCACGGGTATACACCCGCTCATTTCCAAATTATATTTCAAATCCCCAAAAAGAAATCCATACTCCTTTTCAAAATGAAATCCTTTCCTCAAAACAAATATCCTTCTTTTCAAAATGAAATACCTTCTTCAAGGAACCAATCCTTTCTTTTAAATCAAAATCCATCTTGTCCGATAAAAAAGGGAAAACACCACATTACAATTTTCTAGAAAATGCATAACCTCTCGACTTTGCTATCAATGATATTCGGGTTAAAACTGATGTAAAAATAACATCAAAGGCTTTTAACCTGATGTAAACAAAACATCGATTCCGATCGATGGAGACAGGGGTCCAGCACACGCTACCCTAATCGCTTGATGAATAAAAATCGCGGAACAAATAAGTTCAAACTAAAAGTGGCACACTTGTCCATTCCTTGGACATAAAATTTTCTCTCCGCATTGCGCAGATTTTAATTTTATGTCTGTTAGACAGGCTGGCACGCCCCGCAAGGCAAAATAAATGAATAAAAATCAACTCAAACTCAAACACCATAGAAAATACAAAGCACAAAAATTTCCGCGTCTGACATCCATTCACATGTTTTAATGGACTTATGTTCTGCATGAAGGTACAAATTGCAATTATCCATGAATCCAGTGTATAATTGCATAAAGACCCACAGAAGATGCAAGGAATCAGAAACTTGACATGTTGCAAATATGTCCCTGCTTAAGGAGAAATTCCAAGAAGCCCCTGTTCAAGGGAAAATTACCAAAAAGGCCCCCTGTTTAGAGAATAATTGCAAATCAGTCCCTGTTTTGGGGAGAATTGCATGTAAACCCTCATTCGAAGGGTCACTAGCAATACAACCTACTGAGGGATGGAAAATTACAGAAAGATCCCCAGTCCCCAAAAATTGCATAAAAAACCCAGAAAGGTGAAAATTACAAGAAGACCCTGCAAAGGCCAACCTTTGCACATGTGTTCTCTTGAAGACCATGAATGAACAACTCAAGTTTTGGCAAGAATGAAGAAAGCTCTTGCTGTCCAGAAATTGCACAGAAGTCCCCAGTCTTTGGGAAATTGCAGAAGAATCCCTAAGAGGGTACAGATTGCAGATAAGTCCCTCCAAAGGGCAGAAATCATGGAAACACACTCCAAAGGGTATAAGATGCAGAAATACCCTCCAAAGGGTGCAAATTGCAAGGCTCATGTCGTTTGCACGGCTCTGTGGAGCGGGACCCATGCCACTTCCCTAAAACGGTGTGCGTTCTCCTGAGTTCGGCTTATAACTGGCCACTCCAAGTCTTGGGATTGTCAAGAAATTGCAAAAATCCCTGGAAATGCTAAGAAATAGCTGAAAAGCCTCGGGATGTCGAGAAATTACCGAAAAGTCTCAGGGGGTCAAGAAATGACAAGTGTACCCCAAGAAGTCAACAAATAACTGGAAGGATCTCGGAGATACCAAAAAATGACAGAAACACCCATTAAGGGTTAAGAACTGGAAGCATACCTAGCAAGACCACATAAAGGTCCCATCACAGTCAAAAGTATGATGGTGACCATGAAGCAAATACAAGGAGCCGACATTGATCATCTTGGCGATCCAATGGTCTGATTGTGATGAAGTTGAAATCCAACAGTCTGATAATCCAACAATCTGATCGTGGTAAAGTTTAAATCCAACGGTCTGATCATCATGAAATCCAAATCCAACGATCCGATTGTGGTGAAGTTCTAATCCAATGGTCTGATAGTGATGAAGTCTAAATCCAACGGTCCGATCGTGGTAAAATTTAAATCCAATGGTCTGATCGTGTTGAAATCCAAATCCAACAATCTGATCATGGTACAATTCAAATCCAACAGTCCGATCGCGATGAAGATTCAAGTCAACGGTCTGATCGCGACAGAAGCAAATTCAAAAGGGTCCAATTGTGATCGAATGTAATTTTGAAGACCCGATTATATAATCAGGACCACTTGCACAAGTCTTGAAAAACCAATTGTAATTCAAATTACATGTGCACAAGCAATACAGTCTTCAATTTTCTTTGCAAGGGTGTGTAACCATAAAGGGAGACCACGAGGTCATCGTTGCGCAACAAATAGAAATGAAAGACATTCATTGACAGAGAATCAAAGGTGTTTGAGGTCACCTCGATATAAATTAACATCAATTTCGGTCAGTGGGGAAAAAGTCCAATACACGAAACTCTAATCACCTAATAAAATAAACGTGTGGAACAAATACACCAAAATATTGGCGCAATCGTCGAATGAATGGACACACAAATTCCCTGCATCAAGCAAATTTCAAATTTATCTGTTAAACAAGCTGGCACGCCTGCACAAAATGAAAATCATGTCTCCAAAAATCATCTCTCTCTCTTCCTTTTCCAAGAGGAGGGAGTGAGTTTTTGCCAAAAACTTTTTTCCGCATCCACAGCCCCCATACGCAATGGTAACGCCATTCCATTGGTGGCACCACGTTGGCCTTCTTGCCAGGTAGCCCTTTCCAAATAAATGGGTAGCCCTCTCCTCTGACACGTGACTAGGTCACTATACGATCCATGTTATCCAAAAAACTGGCAAAGATAGTCTGAGATGACTAATGGCACAAGCACTAAGTTAGGGGACATGTTGCAGTTTGGTGGACCACACGTGAGAAATAATTAATATGTTTCAAAAAATTATGAATGATGATGAATTAATGATCAAACAATCTCTTATCCCCCTTCAAGAACATCCAAAAGTTTGTGCAAAACAACAATCTATGATCCAACCAACTGCCTCTGGAAATATTCATATCTTGTTTTTTACCCAAGGCAGCAGCTCCTTTTCCTTTAATACCTTGGAGGTGTGGATGACTAGGAAGCATCCAGAAAACTTCATTTTATGGTCTTTTCTTAACTCAATTCCAGACCTCTGATGTGGCGCAGAAGGTGGGACCAGCATCCTTTGGATCAATATTATTACTATAATAAGCAATATAGGAACAAAGACATGGAAAGAAACAACCAGATGAAGCAAACTAGAAATTTGTGCATTTGGAGGAAATTATCCAGCTAGAGACAAGAATATACAAGCATGTCTTGACAATAAAATTAAGAAAAAGTACTCTATTGTGCGAGTCTTTGTTTTCTCACTTCAACAAATCTTCATGACCATTGACCACAGCGTCAACCATAGTGAAAAGAAATCAATGGAATACATACCTTCACTACTGCAGCATCATCAAGTCGTCCCCATCCAGAAGCAGACCCTAATGTTTCGTAGAATATTATTCTCAGTGAGATACAGATGAAGTGAGAAAAAACCCAAGGAGGTCATGAGCAATTTCTATCTTACACTAGAGGAACAGGAAATCGCAAAGATAGTGGGTATAATGCAACAACATATAGCAATTAGCAAGTTTATACAGAGTCATTGAAGAGGGGAAATGAATTAATCCAAATGGATGTTCATCCATGAATTAAATTTTAGCTATGACATTCATGGATTAATATGCTTAAGAACAAGGGTAAATTAAAATAAAAGAAATTTTCTAAAGTGATCTCTAGATGACCTGATACAAACTGCTGGTGAGCAACTGCAGAAAGGTGGAGTGGAACGGCAAGGACTGAGCCTTCCTTGTTTACAATTCCCTGATACCACATAACTATATGAGATCATAAAATGTCAAATGTCCAATTAAAAAATAATTGAGCAAAGAGACTCGACATGGCACATACAAGATCCTTTACAAAGATATCAACAGCTGAATACGGTGTATAATCATTGTCCAGCATGTGTGGCACTCGATTTGTGAACATCCTGTTGTACATCACCAAAAGCACTGTCACTTAATTAACACCGAACAATATGGATCATTGATCGCCAAATTTCAAGGATATATGGTTTCATTGTTTTACATCTGAGAAAGCCATAGAACAAATATCGATAGACCAAAATTACATGCTATGCAAAATACTTCAAAATATCAACAAAGTAGTCATGGAATGTCTTGCAGCTTTACATCGTTAAAGAACGAAAGAAAAAGAAAGTAATTTACATCAGTAACATAGCCCAGGAAAAAAAATGCATAAAAAGCACAACTATCTGAACTTGGCATCTATATCATTTTGAGGGAAAATTATGATGATCAAGTAGAGATAGATTGTATAATACATAAAAAAACACACTAATATTTTGATTCTGAAAGCAATAACAAAATTTTAAATTATACAGTTACCATGAATTTCCTTCACTGTTTGTGATAATGTCAAACAACATTCGCGTATCAAGTCCTACTTTAGCACCAAATGCCATTGCCTCAGATGCTGCTGCTATATGCACTCCAGCTAGCAACTGATTGACCATTTTTACAGAACTGAACAACACAAAGGACACAGCCATCAACCCAACTTTTCTTCAAAACAATTGAAAAACACCTTATTTACAAGAAATAAATTCTGCAATTTAATGTTTGTATGAAACTAAAAAATGTGTAAAGATTTTCCAATCCCCAAAAGGACAGAAATAAAAAGCAATATCTCCTCCATTACCTAGCAGCTCCACATCCACCATTTATTATGTAGAGTTTCTCACTTAATGCTGCACATTTACAAGGAATGAAATTTAGCATGTGAGACTTCTCTGGATAACCAGATAATGCTTTTTTAATTAACAATAAACCAGTATTACCTGAAAGGACTGAACCTGCATGCTCAAGAGCTTCTGTTGTGCCTGATGCCATTATCTAGCAAAAAAAAGGGAAAATTGAAGCCAAGAAGGGTGTTAAGTTAGCTAATGCTTTTAAAATAGTATCAATTTGAATTCGTTTCTAGAAATGGCATAAAATCAGTCTTCATGGAGCTTATAATCGTACTGTAAGTGTGCCATCAGCAGCTCTTTTAACACCACCAGACACTGGTGCATCCACAAGCTTCAGGTTCTTGTTCTCACCTATGATTAACATGTATCATATAACCATACTGCAAAAATAGACTACTCAACTGGATGAAAAACAGGATGAAAAGAATACCACAGAGTAACGTACATGGAATGGAAGCACCTGACCGGTGACAAACAGAATGATTATTGTTTTGAGTTTCCATTTCCCTATCCTACAATCTGTACTTTGCATTCCCTTTATTCTGTTAGGATCTTTTTTCTTGAAGGAAAGTGGATTGCACCACAAATTTTACCAGGTAAGTAGAGATAATACGATTATATAGATGGAGAAGTTCCTCTAATCACACCAAAAGGGTAAAAAGAAAAACTCAAACTTAAGAACTTCTGGAGGCAAAACCAAAGCCCACAAACACAAGAACACTGCCTAGATGGCAAGAATCAACTACCCAAAAATGAAAAACCTCTGCAATTTTGACTTTAGAAAGGGTTGAAGAAGCCTACCATCAGTAATACCACCCCACAAAGCACTCAAGTTTATCTGTATTGTAATTGACAACTCAGGAGTAACACCAGCAAACAGTTTACCAGAACAAGCATCAAGTTGTGACATCATTCTCAGATGACAACTATAACCAAGCATCCATCCTCAGCTAGATTGTAATCATTTTGAGAAAGTGCCAAACGAGCATGAAAACCCTCTATTCTGATCCACCAACTACCATCTTCATTCCTCATCTCCTCAGCTAGATTTTGTAATCATAGTGACAAATTGCCAAATGAGTATGAAAATCCTCTGTTCTGATCCGCCAAAGTCCAATCCTCATTCCTCACTAAACCTTCATTGTCACCTCTTAATCAAAAAGTGCCTTATCCCTGATGCTATATGTAGCACAGAACCACAGGCAAGCTAACAACTTGTATCCAGTCTCCATGTTGCAGCCTGATGACTAGGGATGTCAATTGGGCCGGGTTGACCATAAGTCCAATGGACAGCCCATTGCAGGGTCCATCAAGTCCTGAATATAATGGCCCATGAGCTCCCTTTGAACCCCATTTGCTAAACCCATCAATTGATGTGTTGGGCTACGGTAGGCCCATCAGCCGTCAGGCCCTTCATTTCCTTCATCTTCCATCTTCATTTCCTGCAGAAGGCCCTCGACACCGAACTCCTCCCGCCAGCGCATTGTCTACTTCAGCATCGCCATCGCCTACTTCGCCTTGAAGTCGCAAGCGCACAGGAACTTGAGGAGGACGGTGTCGCTCTTCTTGCCACCCCCTGTGGACACGGGAAATTTTCCTCTTCCTTCCTTCTTCATTTGAAGGATGTTTATTCATTTATCTTTTGACTTTGAGTTGCGGGACGTGCCAGCCTGCCTGCCAGGCAGAAGTAAGGGTCTGCGCAATGCAGAGAAAGAATTTTTTGAATATATCCGTGAAACGGATGGGTGCGCCGTGTTTTGATCTGAACTTCTTTGATTCCGTGCCTTTTAATCATCAGGCGATTGGGGTGGCGTGTGCTGGACCCCTGTCTCCATCGATTGAAACCGATGTTACATTTACATCGAGTTAAAAGCTTTAGATGTCGTATTAACACCTGTTTCAACCCGAATACCATTTCATAGCATGGGCGAGAATATATGCGTCTGTAAAAAATTTCAAAACAACATTTTTTTGCTTTGTTTATTTTGAACGGAATGAGTCCAAGTTTAAAAACGAATAGGGTTGTCTTTTTGAAAAGAGTATGTAGCTTATCATGGGCAGGAACATGCCCGTGTTAGCGAAATTATCTTCCGAGTATATACTCATTTTCAGAAACAAAACTTTAGTTGAAACGTATGCATATAAACACCCTGGATCCCCCACGGAGACTTGCTCGAGGTGGGGTATAAATATACCAAGAGAGAGAGAACAAAGGGCGTTTAAACACCATATGTCCATAGAGACTTGCTCGATATGGACAGTATTTAAACCCCTGGATCCCCCACAGAGACTTGCTCGATGTGGGGTATAAATATACCGAGAGAGAGAGAACAAAGGGTGTTTAAACACCATATGTCCATAGAGACTTGCTCGATATGGACAGTATTTAAACCCCTGAATCCCCCCACAGAGACTTGCTCGATGTGGGGTATAAATATACCGAGAGAGAGAACAAAGGGTGTTTAAATACCATATGTCCATAGAGACTCGCTCGATATGAACAGTATTTAAACCCCTGGATCCCCCACAGAGACTTGCTCGATGTGGGGTATAAATATACCGAGAGAGAGAGAACAAAGGGTGTTTAAATACCATATATCCATAGAGACTTGCTCGATATGGACAGTATTTAAACCCCTGAATCCCCCCACAGAGACTTGCTCGATGTGGGGTATAAATATACCGAGAGAGAGAGAACAAAGGGTGTTTAAATACCATATGTCCATAGAGACTTACTCGATATGGACAGTATTTAACCCCTGAATCCCCCCACAGAGACTTACTCGATGTGGGGTATAAATATATCGAGAGAGAGAGAATAAAGGGTGTTTAAATACCATATGTCCATAGAGACTTGCTCGATATGGACAGTATTAAACCCCTGAATCCCCCACAGAGACTTGCTCGATGTGGGGTATAAATATACCGAGAGAGAGAGAATAAAGGGTGTTTAAATACCATATGTCCATAGAGACTTGCTCGATATGGACGGTATTTAAACCCCCGGATCCCCACAGAGACTTGCTCGATGTGGGGACGTGGCGCGAGGGAGATGTCGGAGCCGTATACGATGGCGATCTCTCGCTCTTTTCCACGTTATCGGGCACTCCTCACTCCATATTGAACAAGGAACGAACCAATACCTTCACGCCAAACCAAAGAATTGGAAGAACGGATGGAAAGAGATCGGGAGAACAAGAAGATTTGCAATATTTCTGAAAATTTCAGAACCCGGCCTTACAAGGCTTGGAGGGACTGGTTTACAAGGGTTTTGGGACTGGTTTACAAGGCTTGGGGGACTGGTTTTTCACAGCACATGGGGGGGTTTTTGGGGCTTGGCCGGCCTCTCCTCCTCTCTCCTCCCTTTTTTTTCAGATGAAGGGGTGCCTCCCTTTTATAGGGGACTGGCCTCTCCTCCCCTCCCTGCATAAACAGGAGAAGGAGGGGGGGAGACCCCCATTTCGGTTGAGGGGAAACACCCCCAACCTGTTTAACATTAAACAGGTTGGGGTGTGAACACCCCCCCAACCTATTTAATATTAAACTGGTTGGGGGGGTTCCCCCTCCATATAAAACAGGTTGGGGGTGCGGTCACCCCCCAACCTGATTTACATAAAACAGGTTGGGGGGGTTCCCCTCACCTGCTTTTCATGTAAAACCGGTTGGAGGGGAGCACCCCCCAACCGGTTTTACTTTAAACAGGTTGGAGGGAGGATCCCCTCCAACCTGTTTTTTTTTTTTTGTCTGTTTTTTTTTATAAAACCGGTTGGAGGGGGGGTTCCCTCCAACCTGTTTTCATATAAAACCGGTTGGAGGGGGAGTCCCCCAACCGGTTTCATATTAGAAGGTTGGAGGGGGCCTCCCCTCCAACCTGATTTACATGAAACCGGTTGGGGGGGGCACCCCCCACTGGTTTCATGTTTCAGAAATTGGAGGGGGGGTCTGTTGACATAAAAAATAAAATTTAGTGTCAATCCCCCCATTAATTTATCCCAGAAATCCCCCTCCCCTAAACCAATGAAGGCACCATCGGTTAGGGGGTTTTTTTTCCCCTAACCGATGGGGCTACCATCGGTTAAGGGGGTTTTTCCCCTTAACCGATGTGCTTCCATCGGTTGGAGGGGGAGACCCCTCCAACCGATGGTGCTTCCATCGGTTAGAGGGGAACTCCCCTCTAACCGATGGAAGTTCCATCGATTAAGGGGAATCCCCTAACCGATGGGGCTTCCATCGGTTAGGGGAGTCTCCCCTCTAACCGATGGAACCCCCATCGGTTAGGGGGGATTCCCCTTTAACCGATGGATGTTCCATCGGTTAGGGGTC
Organism: Colocasia esculenta; assembly: GCA_014218235.1. Taxonomy (NCBI): domain Eukaryota; kingdom Viridiplantae; phylum Streptophyta; class Magnoliopsida; order Alismatales; family Araceae; genus Colocasia; species Colocasia esculenta. The sequence continues at coordinate 108,971,387 of CM024763.1, read as the reverse complement.
CCCTTTAAAAAAAAAAAAAACACTAAAACAAAAAAAACAGGGAATAGGCACATCCCCTAACCGATGGAACCCCCATCGGTTAGAGGAGTGCCCCTCCCCCTAACCGATGGTACCCCCATCGGTTAGAGGGATTTTAAAATCCTCTAACCGATGGTACCCCCATCGGTTAGAGGGAATTTTCCCTCTAACCGATGAACCCCCATCGGTTCTAACCGATGGAACCCCCATCGGTTAAGGGAATTTTCCCTTCACCGATGGAAGTCCCATCGGTTAAGGAACCCCCACTCCCACGCATGTAAGGGGGGCCTTCCCCTATAAAAGGCCCCCCATCCCCCCATTTGAAGAGGTCGGCCCCGGGAGATGCCGGCTCTCTGGAGAAAGTGCTGCCCTCTTTTCTGAAATTCTGAAAGAATAGAAAATTTCCAAAAGTCTCCCGTCTCTCTCTCAATCTCATTTCTTGTGTGAGTGAAGGTACCAAATCTTCTTCCCCCGAGTGTTGAGAGGTTATCCGTATGCGGCATCGGCAAACTTCATCGGCTAAAAGTCCGCAATAGCGGCACCGGCCCTCACAGGCTATAGGTTCTAAATACCGTCCATTCCGGACATATGGTATTTTAGATACCTCTGTTATTCATGCCACCTCCCATCGAGTTTTAAACTCTCCGAGATGGTGTGTTTGTGCTATATGCATATGTTTCTTAGAGGAGACTCTGCCCAAGTGGAGATTCTGCTCGAGAATATATTCATATTTCACAGATTCGTATTTATATATGTGTTTCTTAGAGGAAACTCTGCCCAAGTGAGATTCAACCTAAGAACATATCTATAAATTTCAAATCTGTGTTATATTTATATGTTTCTTAGAGGAGATTCTGCCCAAGGGGAGATTCTGCCCAAGAACATGTTTGTATATTCACAAATTGGTATTTTTATATGCATGTTTCCTAGAGGAAACTCTGCCCAAGTGGAGATTCCGTCTAAGAACATATTTAAAAATCAAATTTGTGCCTATACACATATGTTTCTTGGAAGGAAGCCCTACTATGTCAGAGTTTTCCCTCTAAAAACATATCAATATAATCACAAATTTTGTATTCATATACATGTTTCCAAGAGGAAACTCTGCCCAAATGGAGTCTCCAACTACGGACATGTTTATATAATCATAAAATTCGCAATTATATGCGTATACCTCTCAAAAGGGATTCTGCATATGCAGATGGTACCTTTTACCGGACATTTCACTCAAAAAGGAATACCGGTGAGAAAAATGCGTAAACTGCAAATTTATTATACACACATACCTTTTTCTTAAGGGCAAAATCCCTCCGGATAAAGGTTCTCTGGGGACACATGGATATAAGTACATATTCATATGCATATATCTTCGTGAGGGCATTCCGCATATGGAAACTCTGCCAAAATAAATTTATGAAAATTGTGATAATATACACATCCAAAGAAAAAGAGGACAGGACCCGAACTATGACTGGACCCGAACTGTGACAGGACCCGAACTGTGATAGGACCCGAACTGTGCTCAGTTACTCCAAAAAGCAGCATGATGCATACTCACAAGAATGTGTTCATATGGACAGTTTCCAGAAAGGAACTCCAAATTGACAAGAACGTCCATGGAAATATGTGCATACTTCTTCAAAAATCATACTCATACAAATAAAAAAAAATGAATGATGAATGAAAATGATGAACGAGGGAATGAAATTCTGCCTCAATTCAGGCTTCATTTAAAAGAAGGATGTTGTAAAAGAATATCATGTCATAAAGAAAATTAATGTAGCAACTCTTCTAATACAGAAGCTACTTTGAATCACGACCTTCCCCAAGTTCAAAATCAAATGCACGGGTATATACCCGTCTGCAATAATAAATCTCAGGTTTTCCAAAATAAAACCTTCAAACAACATCTTTCTCAAAAAAGGAGAGGAGGGAGACCCCAAATGGGTTCATGGAAATACATCTGTTCCCTTCTTAAAAGTCATATCTCGGACTCCACAAAGGGCAGTCTTTTCAAAATAAAACACTCAAAGCAAAAGTATTTCAAAAATAACCAAAAGAAAAATGATACATCATGACCAGGATTTTCTAAAAAAAAGTGTGTATTTTCTCATCCCCTTTGCTATGAATGGTATTCGGGTTAAAACTGGTGTTAAATAACACCAAGAGTCTTAACTCGATGTAAATGTAACATCGACTCCGGTCGATGGAGACAGAGGTCCAGCACATGCTACCTCAATCACCTGATGAGTATAGATACGGGACTCAAGGAGTTCAGATTAAAATACGGCGCACCCCGTTCCCACGGACATCATACCCGTCCGTTCCGGGCATCATACCCGTCCGTTCCACGGCATCATACCCGTCCGTTCCATGGACACCCAAAAATACCTTCTCCGCATTGCGCGGACTCTTTCTTCTGTCTTTTAGACAGACTGGCACGCCCCGCAAATCACAATACACAAATCAAAGCATGTGAAATAAATGAATACCCAAATGAAATGAATACATGAACCAGATAAAATGAAATGAGCAAGCAAACAAAAACCAAATGATATGTTAAAGTGATATCTTTCCCGTGTCAACAACTGGCACGCCCGGTGGGACTCTTCTCACCATTCATAGCAAAGGATGAGACATACGTATATTTTTCATGAAAATCCTAATACTGATATTTTCCCTTGAAGGTACAAACAAAAAGGCAAATCATAAGCTTGAAGATGGCCGTCACTTATGGACCACTCGCCATCAACAATCATGCCAGGTTCGGTTACCAGGCGACTCCGATCATATTTGGGGATTTTTCCAACAATTGTCGGATCCCTTCCGGCCTATGAAGAAGATGATGCTCAAAAGCCTCTCTCCAACAAGTTAACAAGGAAGATCCACGAGAGCTGTGGGCAAGCCAAAGCTCGTCCTGTTATTATCAGCAGGGGCATCCGAATGCTCTCCAAAGGTAATACTAATAAAGGGGATCAGCCTAACTCTGGCCAACAACATTATTGGCTATAAGCCATCAAGGCGGGTCATGCCCAATCCAAATTCAAAACCATATCCAAACTCAAGCTCATGACCAGCAAGCCATCAAGGCAGGTCATGCCCAATCCAAATTCAAAACCATATCCAAACTCAAGCTCATGACCAGCAAGCCATCAAGGCAGGTCATGTCCAATCCAAATTCAAAACCATATCCAAACTCAAGCTCATGACCAGCAAGCCATCAAGGCAGGTCATGTCTAAATCCAAATTCAAAACCATATCCAAACTCAAGCTCATGACCAGCAAGCCATCAAGGCAGGTCATGTCCAATCCAAATTCAAAACCATATCCAAACTCAAGTTCATGACCAGCAAGCCATCAAGGCCGGTCATCCAATCTCAAATTCAAATTCCAAACCATCAATCCCAAAATACATTAAAACCAAGCATCAAATATGCCACAAACCATCAAGGTAGGCTGAATCCAAAACCAAAATCCAAATTGAAATTCCAAAATCGTAGCCACCAAACCTCAATGGTAGGCTCCACCAAATTCCGATACCATACCTTTAACCCAAAAAAAAAGCCATTAAAAAAACTAAGTCTGCCCAAATCCAGACTTGTTCAATCCGGGTGAACTCCTTCAAAATCATATTTTCCATCTCTACAACAAGGACAAAATAAAATCATAAAAAGTAAAAGGGCATCAGCTGCCACCTCAAGATCCGACAAATCCATCATGATCAAAGGTCTGCAGGTATGGCTTGACGGAAGCCAACCTATCACCCTGCGGGATAGGTATGTTCCTACAATCCCAACCTCAACCGCTTCTCAGTTTTGCGGCGGTTTCAAGGAGAATCAGGAGATCCCAAGAAGGAAGCCGATGTCAAGCAAAAGACCCAGCACTCTCCCAGGTTCAAACAAATCTGGGTTCCAAAAAAAAGGAAGCCCATAAACTCAAGAAGACTCAAGCAAATATATCAAAGGTGTTTAGTAAGAGAAGCAACGCCAATATGCTTCCCTTCAACATATTGAGCTCAAGCACCATCATGGGTAAAAAAAAGAAATATACAAGAAGTCAATCTATACTTCTCAAGGCTCGAAGAATACCCGAATGGTCAAAGAAAATCCAACTCAGTAATTCAAATCTCGCATATCGGCCTTCAACCGTATACGGCGAGTTTCAATATTTGATGGGCTGGGGGCAATTCCTAACGCCAGTACCCGTCCGTCAAAAAGACGACGTGTTACTTGGGCAGCTGAGGAAAAAACCCAAGCTTATAATCTTCTCATGCTATGCCGCCGGGAATGACTCTGGCGAACCAGCTGAACAAATCGCTGAAGCCACTTCAATCCTGCTAAAGCCATCAGGTAATTTGCCAGAAGAAACCGCCAGCCCGGCGGACAAGCTGAAGCACCTGGTCAAGTTCTCCCTCGTATTGATATTTAACATGAGGGAATTCAAATCCCCTTCTTCGAAGAAGCAAATATTCAAGTCGAAGAAGGTGGGCCTTCAACTTCAAACATTAATCCCGTCATCGACTTGCCGACAAAGGAAAATTTCCAGGCTATGTCAGATGACGACAAATATCAAGTGATGCAGCAATCCCAATCTCAAATGGCTGTGCTTCTAAATGAAATGAGGCAACTGGTAACTACAAGCCTCCCCATTCTGTGGAGCCAGTCTCTGCTCAAAATCAACAAAATCAACATCCAGATGGGGCTGCCCCGACAAATTATCCAGCAGCTTCTACGACTGGTCTTCTTCCTCAAACTACGGTTCAAGACATCATTGATCCGTCCAATATTATGACCCCTCAAGGTGTTGCCATACAAAGGCATGAGATACTGAAGGATTATTCGAGATATGTTCGCTCAGTAGAGCAAGGTATTCAGGTGGCAGATCCATATTCTGTTCCATATCCAGTACATCATCAATTCAAGAAGCTGCCAGAGATATGCCCTAAAGTCACAAAACTATCAAAGTTTAATGGACAGGGGTCGCCATTGGAATATGTGCCACATTATGTTATTTATCTTGGTCGAGCTCGCCATCGGCAAATCTTATCTCTTCAGATATTTTGCAACTTCCTTGATTGAAGTCGCATTTCAATGGTATTCAAAATTCAAGCCCGACTCAGTTGCTGATTGGGCGGATCTGCAAAAGAGATTTCTAGACCATCTCTAAACGGCTAAAGGGAAGGTATCTCTCTCGCCAAATTATGTTCCCTCAAACAACAGAAAGGGGAGTCGGCAATCCACTTCATCAAGGGGTGGAGAGAGTTTAGCATGAAATGCAATAACCCTCCTGTTCAAGAAGATACAATCCCTATCTGCCAAAAAGGCCTCATATCAACAGTCAAGGAGAAACTCTTGGGAGCAAATATCAAGAGCTTCGATTAATTGAATTCCATAGTGGCAGACACTGAGATGTTTCTAGCCGAGCAAATGACACAGACATCTCATAAAGGCAAGCTCCCCAAAGAGCGCAATAATTAGCAAAAAAAAAGTCAACATCATTGACTCCTCACCTGATGATGAAGCAAAGGGGGCAACAATCTCTCCTGCCCCAAAGAAGAAATCAGAAGCTAAAGCTCCACTGCCATCATTGATGGGGCGCATGAAGACTCCTTATTCTTTCAAAAAAAAAAGAATCATAGAGGCTCTTTGATCTCTGCCTCAACAATCAGTTAATATCACTGCCAGAACCAAAGAGGCAGGCAGGTGTCAGCCAAACCAATCAGCTTAATTTGCCCGTATCACCGTATGGTGGGGCATGTAATTGAAGATTGCTACATCTTCAAAAGTGAGGCCCAGAAGATCATTCAAATGGCCTCATTTCTATGCAAAATGCTTTGGCTGACCCTCCTCAACTTCATGCTTGGGATCGACGAGAGCAATCTGTCGATATCATTTATATGACGAGACTTCCAACAAATTCAAATCATCCCGAGGACGGTCATTCATGTAATCCTCCTCAAGATAATTCAGGAGCTCATTCTCTACCAAGATCAAGACATGATCCACATAGAATAATGAGGAAAGTCCAAAGGTAAATATACTCTTATGCATACTCAAATATATTCAGAACTGCCTCCTATGTCGCCATATGCAGACTCAATTGGGTGGCTATCCAAAGATCCTTCAACTCCTGTCGAGCCGGCAAGGTTATATTCTTTCCCTCGACATCTCACTTACTCACTTTTCCGGCTATGCCTTCAATCCATTAATGGATTACCGAGCTCCGGCAGAAATATTAGCCAATTACTGCCCATATCATCAAGTGATGGGTCATAGTATCAAAGATTGCATAAGATTCAAAAATGATGTTCAAAAGCTAATTGACCTGAGTATTCATCGGGTCAACCAGCCTCATACTCAACAACCACCAAATGGACCAGCCAATCCTGGATCCTATGTGGTGAAAGTCATTAGGGCATCATCATCCTTTGGTCTTCCTCGGTTATCAGTGGGGAGCATTCAAATCCATATTTATCCAGTCAATCGTATACAAATCTGCATCTTCTATAATAAGCTCTCATTTGCAACAAAGAGCACCAAGTTTATACTTGACAATCTCAGAAGACAAAGTCTGGTTTCCATACTTAAACCAGCATCATATATCTTTCAAAGTGAAAGGAGATGTATGACTATTGTCTGGATCTCCATGATTTGGTCGAAACTCATATCTGGGAAGGAAAATTTGATCAATATGGGAATTCTTTGGCGCCAGCAAATAAGGTGTCACAACGAGCCTATGGTTCAAGTCCAGAATCCCAAGCTCTATATCCAAAGATATGTGAATATTATCATCATCCCCTGGGCTATGGACGATACAAAGTCAAAGCTGAAATGGAGCAATTTAAAATTGATCTTTTTCAATATAGAATGAGAATATCGAAAGAAGTTGCGACAAAGCCAATCTCCCAGCAAGCAGAGGAGTTCGTAGGATCATTATCACCAACTCCCATCTTCAATTATTCAAGAAGCAATAATACAATCTTTGAAATGGGTCACTGTCGGCCCTCAAAATCAGCCAGTTCCAAAAGAGTCAAAACTCTACAACTAAGAGGTGGCTCCAACAAGAGAAGCATCTCCAAATCATCTTCAGAGCAGAAAGTCATAAGCTTACTTAAAGCTCTTCAGGTATGAAATAAAAATATATACATATATATATATATATATAAAACAACAAAAACAAACAAACTAAAAAAAAACACAAAGAATAATAATAATAATAATAATAAAAGAAGAATGAAAAAGAACAAATGTAGCGTGATGCTGCTGCTGAGGTACCTCAAGTATCAACTCAAAAAAAAAAAAAAAAAAAAAACATCATCAATCAATCAAAATTGAAGAATCAAATCACATATTTAACTCACCAATTTACAATATGGTGTCCAAACCTCAACCAAAGAAGCTATAAATCTCTCCAAGTGATAATACCAAACAGGCTGAAGGTAAGCCAACAATGCTGACATATCAGCGTCGGCCAACAAATAATTCAAATCGCCGTCGCAAGAAAGGGCATGGTAAAGAGCAAAAAGTTGCATCTACTATTTCAAGAAGCCTGATATCACAAAATCAAGCAGAGTCATTTTCATTTAAGGCAAGGAGTCAAAACCTTTGCCTGAAGCCGAAATACGGGCGGATTCTTATGTCTTCAACCCTTCAGATGAAGAAGAAGAGCTGTCCATATGCCTCCTCATACAAAAGAAAGAGCCAAAGTCCCCATGCCTCATCAAATGAGCCGGACAACGCTCCTCTCTTTTCAAATGGAAGGATGTTGATTCCTCTCTCTCAAAAGAAATCTGTCAAGCCAAAGAAGCCATCTGAGTCCTCGATAAAGGGATCTCCCTCATCGGACCAGATACGCATCAAGGCTGATGACAAAATCTTTCAGCACTCAAATCACTCCCCGCCAACCTTACTGTCTGAAGGCAATTGCTTGAAGTAAGGACTTGAAGGAAGCTCTCGTCAAAATACTCCAAGAAACAGAAATATATAAAGCTCATATGGCTGATTTCCAAGCTCAAATATATGAAGCACTGGCAGCAGATGTCACCTTCACAGATAAAGGAATGCTACTATGTCACAATCGTCCTGAAGGGACAAGTCAAATGGCAACAAATTGAGTCAGATCCTGGCCGATCTGGGGGCATCTATCAATATAATGCCTTATAAAGCCCTTGAATCTCTACATCTCATGCCTCATGTGCAACAGGTAAAAGATGTACAAGCCACTGGTTCTAAAACCAAAATTCAGGAGAAGCCATTGGAAGAGTCACTGTCAACTTAATTCTTAGAAGCTTCACCACCAAGGTAGCCTTCTATTAATGCTGATACAACATACAGAATATTACTTGGAAGATCTTGGCTATAAAAATTTTGGGTCATCCCATCGACACCCCATCAACGCATCAAATATGCAAGAGAAGGAAAGCAGCATACAGTCTTTGCTGATTAAACCCATTCGGGAAAATGAATGCAACTTGACTGTTGCTATTTTATATCCTGGAGGGCCAATTCCTTAACCCCTTGCCCGGTCTAAAGGGAAGGGTAAGCAAATTAAATGCTCAGATGAAGACAGTGAGGCTGGCAAGCTTTTTGTGGTAAACAAATGTTTTCCAAATCACCTGCAAAGAATTCTCAAAGCAAAATAACTCGCCCAGAGCGGCGGAGTGTCAACTATGAAGATGACCTCATAAGGGAGTATTCCCTACCTCCCAGTGCATGCAAATTTACTCTCCAAGAAAGATCAAAGTGTTCGACGATTGAAAAAAAAACATTCGTCGTCAAATATCGGGAATGGAAATAGACCCCGACAGAATCAAGGCGATCTAGCAATCGCCACCTCCTCAAAATCTGACCGATTTAAGGTCATTTCAAGGAAGCTAGCCTATATTAGACATTTTATCTCAAATCTTTCAGAAGATGCATGCCGTTCGGCAAACTAATGAAGAAGAATGCTCCCTTCATCTGGGATCAAGAATGCCAAACTGCCTTCAAGCAGGTCAAGGAATACCTTCTCGCTCCACCAGTGCTGGGGGCACCTATCGCTGGAAAGCATCTTATACTCTATATTTCAGCTATGGATGCTTCTCTGGGAGCTCTATTGCACAAACAAATGAAGAGATAAAGAGCAAGCTTTATATTATCTTAGCAGAAAGCTAATTGGTCCAGAACTCCGATATGCTCCAATAGAAAAAGTATGCCTAGCACTGGTATTTGCTGCAAAGAAATTGAGACATTATCTTCTGGCTCATGAAATTAAACTCATCTCCAAGCATGATCCAATCAAATATCTCCTACGGCAACCCATATTGTCAGGAAGACTAGCGAAATGGGCTCTGCTCCTTATGGAGTTTGATATCACATATACCCCACAAAGGGCAATCAAAGGGCAAGGCTTGGCCGAATTTTTGGCCGCACATCCAGTGCCAGAAGATTCCCCTTATCTATAAACCTCCCAGAGAAGAAATACTCTCTCCTGCAAGTAAATTCAATTCTCGGAGAGGTTGCCACAATTGAGCTACCCTCTTGGGAATTATATTCGATGGAGCTTCCCGAACTCTTCATTATTGATGGTTCACCACAGTCTCTACTGGAGCAGGGATCGTCTTAGTCACTCCTATGGAGGGATCTTGTATAATTCCTGTGCTCTCATGAAGCCACTCACAAATAATGAAGCTGAATATGAAGCTCTATTATTGGGCTCCGGCTGGCTCTCGAATAGGGTCAAAGTATACAGTTTATGGTAACTTGCAACTGTCATTTGACAGGTATGGGCCAGTATAAAGTCCGAAAACCACAATCGCTTCCATACTATACCACAGTCATAAAGCTCAAAGAAAAATTCAACTTCTTCAACATATCCCATTGCTGAGAAGTGAAAATTCTCAAGCTGATGCTCTAGCCAAACTGGCTTTTCCATAAAATTGCCTCCCGAAGGGGAATTGGACATAAGTCCCTCACAGAAGACTCATGCCCAGTATCTTGACACTGAGTCTAATGTCACAGTTGAGGAAGTATATAATACAGAGCAGATGCAACAAATGAATCCGAAGATTGGCGCAAGCCGCTCATCAAAATCAAGAAAGATTGATTGCCACCTGATCAAGCACAAAAAATTCAGCTCTTACGCAGGGCCACCTCATATCAATTAATAGCAGAACAACTATATAGGCTGGTCCATGAAAAGAAAGGGCCAACCCTCCTCAGATGCTATCTTTCAAAGAAACAAAATCATCATGAAAGAAGTTCACTCCGGGCTGTGTGGTGCACACCAGGCAGGAAAAGATGAAAATCAATATCAAACTAAAAGCTTCTACTGGCCTACCATGTATGCGGACTGCCGTACATGTCATCAATGTCAGCATTTGGCCCCGTGCCGAGAAAATCACCAATATATTACATCCCACGCACCACTTGGCCGTTTGCCGAATGGGGTATGGATATTGTGGGACCATTCCCACCCTCATCTCAAGGCCATAAGTTCATACTGGCTGCTACAAATTACTTCTCTCGGTGGGCTGAAGCTATCCCATTAAGGGAGGTAACCGGAGAATCAGTCGCCAAATTTGTCAAGCAAAACATAATATGCATTTGGGACTCCTCACAGGATCATATCTGACAATAGGTCGCATTCAGAAATAAAACAATATATGCCTTGGCGGCGAAATTTCATATTGATTGGAGAACATCCTCAGTATATAATCCACAGGCAAATGGGTTGACAGAAGCCTTCAATAAAACCCTCTGTAAATTGCTTGCCAAGATAATCGGCAACAGGAAACGGGAATGGGGAGAAAAGGTTCATGAAGCCTTATGGGCTTATCGAACTGTGTATAAAACCCCTACCGGATGTTCGCCTTTCTCCTTGATATATGGAGCTGAGGCCATGATCCCTATAGAAATTGAAATGGCATCCTGTTGAGTGGCAATCCAAAATGAATCTCAAAGCCAAGATCAAAGTCAGATAGAAAGAAGACTTGAGGAGCTCTCCAACCTAGAAGGAAGGCGACTCGAAGCATATAAATCCCTCCAAGTATATCAAGTCAGAATGGTCTGCACTTTTGACAAAATTGGCAAGACCAAGAGCATTCAAGCAAGGAAACCTCGTCATAGTCAAATGCAGAGAAGCAATGGCAAAAAAAAAATCGTGCGGCAAATTGCAGCCTACTTGGCTTGGCCTATACATCGTCACCTCGGCATATGAAAGGGGTGCATACATGTTGGTGGACTATAAAGGTAATGTGCCCTTTCCCCCACTCAACGGGAAACACCTGAAATTGTACCACGCGCCAGAGCATGAATTCCCTGGCCAGTCACCAAAACAAAAACCGATCACCCAAAAGGCATGAAGCCGAAAAGAATGAAAAACAATGAAATGAAGTTTGCAACAGATAGGGGCAAAGGAATCAAAACTTCCACCTGTCCTTATATACCCAAACTTTTCACTCCCTACCGAGCATGAAAGCCAAGGGTATTCCATGTACAAACCCAAATCAAATCTTGACCATAGCCACAAACCACAAGGTAGGCTATGTCCAATCCAAATACCAAAACCATAGCCAACAAACCAAAAAGGTAGGCTATGCCAAAATACCAAAACCATAGCCAGCAAACCAAAAAGGTAGGCTATGTCAAATCCAAATACCAAAACCATAGCCAGCAAACCACAAAGGTAGGCTATGTCAAATCCAAATACCAAAACCATAGCCAGCAAACCAAAAGGTAGGCTATGTCAAAACCATACCAAAACCATAGCCAGCAAACCAAAAGGTAGGCTATGTCAAATCCAAAATACCAAAACCATAGCCAGCAAACCACAAAGGTAGGCTATGTCAAATCCAAATACCAAAACCATAGCCAGCAAACCAAAAGGTAGGCTATGCCAAATCCAAATACCAAAACCATAGCCAGCAAACCACAAAGGTAGGCTATGTCAAATCCAAAATCTCAAAACCATGGCCAACAAACCACAAAGTAGGCTATGTCAAATCCAAATACCAAAACCATAGCCAACAAACCAAAAAGGTAGGCTATGCCAAAATACCAAAACCATAGCCAGCAAACCAAAAAGGTAGGCTATGTCAAAACCATACCAAAACATAGCCAGCAAACCAAAAAGGTAGGCTATGCTAAATCCAAATACCAAAACCATAGCCAGCAAACCACAAAGGTAGGCTATGTCAAATCCAAAATCTCAAAACCATAGCCAGCAAACCAAAAAGGTAGGCTATGTCAAATTCAAAATACCAAAACCATAGCCAACAAACAAAAAGGTAGGCTATGCCAAAATACCAAAACCATAGCCAGCAAACCAAAAAGGTAGGCTATGTCAAATCCAAAATACAAAACTATAGCCAGCAAACCAAAAAGGTAGGCTATCTCAAATCCAAAATACCAAAACCATACCCAGCAAACCAAAAGGTAGGCTATGCCAAATCTAAGTTCCAAACTCATAGCCAGCAAACCATAAAGGTAGGCTATCCTAAAACCAAAGTCTCACCAGCAAACCATCATGGTAGGTGACATCAAGTTCAAGTTCCAAGTTCATATCCCAAGGCCATCAAGGCAACTTATATTCAAATACAATTCCAAATATAGCCACAACCATCAAGGTAGGCTGAACCAAATAGAAGTCCGAAATTCCATAACCAAAAGCAAAAAACAAAACAAAAAACAAAACAAAACAAAACCAAAACCAAAACTAAAACCAAAATCAAAACCAAAACCAAAACCAAAATCAAAATCAAAACCAACCAAAATCAAAAAAAAAACCAAAACTAAGTCCAGAACCAAATCAACCTAAATCATATATCCAAAAGCAAAATCAAAATCTCATATTCCATCCAGAATATCACAAAGATAAACTGACATGTCCATATCCAAATCCAAAAACAAACTCAATCTCAACTCCAATACAAATCCAAATGTAAATCCCTATCCCTGCCCCAAGCCATCAAGGATGGGCGGAATTCAAACCCAAAACCACAAATCCAAACCTAAAACTCCATGCCAAAGTCTATATCAATATCCAAAATTAAGCCTGAAACTAAAGTAAACCAAATCTCATATCCATATTCAAACTCAAATCAAAATACCACAAAGGTAAGTCACCACCCCTTCCACAATCACCATCATCCATTCCACATCCCAGACCACCACCCCTCCACAATCAGACCATCATCCATTCCACATCCCAGGTCACCACCCCTCCACAATCAGACCATCATCCATTCCACATCCCAGATCACCATCCGTTTCAAAACCAGACCCTTACCTATTCGACCATCTGAACCAGCCAAATCTTCAATAGTCAAAAAAAAAAAAAAGGGGGGAGAAAGGGGTTGAAAATAAAGATACCCCGATAGGACTTGAGAGTACAATCCTTTGTACTCTTAAGGGTAAAAAGATCAAAAAAAATCCAGCTGAGGTGAAAACCCGAAAGGGCGCTTCAGGCAAAAATGGATAACCCCTCAACGTGAAAACCCGAAAGGGCACGTTGGAAAAAGCTAAAGGGAGCCAGTCTTGGTGAAAACCCGAAAGGGCACTAAGGCTGGTAATGTGAAAAAAAAAAGAGAGAAAAAAATGAATGAAAAGGAGGATTCCTCAGTCCTTCATTCATACATCCACAAAGCTATAAGTCACCACATCACAAACTTACAAAGGGTGACATACCACATGCAAAATAGAAAGGAGATCAAGGCAACAAGCCCGATATGCAAGTGTTTATGCTTTGAAACAAAGGCAGAAAGCTTCTTCTCTCCAGCCATTCAAATCCAAGTGCAAACCCATCATCCCGGCACCAAGCCATCAAGGAGGGGCGAAGTTCAAATCCCAAAGCCAAAACACTAAACACCATTCAGAGCCCATTCAAACCAAGTCCAGGGCTAAATCATACCCAAATCTCATATCCATATCCAAACCAAATTCAAAATACCACAAAGGTAAGCCAACATACTCATGTTCAAACCCAAATCCACATCCAGATCCAAATTCCAAATCCGAATTTCCAATCATTGGCCAAATTCAAATCTCAAACCACATCCGAATACACCACTCATTCTACAACCAAACCCTTAGCCATTCAATTATCCAAGTCAGTCGAGCCCTCAACAGTCAAGTCAAAAAAAAAAAAAACAAAAAAAAGAAAGGGGTTAAAAAATAAAGATACTCCGATGGACTTAAGTATACGACTCACTGTATGCTTGAGGGTAAAAAGATCAAAAAAAATCCGGCTGAGGTGAAAACCCGAAAGGGCGCTTCAGGCAAAAATGGATAACTCCTCAACGTGAAAACCCGAAAAGGCACGTTGGAAAAAGCTAAAGGGGGCCAGTCTTAGTGAAACCCGAGAGGGCACTGGATTGGTAATGTGAAAAAAAAAAGGGAAAGGAAAGAAGAAAAAAAAAGTCAGGAGAAAAATGAAAAGGAGGACCTCCATTATCCTTCACCTTGTATTTACAAAGTCACAAGTCACTCTCTGTACAAATATACAAAGAGTGGCGATTGCTATGCAAAGGTCAAACAAAGAAAAAGAGCAAGGCAATGAGCTCGGCATATAAATGTCATACTGAAAAGCAAAGGCAGGAAGGCTTTTTCTTCTTCGGCTGTTCAACTTCCTTAACTTTGGAGGCTGTCAACTGGCGGAAGTTCCTTCCATAGACAGTTTCTTCTTCAGCCTCCTGATTCAAAGAAGACCTCTCTTCATCAAGCTCGCATTCCAGCCGGGCAATATTCTCCTTCCCAACAACCATGCTCAACACCATCGTCACTCGCAGCATCACCTACTTGAAAGGCAGAATAAGCTTGAAACTCCAAAATGGGCTCCCTGCATCTCCCCAAAAGTGGAAAGAGAGGATTAGCCACGGATACAGAATATGAATCCATCATCCCCCAGAAAGAGTTGATCACAGAAGACCTGGTCACCTGAATACAAGGAAAGAAACTCAACATCAGAAAAGAAAACATCATCTTTAAAGACTGTATATGAGCTCAGTAAAGGAAGTCATCTGCAGGAGTTAATTCCATAGCAGAATATTCCTTGGCAGGCATCGGGATATAAGCCCCGACATGAGCAAAAGAATACTGTTCCGTCGAGACTCTCAGCTCAGCAAATCCAGAGGCACCGTCATCCGTCACGGCTATCTCAAGAAAACAGACAATCAGATGATGGTTCATTATCATCAATCTCAGGCATAAAATTGGCAACTGCCCGTGAGGAATTCTCACGCTCCACTTCACAAAGGAAAGAGAACCTCCAGGCAAAGAGGCATGGCCGCCCGAAGCAATTGGACCGGCACCCTTCCTCATATGTCTCGTCATCTGAGGTAGAAAGTCAAAAAGGAAGAAAATGGAATATTCAAATGAGCTTCACCATTCCTGTCTCCAACAACTTCCGGAGCAAGGATGGTTGAGAATTCAAAACAGATATGAAAAATGATGAATGAAGTAGAAAAGAAAGAAAAAAAAAGAAAGATAGCCGCCAAACTAAGAAGGTCTGCCTCAGTAGCCGAATATTACGTCAAATCTCAGACAAAGCCGAGAAGGCAAGATTCAAGAAAAAAATGTCAAATCCAATCCAAGCAAATGGCAAAAAGGCAAAGCTCGGAAAAGTGCTATCAGATCCAACTGCGAATCAAGTAAGGGTCACAAGTCAAAAAAAAAATCTCTCAAATCAAGTTGTTGAGCAAAGTCAGAAAGATGAGTCTCACCAATTGAATCCTCAAGCCAGAAAGGAAAAATCTCTGAGATAAAATCCAGAAGGCAAAGACCCAGGCAAAGAAAGCCCAAAGTCAGTTTTAAGTAAATCCAAGGAAGCGGAGCTGATCGCTCAGCACAAGAAGCATAACAAAGTCGATCATTGCCCGAGGTTGTCGACTTCACAGTGCAAGTGCTGAAGCGTGTCAACTGGGGCTACAACCTTCCGATTCAAGTTCATTGTCAAGTCATGAAGATCAGAAGCAGAGCTCTAAGATTGCACGGGACGTCCTCCTCCGCCTTCGGCGTCGGCACACTTCCCGTGGGGGCTTTGTTGACAAAAATAAATAAAAAATAAAATTTAGTGTCAATCCCCCCATTAATTTATTCCCAGAAATCCCCCTCCCCTAAACCAATGAAGGCACCATCGGTTAGGGGGTTTTTTTCCCCTAACCGATGGGGCTACCATCGGTTAAGGGGGTTTTTTCCCCCTTAACCGATGGTGCTTCCATCGGTTGGAGGGGGAGACCCCTCCAACCGATGGTGCTTCCATCGGTTAGAGGGGAACTCCCCTCTAACCGATGGAAGTTCCATCGGTTAAGGGAATCCCCTACCGATGGGGCTTCCATCGGTTAGGGGAGTCTCCCCTCTAACCGATGGAACCCCCATCGGTTAGGGGGGATTCCCCTTTAACCGATGGATGTTCCATCGGTTAGGGGTCCCCTTTAAAAAAAAAAAACACATAAAACAAAAAACAGGGAATAGGCACATCCCCTAACCGATGGAACCCCCATCGTTAGAGGAGTGCCCCTCCCCCTAACCGATGGTACCCCCATCGGTTAGAGGGATTTTAAAATCCTCTAACCGATGGTACCCCCATCGGTTAGAGGGAATTTTCCCTCTAACCGATGGAACCCCCATCGGTTAAAGGGAATTTTCCCTTCAACCGATGGAAGTCCCATCGGTTAAAGGGAACCCCCACTCCCACGCATGTAAGGGGGGGCCTTCCCCTATAAAAGGCCCCCCATCCCCCCATTTGAAGAGGTCGGCCCCGGGAGATGCCGGCTCTCTGGAGAAAGTGCTGCCCCCCTCTTTTCTGAAATTCTGAAAGAATAGAAAATTTCCAAAAGTCTCCCGTCTCTCTCTCAATCTCATTTCTTGTGTGAGTGAAGGTACCAAATCTTCTTCCCCCCAGTGTTGAGAGGTTATCCGTATGCGGCATCGGCAAACTTCATCGGCTAAAAGTCCGCAATAGCGGCACCGGCCCTCACAGGCTATAGGTTCTAAATACCGTCCATTCCGGACATATGGTATTTTAGATACCTCTGTTATTCATGCCACCTCCCATCGAGTTTTAAACTCTCCGAGATGGTGTGTTTGTGCTATATGCATATGTTTCTTAGAGGAGACTCTGCCCAAGTGGAGATTCTGCTCGAGATATATTCATATATTCACAGATTCGTATTTATATATGTGTTTCTTAGAGGAAACTCTGCCCAAGTGGAGATTCAACCTAAGAACATATCTATAAATTTCAAATCTGTGTTTATATTTATATGTTTCTTAGAGGAGATTCTGCCCAAGGGGAGATTCTGCCCAAGAACATGTTTGTATATTCACAAATTGGTATTTTTATATGCATGTTTCCTAGAGGAACTCTGCCCAAGTGGAGATTCCGCCTAAGAACATTATAAAAATCAAATTTGTGCCTATACACATGTTTCTTGGAAGGAAGCCCTACCTATGTCAGAGTTTTCCCTCTAAAAACATATCAATATAATCACAAATTTTGTATTCATATACATGTGTTTCCAAGAGGAAACTCTGCCCAAATGGAGTCTCCAACTACGGACATGTTATATAATCATAAAATTCGCAATTATATGCGTATACCTCTCAAAAGGATTCTGCATATGCAGATGGTACCTTTTACCGGACATTTCCTCAAAAAGGAATACCGTGAGAAAATATGCGTAAACTGCAAATTTATGATTATACACACATACCTTTTTCTTAAGGGCAAAATCCCTCCGGATAAAGGTTCTCCGGGACACATGGATATAAGTACAATTCATATGCATATATCTCGTGAGGGCATTCCGCATAAGTGAAACTCTGCCAAAATAAATTTATGAAAATTGTGATAATATACACACATCCAAGAAAAAGAGGACAGACCCGAACTATGACAGGACCCGAACTGTGACAGGACCCGAACTGTGACAGGACCCGAACTGTGATAGGACCCGAACTGTGCTCAGTTACTCCAAAAAGCAGCATGATGCATACTCACAAGAATTGTGTTCATATGGACAGTTTCCAGAAGGAACTCCAAATTGACAAGAACGTCCATGGAAATATGTGCATACGTTCTTCAAAAATCATACTCATACAAATAAAAAATGAATGATGAATGAATAAAATGATGAACGAGGAGGAATGAAATTCTGCCTCAATTCAGGCTTCATTTAAAAGAAGGATGTTGTAAAAGAATATCATGTCATAAAGAAAATTAATGTAGCAACTCTTCTAATACAGAAATGCTACTTGAATCACGACCTTCCCCAAGTTCAAAATCAAATGCACGGGTATATACCCGTCTGCAATAATAAATCTCAGGTTTCCAAAATAAAACCTTCAAACAACATCTTTCTCAAAAAAGGAGAGGAGGGAGACCCCAAATGGGTTCATGGAAATACATATGTTCCCTTCTTAAAAGTCATATCTCGGACTCCATAAAGGGCAGTCTTTTCAAAATAAAACACTCAAAGCAAAAGTATTTCAAAAATAACCAAAAGAAAAATGATACATCATGACCAGGATTTTCTAAAAAAAAGTGTGTATTTTCTCATCCCCTTTGCTATGAATGGTATTCGGTTAAAACTGGTGTTAAATAACACCAAGAGTCTTAACTCGATGTAAATGTAACATCGACTCCGGTCGATGGAGACAGAGGTCCAGTACATGCTACCTCAATCACCTGATGAGTATAGATACGGGACTCAAGGAGTTCAGATTAAATACGACCGCGCCTCCGTCCGTCCCACGGACATCATACCCGTCCGTTCCACGGGCATCATACCCGTCCGTCCACGGGCATCATACCCTCCGTTCCATGGACACCCAAAAATACCTTCTCCGCATTGCGCGGACTCTTTCTTCTGTCTTTTAGACAGACTGGCACGCCCCGCAAATCACAATACACAAATCAAAGCATGTGAAATAATGAATACCCAAATGAAATGAATACATGAACCAGATAAAATGAATGAGCAAGCAAACAAAAACCAAATGATATGTTAAAGTGATATTCTTCCCGTGTCAACAGGGTCTCCCCCTCCAACCGCCCTCTCTTCCCCCCTTTCCCCTTAAGGGTTTTTTGAAATGGGGGGAGAGTGGCCTATAAATAGGCTATAAGGGCTCATTTAGGGGGACTGGTTTGCTGAAGTCCCGCTCCCCCTTGCTTGGATTTTGCCCGGTGGAGTTGCATTTGCATCTTCGGACTTCTGTCGCCGGCTTGTCCTTGGCTTGTACTTGTACTTGTACTTCATGCTTGGTCTTCATGGACCTCGTGCTGCCGATTTCTCCTACACCGATTTGTGTGGAGTGTCATTCCATTCTGAACTTTGGTATTTTCTGGAGGGCTTAATGCCAATGGTATTTATAAGGCTTCTCCCTGGCTTGGAGGGGGACATCAGTCCCACTTTTAACCTTGCCTTGGAGGCATAAGTTGCTTTGTCTTCAAGTCATTTCTCTTTCTTTTACCTTGCCTTCAAGTACTAAATGCTTTGCTTTCTGATTTCCTGTCTTCAAGGTGTGAATTACCTTGACTTTAAGGCATGCATCACCTTGCTTCCAAGACATCTTTCTAGGTGTTTTAACCACTTGGATCAGTATAAATAGATCCATGGGCTCCTTTCAGCTGGGTATCCCTCATAGTCAGAAATTCCTTCAGTTCAGAAATTCCTTCTAGTGGATATTCCACACACCTTGAAAATTCAGGAAGTCCTTCTATTGGACATTCCACATATCTTCTATTCAGAAATCCTTTCTAGTGGGAATTCCACACATCCTCAGGTCCCCCGGGTACTTCTTTGGGTAAATGTTTATCATGCCTTTTTGGGGTTCAACACCCCCCCATAAGCAGCACGCCCCAGAGGAGGACCTCCTCCACCCATGGAAGGCAGAATCGGCTGATCCGGATCGGGATCGGCCGATTCTGGATCAGATCGGCCATGGCCGATCCAGGCCGATTCCTCCGATTCTGATCGGGAATCGGCTGGACCGGATCGGATCGGGATCGGCCTTGCCGATTCAAGGGTCCGATCCAATCCTGCCTTCCATGCCTCCACCAAGGGGGGAGGAGCAGGAGGCGGAGGTGCCATCTGATCCACCCCACCGAGGGATGGTAGCGGGGGTGCTGCGGCCGCGGTGACGGGAACCGTGTATGTAGGAAAAGAGAGAGATGCCCATTGATCCTCTCCCTCCGCCTCTTCTCCGCCAGGCTGTGCATCCTCGACGCCGCCGCAGCCTTCACCTCCGCAGCCCCCTCAACACGACCACCGCCGACGAGGACGACGACGATGACGGAAAGAACAGGCCCTAAATCATATATGACTGTTGTGAGAACCCAGCGGCGGCATCCCCAGCACGAGGCAACAAGACGGAGCCTTGCTGCACATAGGAAGGGAGGCAGCCATCGGTGCCATGGATATTCACCGGGGTGGTAGCAGCAGTGGTGGCGGCGGTGGAGGAAGCAGGAGAGATAGAAGGTGTAGGAGCAAAAGAAGACACGGCCAGAGGGGCAGGTCCCCGGTGGGAAGCAGAGAAGACACTGGAGGGGGTGGGTGAGGCGGGAGGTCCGCCAATTAAGCCAGAACCACCGGGTGTCCCGAATCTCCGCCGCAGAGGATAAAAGCGTGCCAAGGAAGATGACGGCAAAGACGAGGGCCATGGAGAGGGAATGCGAGGCAGGGAGGGGTCCCAGCGGTAGGGGGCGGCGCCGGCCGGCTAGGCGGAGGAAGAGGTGGAGGGCGAGGGCAGAGACGAGGTAGGCAGAGATGGAGGAGAAGAGGAAGTACTAGGTGGATCCCCAGCACTGGGCATGGCTCAGTCGGAAACCCACGATCACAGGGTGCCCCGCTAGCCAGTAGATGATCATCCCGGTGATCTGGACAACAACAGCGCCGCCCCCGCCACCCGCGGCGGCACCCGCTCCTCCTCTTCTTCCTCCTCCCTCCTCCTCCTCCTCCTTCGGGGCTTACCCTTTTGGTTTTTCTTCCCCCTAAATACAGCAAAACGCTAATAACAAGAGGTGAGATGGGAGGGTCATCACAACGTTCACAGAAGGGCCCAATGGGTCCCAAGACTCCCAACAGGTCAGCATGGGTTGGGCTGGCCTTGGGTTGGGCTGGACTTAAATTGAGCCAACCAAACCCGCCCATTGACACCCCTGCTGATGACATACATCCCCTGCATCCATCCACTGAGGCAGTTAATGGAAACACACAGATCCTGGAAAAGCCACCCCCGGGCTATCATGTTGCTCTATACTCTGCATTCCCATATTTGATTTTATAACCTCATTCTCACTAGGGGTGAACAACGGGTCGGTTCGGTCCGTTTCACCCTATTTTCAGGGGAACCAAACAGACCCAAGTTGCTACAGTGAACCAAACCGAACTGGTTCGGTTCAAACTGAAATAGGCAAAAAAATGGGTTTTACGCGACGGCCGCGAGATTTGATCCCGCGACCGCCGCGTGGAGAAGATGCCAAAAGTGCCAACCACTGCGCTACAAGCGCCTTTATGTATTATTAATTAATTATATACACATATTAAGTTCAAAATATGCAGAAAACAAATGCTTAAAGCGAGAGCCAGCGCTAACAACCACTGCGCTACAACCGTTTTTTCTGTACAAATGTATTATTAATTAATTATATATACATATTCGGTTCATTTCGGTTTCCTAACCTGAAACCGAACTGAACTGTGTGATCCCTCAAACCGAACCGAACCTTCGGTTTTTCGGTTTGGACCATAGTTTGAACACCCCTAATTCTCACTAACTAGGTAATGCTTTAAGTCCCGATCTAATTTATTGAGAAGAATGGGACATTCCACCACACCACTCTTATACATTAAAAAGAGTTGTTGTAATCAGACCTCGGTGAACTCTAATTTCAATCTATCCAGGAACCAGGGAATTATTTATGCATGTTATGCTCCAGCACGTTGTTGAAGACAGAATGAAGCAGACATGAAATACTTTTTCTTCAGTTGATTAGGAGCATTTCACAAAACCACATTTTTCTAATGCAGCCAACAACATCAAAACTCATTCTTTAGGTCCCTGATCCAAGAAGCATAAACAAAAGAAATCCCACCGCCAACACCAACCTGCCAATTGCACAATTGGTAAGGAAAATGTGAACAGCCACCCATGCTTATGAATATGGACTGCCTTTTTCTTAATAACGAGCATACAGCAACTTTCTACATACTTGAGGACTTCAATAAGTACAAACATGCTGCAACAAACTAGCTTACATTTTGCTTTCTTCATTAATGACTTGCAGTGTTTAACCAACTTTATGGGGACCATACACAACGAAGAGCAGAAAAGGAGCTCTGGAAGTGATCTGCTAATATCCGAATCCGTAACTTAAGATTCCATGTAAATCAAGACAAACATGCCCAGAGCACTGAGATAGGGAAAAGAGCCACCTTTTAGGCGTTGCTCCAGTCGAGTCACATAGCCAGGGGAAACAGTAGATGAAAGAATAATGGATGATCCAACTGGAAGGGCTGCAAGAAGAAAACAAGAGGCCTCATTTAATTCCTTAGCAACCACACCATCTGGAATACATGCCGCTACAAATACCTGATACTGATCCACCATCTCCAAAGAGAACACTTTCTGCTTGAGCCTCATTGGCAACCATGACTATCAGCACATCCACATCTGGTATACATGAATTAGACCCAACTTAATAGGGTATTACTTTGCCATAGAAGTGCCACCACATAAACAAATTACAAATGGTAAAGAGACATGAAGAGCACGTGGAAATGGCATGGAAGAAAGCAGTTTATAGAAACTGGATGTCATTCACATTATTTTATAAAAAACAAAACATGGCAGCACAAGTTACCAGTTGAGAAGAAAGGGAAAACTGGATGATAAACAAGCAAGCACTGCAGGAAATGAATTCTGTGCAGACAACACAAATGCAGTTGATGCAAGTAAATTGGAGTTGTATAAAGGATAAAATAAATGAACCACAAGGAAACATCTAAAGAGTAGAACACGATTGGCAAGTGCACTAGGATGCCCAAAGGTATTCACTTTAGAAAAATATAATTTTGTGATGATAGATTAATGCATGCATGTCAAACAGACCAGGCATCTTATTGCAGCTGTGAGGTTCTCTTGTGTTGGGTGACTTGGGTTGATTCAGCATGGACATGCATTTAAGAGTAGTATGTTTGGAATGGATCTCTGGCTTTATACATTCTTTCCAACGTGTATCCTTTTTTCTTTAAACACTGCCTCACTTCAGAAAAGGAATGAAGTTTGAAACAAACATTCATTTGAACTAATGATGCTAGGTACTTGACATCAATCTGTCAATAGCAACTTTTTCATGAATAATTGAATACTACTAAAATTCTTAATAGCATGGGTATATAAGCTAATCTGAACTCTGAAGTACATTAGTACCTCTGGATACTTCGGCAGGAGAATGCCCAACTAAACCACCCGCCTTTGTAAATCTAGACATTGATGGCTCATATACCTGCAGCAAAAGAACAGTATGAGTGTAATATTAACTTATATGCTTATGACCTAGAATACTGTTTGCATCTTTGAGAAGTGAATTGTAACCCATGCACCTTTTGCTATTTCCTAACTGAAGCAAACCATCCATAGAGTTCTCATGAAACCTTAACTGCTAAAATAAGCATAAAAAACAACTAATTTTTCTCCAATAAACCAATGAGGAACATCCCAAACTATACAAATTTAAAGTTCAAATGAACAACAAAACCAAATAAAAACTTGACCCAGATATTGATTAACTAAAATTTAAAAGCTATGTAGGAGATAGCCTGTTTAATCAAGGGTGTTCTGTCCCTTTTATTTTCTGTTTATTGCCTCTTGATAGTGGATCCATTTTTCGCCTTGGTTATTGGGGTGTCGCTTTGTTATTATCCCCTGTTAACAGCAATAATTCTCCTGTAAAAACTTTTAATGTTATAACCTCATAGACCCATACAGTATGTGGGGGACAAGTCTGTGGCAGTCCATTTGGACAGGCTGATACCTGTTTTCTGAATCCTCTTACCATTGGAGTTTCTCCCTCCATTCATTCTTCTTTATTTCTCGGTCTTGTCTTCATGTTATCAGCCTAACAGAGCAATCCTTCTAAGGGAGAGGCTCTGCTCTCTGGGCGGCAGATTATAGCTGTGGATAGGGTTCTTTTCTGGAACCTAATACCCTCTGCATGTCTGTCCAGGGATAATCATACCTTCAGGCAACTGTCCTGCTTCCTCGTCCTCAAGTGAGTTGAGCAAGTGGGTTGAAGTCCAGGAAATCTGAGACTTAGTTTTCTTCCCTGTCTCCTCCTCAGGTGAAGAAAGTCCCTGTTGTTTGTGATCTTCCTTTCTCCTTGATGATTCCTTCTTCCCCTATGGCGGTGATCCTCCTTTACCCTTCCATTGGTTGGCACTTGGCAGTAACAAGGATATTACTATGGACTTATGGAGGAACCCCACACTTACTCTGAGGTCACATGGCAAAAAAAGAGATCAGGTCCCTACTGATGAGCCCCTTCCAGGAGAATGCTACAATCTCAGGTCCTCCAATTGAGCTTCAGCTTGCTTCTTCCTCATTGAACAAATTTCAGTTTCTGATCTTCTATAGCCCTTAGAAAAGGGACAAATAGATTAAAATATCCAGTAATGTAATTTATCAGTGAACATGATGAAAACTTCAGCATGCGACTGAAAAAGTAAAGTTCAACAGATGACACTAAATAATTTTCAAAAAATTGAACCTGAATCCTGCAAAAACTTATGTTTCTTACAAAAGAAGAAAGACAATGATCCAAACAACACCTTTCTACCACTTTATTCTTTTTCATTGTATATGGGGAAGATCAAACTTGGTACAACCTGGCACCTTAATATACGTGCCATTCAGTGAGGAAAATGACAACATAACTCAAATATAAACCTGACTTGCAGCTGCTAAATAGATAGTGAAACTTGGAGTTCACATATCATTTTATGCAAGGACCCATGTACAAGTACAGATGATGCCTACAGAATCGACCTCACTCACATGGTTTACGTTTTTCATATTGATTTAGAAAATTGCCAACTTACACAACAAGCAGGTACAATTTGCAAAACATGAGACTCTTAGTAGATTCACATTACCAGAAAAATAAAAGATTAACATTGACTTATTGATGGAACTTCAATTAAAATCACACAAAAAAATTGAAGTAACTAACTCATTCACCTTCAATTGTATTACTTCTGTTTGAAATAAAAGGAATGACAATCCACTTTCCCTCTAAACATTAAAAAGCAGAAGAAAAGGAGTAACTAATAAAAAACAACATAAGCAGAAAAAAGAAAGTAACATACATCATAACCGAGCACACAAAAGTTGGAAATTAGCAAATGAGCTGCCATGCCAAAGCCCATTGCTCCAAGACCAATGAAACCAACCCTTTTGACACTGATGGAAGAAACAACAATTTGTTCCGCAAGATCAGTGGGGCTATAAGATTCATTATTACCCACATCTCGAATATTGACTCCAAAATATTTTTCCCAGACCTGCTTAAGGAAGATATAAAGGATCAATATGGGAAAAGAAAAATTAGAAGATGAAAAATGATTACAACTATTATCATAATATCCTAAAAATTAAAATGAAACTGCAGCAGCTTGCTAAACTACTGTAGCAAAATGTCAACCTCAACAAGTTCATCAGAGGCATGATCTCCAACTTTACATGAATATCCTGATAAACACATTTGAGTAACAACTATGTCATATACAGAATTACAACCCAAAAAATTTGTCATATACAGAATGATATCCTTGTAACATTTTGAGGTACATGACAAAAACATCATTAAACTCAAACTAGTACCACGTATCAGCTGTTGACGAGCTATGGCTAAAAGTGGTAGAGGAAATGTGAGCTCCTTGGCCACATCCATCACTGCCCCCTGGTTTAGTATAAAAAACAAATCTTAAGGCATGTTTAAGCAAAGAACCATACTGTGAAAGTTTGCTATGAGTTTTATGTGCATTTAATCAAACATGTAGTCACACAAACATAAATGCCACAAAGTGGCATGGCATTCACACCCACAGGAAAATATTAGAAAATATTGGCAGAAGAAAATATATAGAACAAGAAGAATCAAAAGGAAATAAACACCTATACAGATGAAGATTTAAAGCATCTCCAATAACCAACACATGCCTTCAGGGACATTAAAAATCAGTCTTCAACATTAGAAAGACACTGAGAAAGTCTACAAATGCTTTAGACTTAACAAATAACAAAACAAATAGATCTCAGCACTGTGCACTATGTGAACTATTGAAAAGCTTAGATTTCCAGAACCTATATTTAGCCTTCAAAAATGTGGGTTACCAACTTAAAACATCTTGTGCTGACTCAAACAAATAGACTAACTTTTTCAGCCTTAGAAAACATAATTTGGTCAGAGTCTTGGATATTCCAGAAAAAATATGAGTACAAGGGAACCCCAAATAATACCCACAAATACTTTGTGCATTAAGCAAGTTGAGAAATGTGGGAAGAACCTGTTGGAGTCATGGATGGCAAAGTCGGCCGACTCGGAGCGGAGTCGGCCGACTCTGAGTCGGGTCGGCCCCTGGCGACCCGACTCTGGGGGGGGACACCGACCCACCCACAAGACTGGTTTACACAGTCCACTGTCCCGACTCAGGCCGACTCGGCCCGACTCAGGCCGGCTCTGGCCCGACTCAGGGTCGGGATCGGCTGGGGCCGACCCAGCCACGACCCGACTCTGCCATCCATGGTTGGAGTTCACATCCCATAGCAATAGCATGAGCTTAGAAATAGGGGTGTAAACAAGTCGAGTCGAGCCGAGTATTATGCTGCTCAAGCTTTGTTCGTTAATTTTTAATTGAGCTCGAGTCGAGCTCGAGCTTTATCGAGTATTGAAAATGGTTGTTCAACCTTGGTTCATTTAAATACTCTCGAGTTCAAGTCCTTAATGAGTATCTTAACGAGCCCAATTGAATTTGTGAGTTATATATATATATATATATATATATATATATATATATATATATATATATATATATATATATATATATATATTATGTATATATATAAGCCCAATTCAACTTACAAGTAAAAAAGTAATTGTTTATAAGACCTAAATTTATCTTATTTCATGGTCATACCCCAAGATCCTTCATAAGTTACTTGTTTAATTATTTTAGTATAATGTTTAAAATATTTAACAACTATATTATATTTTTATAATTAAAAAATTAAACGAACTTGTTCACGAGCTTAAACGAGCCGAGTAGGCATTTGCTCATACTCGGCTCGTTTATGAAACGAGCTTAAATTTTATTTGAGCTTAACTTGTTTGCTTTATTAAACGAGCCGAATTCGAATAACATCCAAGTCGAATTCGAGCTACTTGTCGAGTGTATTAGTTCGTCTACAACCCTTCCTTTTATAATTTGTGTATTTACACTCTCATATTTAATCTTTTACATTTTAGTATTCATAAGTATTTCGTACCTTAACAAAATTCTTTAAAAATAAATAAATATTAATATTTTCATATTTATAATAATAAATTAATATAATTCGAATATATTAATGAGTAACTAATCGAGTATTTTAACGAGCATATTATCGAGTATCTTAACGAGCTGTTCGCGAACGTATTCGAGTCGAGCATATCTCTGTTCAAGCTCGATTCGTTTATGAATCGAGCTTATATTTTTGTTCAAGCTCGGCTCGTTTATCTAATAAATGAGCCGAGTCGAGTTTTTATCGAGCCGAGTTTCGAGCTACTTGTCGAGTGTATTGGTCCGTTTGCAACCCTACTTAGAAACTATGTTTCATCTCTCTCCCCAGCTAACAACTCAAACTATGATATACAATGTCATGTTGTGGTTTGCAACTTTCAAGGAGTATGTACGCAGAATCCACTTTCAGAGCCAATAATATGTGAACTTTTTCCACTGAAAAGTTCAATGCAGTGACTAGTTCTGTCTTTCAACAGGGGTCCCATGCAGAACATCAAGAAGAAAAATTGCAGTGTAAACATGGTTCACATCTGTGCATCAAACAAAGACGTGGATTACTTGGAAATTCCCCTTGGGGAATTGGCATTAAGTCTCTGGAAAGTTTTTGAAACAGATGCCTCTTGAAAGTTGAAAGTCAACATTGGTATAGTGCGGGAAAAATGTTGAATAGTGGCCTGCCACTAAGACCTGTAGCATTAACCTATGCACAATTGTCTGTGGATCATGGATGAGATTATGCAGAATGGCTAATTATGTCTCTGGAGCTTTTCCATGAAACAGGCTGGCCTGCTTGCAGCAAGTGCTGCATTGGCTGGTTAATTATGCCACCTGGTAGGTCGAATGTGATTGTTGTAGCTTGCAAGTTTGAAGGAGAATTTATGCAGAATCCACTGAACCAATAATAGATGAAATTTTTCCACTAAAAAAAATGCAGTCATTAATTCTGTCTTTCAGCAGGGTCCCAGGCAGAACATCAACGGGCAAAACAACTGTGTAAGGATGGTTCACATCTGTGCATCAAACAAAGATGTGGATTAACTGGAGTACTGCATGTGCTGACCATGCAGACTGAGTTGCCCCATTGTCCTTCATCAGGCAGCATGGTCAACAAAATTCCCCAGCCAAACAACTTTTTCTGCAAATCCCTAATTGCTATGATATTGTTGACATGGCTCCGAATTTAAGGATCCAAATAAAGAACAAGGTATGTTCTTTAGTCCTGAGATATACACCAAATAATAGCATGCAGAAGACATTAGAATCTAAGACAAAAAATTATTTGGCAAGATAATCACACATTAAATTGTCATAAAATTATGAACTAGCATTCATCAAACAAGAAAAAAATTTCAGAGGCTATAATTATATATAAAATACAGAAATAATAATTAGAGGGCTAAAAGCCAAGTATCAGTAGAAATCCCACATAAACATACCACATTATTCAGTAAATTTATCAAAGGAGGCTGCAAGGAATTGTCACCCTTCAACAATTTGGGAACAATGTCTACAAAGACCCTGCATGTATTCAGTATAGAGACTAAGTACAAGACAGGAAAATTAATAAATATCATGTACAGACAGACAATAATGAGGTAAAAGAAAAAAAAATGAAAATACAATTTCCTTAGCTCAAATTACACCCATGCATAAAATAATAATCCAAGAATAATTATATTTCCTAGAGAAATTTTAGTAACAAAACCCAAGATAGGTCTAGGGAAAGTATCCCAAGGCTGAAAATAAGGGTAGACATTATTGGGTTACCTGTATTAGTTGACAAAAAAGGGCATTAAACACATTAGCAGAAAAAGAGGAAACTCAATCCAAGGAATGTTGAAAGAGCACAATGACTTCCTATTAACAATAAAAACTTGAATTGTCCATCCCTGAATGAAGGGATCATGAGGTGAGTCTGGACACCTTTCTGGCAATCATTTTTGGAGAAGTTGGATGATGATCTCAAGCTTAGGAATGATCCAAATATATTGATTCATGTCATTGGACTGATCCAACTCAAAATTAAAGTTGTTAGGCAGAGACGCAATAGATATAGGCACAAAGTAGGTCATGAATACCCGGTCCCAGACTAAATGGTTTTTGCCAACACCTCTTACCAACAAAAGCATTCTAGTTGTAGTTAAAGGAAAAGGCTTCTTCGTGGTTGGCTCTGAAATCACATCAAAGTTTGGGCAAATTTCTAAAAACTCGAAGATCCATATGGCAAATAGCTGAGATTGGCATGACAGAGTTGCCTTCATTAAAGAATTCAAATGTGAGGAAATCAAGGGAAGCCAAAACAAGGTATTTAAATCTTTTACCTTCGTTAAAGAATTCAGATGTGAAGAAAACAAGGGAAGCCAAAACAAGGTGTTTAAATCTTAGCTATCTGTCAGTGTCTCGTGCTGGGCTAGGGCTGAACACGGTTCGGTTCGGTCCGAGTTGGTTCATTTTTTGGCCAACCCGAACCGAACCGAATCCCAAGGTCAACTCGGTTCGGTTTAAACCGAAGTCTAATACATATTTTATCCCAACCGCGCGCCTGCCGCGATGGCCAAGGCGCTGACCCCCCTGAAGGCAGGTTCAGGGTTCGAAACCCACCTTTGCCACGGTTTTTTGCCATAAGTTTACTATTTTGACAAAAAGTTCTTTTGGAGGAGGCCAGTTTCAAACCCGCGCCAACACAGAAATGTTCCCGCCCATGCACTAACCAACTGTGCTATGTTTTGTTTGAGTAAATAATATATATATTATATATATAATCGGTTTATTCGGTTTCAGAAAATGAAACCAAACTGAACTGCATAGAGACCCCGGTTCGGTTTGGTTTGGTTTTTCGGTTTGAACCGAATTTTGAACAGCCCTATGCTGGGCAACAGCAGTGGGATTGGCTTTTCTTGACAATTTGTAAATGGATTACTAGGTTCTGGGGCATGCAGGCATATGCTCATATCTGCACATACAGAAATGGGGAAGAAGGAAGCAACTTGTTCACTTCAAACAAATGCCATAAAAGTTTTAACAATGACCCACCTGATAATGATAAGCTAGAAGGTTCCACTTTTTATACCTCAATAACTAATAGATCCCTATCAAACATTCAAAGCAATAACATAGAGAAATTTGCCAAAGGATTAAGAATGTACATCAGAATATCAGATCATTACCAGAAGGATCTCTGAAGGAAGCTGAACATGGCAATTTGCTGTTTAGATTTCTTAATGCAATTATACAAAGACAGCAACTTGCCTACATCATTGGATCTATTATAAATTGCTGCCACATGTTTCATTCTTTGTCCATATTTCACGGGTTAGACTTGGAATTGAAGGTTGCATCTCCAAATCTAATAACTCATCTATCTTTTCAGAAGTAAGTGTCATTCAAATTAGGAAAAATACAGGTATCATCAAGCAGCTAAAAAAAGAATATCATTTCAAACTGTTGCAGTGTGATGTTATGTTAGCCCCTGACATTTGGAAGGATGAACCAAGACCTCTAAAGGATTATCCATGTAAGAAGAAAATTCACATCACAGCAAGTGAGGATTATCACCATGAGCTTCCAGCAGCGTTAGAAATTATGTCATATAGAATCCATGGGTGGATCCTGGCAGCAGCCCCAAGAAACATAGCCTCCAAGGAAGCAGAAAAATGTATAGTCTTTAGCAACTCAGTCACCATCCTCACTTTACTGTACAGATTGAAGGAAAAGTTAGCATCAGTATGCACAAAACTCATGGGATTTATTTGTAATGATTTAGTTCACCACCCACATGTAAAATTAGAAGAATGACTGTGCTAAAACTTATTCTAAGAAAATATTTAACATTGACTCCATGTAGAGTTTCCTATCCATAGGAATATTGTCAAATTTTGTTTAAAATATCCAGTAAAAATACTTGGACAAACCAAAAAGGACACACCTTGCAGCACTAACTTCACCATCAAGCACATAACGCTTGTCGCTCATTTCTGCTCATAAGATGATGCAATTAGGGTGGACTTTCATCCACATGAAAAGAAACAGAGCACAATACCTCACCAAAAAAGAACATAATTCCCTACCAGCAAGAAGAGGCTCTGCTTTTTTTGTATCTTCAAGATGTCCAACTGCTGTAACCTGAATTAACAGAAAAAGAGTGCTATGTAATTCTTAGCAGAGATGAAGTAACAAAATCGATATGTGAACCCTCTTTAACATTTCTCTCATAGAATGATAGATTCATCATCTCACCATAAGCTTTCCTTCTAAAGCATCAGACATCCCCTTAAACACATGCACACCAACAATGACCTTATTCCCTTCCCCTGCAAGAGTGGACACAAGCTCAGTGATAAAATATTTCAAGTGTGGAACAAAAGCACTAGTGATTCTGCTCTAGAATTGAGCAGTTAGAAATACAGAATTTAATAAAGATCATGTCCTATTTGTTCAGAAACAGTTTTTTGCATCTTTGCTAATGATACTGAAAAGCAGTCAATTAAAATTGAGAAAACTATTGTTAAACAACCCCCCACAAAGGGTAAAATCACAACTAAAGACATTAGAAACAAGAAAATGCAAACAATAAAATTTTATGAAGAAGAAACAAGTCTAAAATGCAGATTTGCTACCAGCGACAGTTGAAAAGGACCTTCATGGCGAAATGCAATGTTGTCATAGCAACTGCTCTGAGCTCATATCACTTGAATTCATTGTGGACTCTAAAACATTCAATATTTCTAAATGTATAGTAAATTTGTGTGTACTATGACCAAGACCAAGCATATGAATCAGGTGACCCAATGAATTACGTGCCAACAAAAGAATGCATAACATCAAACAATAATGAGGCATCAATAAGGTGGAAAGAGAACAACCATCAAAGATGACTCTAGATATATAGCTAATAATAAAGAAATTTTGATTAAGCAAGTTATCAGCAAAAAAGTTAAATAGATAGACAAAAAGAAAGTCAGTCAGTCAGACAGACAGAAAGAGAATATTAAAATAAAATGGAAAAGTTGCAAAGTGATAAATAGTTTCATTAAGAGCAAGATGAAAATAGATACGCATCAAGCACACTATTCTACATATGAATAAGAAATGTCTGACGTCTAACATTACAACAGATGCTCCACACAGTCCATCACAGTGAAATTTCAGGGGGGGGGGGGGAAGAAAGGGTTTTTACATGATCTCAAAATTCTACATATGACTATGTTATTTTACCTAGTCTTTCTATCCTTGGCCAAGTTTGTATCCAGAAAATGCCAGGAACCAACATAAAGGTCATTTAAATGAGTTCTAGCTTCTAGGAGGAAATAGGCATTGATAAGCTATTTATAACATAGAAAATAGCCTTTTAAAATTTTCCAAAATAATCATGACGAGCAGCATGGCTGAAATTCTTGAGTTACATTATTTGACTTCACTTGTGACCATCTCTCACCACTTCTCCAGTTTTGGTAAATTCCTGTCCTCGTAAGTTTTCATAATTATTTTGAAAGGCCTTTTTAGTGTCACATGAAAGGCCAGACTTTTGAATCAGTGATATATACTACATCTAATGGATGGAAAGGTTGCAAATGTGTTTCTAAGCAATATTTCCAATCTAACTTCCTTAGGAGTTTCTTGCAGAATTCTCACTCGCATTTCTGTAGTAAGTTTAACAGCCCTTTTAAACTAAAATACCCATGTGGTTAACCACCGCTGAATGTGCAAGCAAATATTCCATTCTCGAGTGTTTACATGAAAGTTATCCCACCAAAGGGGTCCTTTCGACTAGTGTGCTGCCAGCCCCTACACATGCATGCATGCAGGCAGAGAACGGTGTAGGGGAGACTATAGATACTTCTTGTTTCTCCTACTCTAGTTAAAATAAAAGTTAACCGAGGTGACATAGGTACTTCAACAGAACTTTGACAGAGTAAAGGCAGGGACATTTTTGCAAGTACCATGGTGCAATAAGGTTATTTAAAATAATACAGAAATATATATATGACAATTATGTAAATAAACTTCTAAAGAGGGTATAATCAAGAATTCCATTTCGCAGTCGTCCATGGAGACATCCCGAATGATAATGCCTGTTTAAACTTTAAAGGTAATCAAACTACAGTGTCAAAGCAATGATGTACATCTCAATTGTGTACCCACCATACAAGAAAGTGACGAAAAGAGCAGCAAAATCTAGTTGAACTGTGTACCATACCGTTAAGATGCTTTTCTAATTTCTGAATGTATCTGAGAGGTATTGTGGACCTTATGATGACAGCCGCATCTTCACACAGCCCTACAAGAGCAAGCAAAGCTTCCTTTCAATTGGCAGATCAGAGTTGATACATTAAAACTACATGAAGAATGTTGCGAACTGACATTTGGTAATGCCCTGATTTCCACAGAACAGTTCGTCGTCCACTTGATCCGTGGAAGTCACAATCAATGCGGTCACATCTGCATGCATCCAAGGGGAAACATAAATGATGAAGAAAGCTCTCGTGAAAATCAAAGCGACGTGCACCTACCTACTACATCAACAACAGCATCTACTTGAAACATACTTGACAAAGCAGAGAAAATTGCTTTTTATGTATTAACGAAGAGGTAAGCGGCTCTACAATATGTAGCTTTCCCAGAAGCATGAAGATGAGAATGGGAAGGAAGCAAAGAACATGTTCGCAAACCTTTTCCGGACTCCTCGATATTATGACATTGAGATCCTCCCACCTCCAAAAACGGCGTCAACCACGCGCATTCAGCAGCCTGCAGACAGATAGGACACAATTTTACGTTAAAAGGAGAAAGCACAACAAAAAACTTAGACGGTGGCCCCTCCCTCGCCCCTTGAGATCAAAAAAACAACTTCATACTTCAATTGCTGCTCCCACAAACAAGAACGAAACAAGCACGGATCACGTCACAGTCTTGACTGCATTCTTCCTATTCGGATCGTGGAAGATACCAAAAGTAAAGCAAATATATATATAAGAAAAATTCGCAAATCCAGGAAAGGGCGGATAATGGGACGACCGCGAAAGCCTTGACTTGGAAACCGGATTTGACGAGCAGCGCAGCCATTTCCACGCTCAGCTCGTCGAGGCCGACGAATCCGACCACGCGAGGGGACGCCATGAGATCGAGCAATCTCCTCCCACTCTCACCCCGCCTGCTCTCCGCGTCGGATCGTGGAAGGTGAGGAAAGAAAGAAGCGCGGGGGCGTCCAGGCCGGTGGGTTCCCGGTGTGTGGAAATTTCGAAAGACCAAAAGGATAAATTACAGAAAGATCCCCATTCTATCCGGATTTCAGTTGTACTTATTAGAGTTGAAGAATAATACTCCAATACTTTTACGAATTAATCTAAATATAATTTCTATTATGGGCATACATACATGAAAACCCCGTTCTACTATCTATCACATTTGGATAACACTAATTAGTTATATTAATATTTTCTGCTTGATTCTGGAGTAAAAATATATTAATTAATAGAAAAATTAATTAGGGATCTTCGTCAGAGGGCGTGGCTTATTTCCTCATCCCTGTCAGAATCTTAGAAGTCGTAGAGTCTTTGCTTTTTCGTCTGGTTTAATTTGTAATCTCTATTTTTGATACATCAGTATTTACGACATTCGATTAACGAGTTCTATCTCTTTTGCACCAGTCTCTTTTTTTTCATTCTTGTCTTACCTTTCTGTCCTTTCAAAAACTATGTGAATTGTCGCCTCTGTGAACTGTGACTTCGGGTACTGTAAAATAGTAAGCTTTACTTACATAATGTGTATAGCTCACTTACAAGAAGCACTGATATGACTTACATAAAGAGTGATGATCTGCAAAGATCTTTGAATTGTCGCATCGTATCCCAACGACACGTCGTTCATTGAACCCTTATCTTCTTTCCAGTAAACCACTATTCACAGCTATACAAGGAACTCAGGTCCTCATATTTATACTCACATGCTTCTCTGTGTCTCCTTCTTATCTCTCTTGTTCGTCTTCTTCTTCTTTATTTGCATATGTCTTCATCAGACGGTGCTCCCTAGAGGGATGGGAAAGAACCGGCGCCACTGACACTGGTTGTGGATAGAGGCTTCACCCCCTGACTATTGAAGGGGCTATTACAGTAGTTGGACGATAGCTCTACATAAGGCCTTTTGATTGTACAGCCATAAGGGCATCACCAAGATACGCTCTGACATCTACCCTTCAACTGTACGCCGAACAACCACTCACTGCATGTAACAAAGGTCTACGTCTTCTATAACAATGGAGCTCATGTATTGTAATAGACGAACAAGTATAATGTAACAGATGAACTCTGAACTGTATAATGCAGCCCTGCCCTTCATGAGGAAGAAGAAACAAGAACAACACAATGCAACCTAAAGCTTGATAGAAGTTTCAATAGTTAGTTCACCCTCTTATGGAACGTACTCCTTAAACTTCCACAAGACATTGTGTTTGTCCATCATTTGTTTGGAACCCATACTGTTTAATGTAACACAACAACACTAGCTCTGTTTAATGTAACACAACGGCACTAGCTCTGTAACATTTATAAGTAAAACAGTAAGAATCTAGTGCTAATATTGTAACTCCTTACAAGTTATACTATAAAATTCTATAAATAGCACTGTAACAACTCATCTAACATACCATGTATCATCCTATCAACAGGTGTGGTGCGGCAAATAAGTTGTTGTTAGTTCTCTATACGGAGATTTCAAAACAAGCTATC
The DNA here is from genome assembly GCA_014218235.1 of Colocasia esculenta. Taxonomy (NCBI): domain Eukaryota; kingdom Viridiplantae; phylum Streptophyta; class Magnoliopsida; order Alismatales; family Araceae; genus Colocasia; species Colocasia esculenta. Next base: position 108,935,111 of record CM024763.1, on the reverse strand, counting down.
ATATGCTACATTGGCACAACAAACGTGTAGTAGAATCAAACCCAGGATCGGTTATATCTCTTGAAGTGGACCGGAGACACAACGTTTCAAACGCTACTTCATATGCTTCCATGCATCTGCTCATAGGTTTGAAGTTGGTTGTCGACATATGCTCTTTTTGAACAGAACTCGTATCAAACAACATAGAGTACAAGGAGTTAGACTTGTGGCAAGTGCTTTAAATGGTAACAATGAGCCACTCATTGTAGCTTACTTCATCGCAGACTCATAAACATATGACAACTGGGTCTGGTTTCTACGAAATCTGAAAAATGATATTACTCTTAGATAGAACGATCGTCTTCCTATCAGACAGGGCAAAAGGTATGGAAGAAGTGATTACATAAATATTTCCAATTGCTGATCATCGCTAATGTTTCCAGTACATCATGCAAAATTTCAACGACCAATGTGGAGGGAAATATACCGCCCCTTTCAAGAACTACTTAGAAACTCTTCAGCGCATTGCCTATGCTGCCACTGAACAAGAGTACCAAGATGCAATGATTGCAATGGAGCTTAATTCTACTGATGTCAAATAATGGGTGCTCTGAAATGATGTCAAACACTTGTCTCATGCTCGATTCTTGGGACAAAGGTTATCCCATTCAATTACACTGAAGTGATATGTCCTATTACAGTCCGTCATGTATGTTCTTACAGTTAGGCATTAGTAGGTCATATATATAGTAACAGATATATTATGTTATAGTAAGTGTTAAATGCATACAGTAAAATGCGAGCATGTCTTACAGTAAATATATATTTTGTTGCAGTAAGGATTAAATTCATACACTAAAACGTCAACAATTCCTACAGTAAGTGTTATATTAAGTTACTATAAGGTTCTTACAGCAAGAGATATACTTTGTTACAATACGTGTTAAATGTGGTTACAATAAATAGTGAACACGTCTTACAAGTGTTACACTAATTTCCTTTCGAATATTTGACATATTGACTAGTTATACTCTAAGTTGGCAAAGTTATTCAACAATTGGATACATGATGCGTAAAGTCTGCCAATACTATAGATGGTTGACAAAATTAGAGTTCAAATGATGAAAATGGTTGTAAAGAGGAAAATGGGCACAACCTCTGTCACGTCCCGACATTTAATATATCTATAAATGCCGTAACGTGAACGAATAAGAAATCAAGAGTAAAATTTTGAACTTTTCGAGCAGAATTGTTCGGGAGCTTCATTAAATAAAAAGTAATTAAATGTCAGTCTTTAGGTATTACATGATTTTCAATTTACAACTCAAAGATAGACACCGCAAATGTTGATCTCTCAACACGCAAAAATTAAGGAAAATAAAAGTTTACATGAGTCAAGGATAACTGAGGTACAATAAGGCAATAAGAACTAAGTACAAGTAATGGAAAATGGTACAAATCATATCATAGATGAAGTGAACCATAATTATCAAATAGTAACAAGCATGAAATAATATGTCAATGAAATGACATAATGTGACCATCAATGAGATAGCAAAGTACGAGTGTATATGAACAATAATTCAGAAGGAAATAGAGAAAGTGTATGTGTAGAGATGCCCTGTCTAGTCCTTCAAGCAAGCAATAAACAATCATGTTTCAACATAGTTCATGGAAATGTCGACCAATCTAGCATGTAGTGGTGTCATGCCAAACACCCTAGAGATCCATACCGCTCTGCGCAGATTAAACAAATTCAGGTGCTCCTCCTGAGAATGGATCTGCCCCATTTGCACTGTCATTAAATCAAGAGAGAGTCCAAGACCCAAAAGTACGTCATCCCATTTCCATTTCTGATACATACATGGTACATGGGCACTCATCAAGAGTCAAACATTTTTACGGGAAGCAGGGTTCCAGAAGTTAATGCTCAAAGATATCTAAAAGGTATAAGAATCAAAATATTTTAGGATGTCCAAGAATAATCCAAAGATAGATATAATGATGATTAAATGATTCAACTCAGTGGTATAATAGTTTAGAATCGAAGAAAATGAGAAAGGTAACTTGTTTGGACAATACAAGAGTGTGACAACTTGGATTGGGAAAGAAATGGTTATGGTTTAAATCACAGACTGGTGGATGTCGACAGCCATAAGGTGGCTGTTGACAGCTACTGGTTCATCTAGAACTGGATTCTGGAATCTGGCCCTTAGCTGTCGACAGGCCATAGATGGTTGTCGACAGATGGTTGTCATCTATTGACAGATGAGTTCTATCTGTCGACATCTACTGGTGGTTCTGAATTTTTGGATTTTGGAAGCATGATATCTGTCGACAGATGAGTTCTGTCTGTCGACAGCCGCAGGTTTTGCTTCCAGGAATGGTTTAACATCAACTCAGGAGACTCCTCTAAGAGTTCCTATGATCTATCTATGATTAAACAACATATAATGAATCTTATATACATTTCTAAACACATCCTACATGAAGGAAAGAAATAAAACAATAGGAGTAAAATCTTTACAACATGGGTGGCATGAAAACTTATGAAAGGAAGGTTATTGTATATGTAACTCTTCTCAGAGAATCTTCCATGCATCTAATGGAAAGTCCACATCAAAAGTATATGAACTTCAACTATAAATATGGACATAAACTAAAAGAAACATGATCACAGAAAAAGGAAGCCAATTCTACTAGTTTCAACTGAACACAAGTCAGGATAGGTACATGGTAAGACACTTAGACACAAGGTTCTTAAAAAAGAATGAGACAAGAAGGAGAGAAATCGTAGGGAGGAACCTACTTAGCCAAAAAGGAATGCAAATCCTCCTCTACTCCAGGTAAAAGATGCAAGGATAGCAGTGGCAGCACAACCGCCGAAGTGGTAGCAACAATAGCAATAACAATAATAGCAGTGGTCGTAGCAGCAGTTGCAGTAGCAGCAACAACAATAGCAGTAGCAGTAGGTGCAATTATAGTAGCAGCTACAGTAAGAGCAGTAGCATGAGCTATAGCAGGAGCAGTAGCAAGGCAACACAAGAGGAAGAAATCTCTTGTGTGAGCAACCAAGGGAGTTTATATAAACCCCAAGTTTACGTGCATGGTTGGCACATAAACCCCCTACCTGTCACCGTAAGAACCCACACATTGAGGATAAAAAAACCTCCTACTCTCCCTTCTAGCCACGTTCACAGTCACCCCAACACGTATTGATGATACGTGTAATCCCTTTAAACAAAGAGGAAAAGGCCTTACGTAGCCAAGGCTACGTAAGCAAAAATATTGCAAAAATAGTTTACGCAAATAGAGCTTAATTCATCTGGCCCCTTTGTCCTTATATTTTTATATTCAAACGACGTCCAATCAAGTTGAAATTTCAAATATAAGCTAATTGAAAGGTTTTACAAATTATGGTAATTTTAGTTTAAATTTTAGAATTAATTTTTCACCCAGTAAAAATTACCCAGAAAATCAGTGCCGACTTAATCTTGATATCCGAGCGTCAATAATTCAGGGTATTTACTTTTCTAGAATTAACACATTTTTTCTAAGAATTATGGTGTTTTCAGATTTCAATTTCGTTACCGAATTTTGGTGGCGCCCTGTCGGAGTGCGCACATCTGAAGACAATACCGAAATTACTTTAATAATGTAGAAATATCTCTAAAATAAAGATAATCAGGTTTCTAGTAAGTATTTATGTCTTTTATGAAAATTAGAATCTTCTATAATTTTTGATATCATATTATTATTTTGGTATTAAATTTTGTGGTGTTACAGCCTCATGGGACACTCTATACTGCCATAAAATATAAAAAATCATCGAACGAAACCTTATGAAGGAATAAGCTTGGCAATCCATCAATTAGACAAAATCAAATTTGAGGTAATTGAAAATATGAAGGCGTACGTCGTAAACCTCCATCAACAAACATACTCCTATAGACATTGACAAATTGTCAAGATTCCTTACAAGCATGCATATGCAGCAATTGACAGTAATAAGGACGTTGTCTCTTAATATGTTTCAGCACTATAAAACACAGAGTTGTACTGTACAAAGCTGCATAGTAAACTAACATTCAACCAATCTCAACATTTGATATGTCAGATCTACCTTAACCATATGATGTTTTGATCAAGCCACTGTCAACAAAAAAGTTGTCAAGAAGACTGAGAAAGAGGAGAATACGTTTAAGAGGAGAAGTAGAGTATATGTATATTTGTTCAAGGTGCAAAAAAAATAGGTCACAACATAAGAATTTGTAGCAACCCACCTCAAAATTCTAAATGAATAAAAATTTTATGTCTCCAATTTTTCGCTATAATGACAAATGTTATAGTGCACAAAGTAGTCTATTATATACCATATATATTTCTATTACAGTATACGGAGGTGATAGTGCCCTACACACATATATATTTTCTTTATGTAAGTCATATCAATGGTTCTTGTAAGTGGGCTATACACATTCTATAAGTAAATTTTGCTATTTTACAACAACCGGAGTCACAGTTCACGTAGGTGACAATTCACGGCGTCTTCGAAAGGATGGAATAGTAAGAGGAGAATGAAAAAAAAAGATCAGTGTAAAAGAGACTAAATTGTTAATCGAGGGTTATAAATTGATGTCTTAAAAATAAAGACTACACATTAAATAAAACGAACAAATAAGGAATTTACGACTTTCAATATTATGATAGAAATTAGAAAATAAGTCACACCTGTTGACACAGATCTCTAATAACTTTTTCTTAATTAATATTCATAATAAAAAGGAAGTGTTTCAACGATCATCTCATCATCCATATAAAAATTTATTTTCTTAGCATACCCCGCCTTGGGAAAACTAAAATAAAAGGACGCGTTGGTTTTTTTTGTCATTCTCGTGGGGCCCGCGGCCTCCGTGGAGTCTGCGTGCCGAATCGATCCAATTTTTTTTTTAAGTACGATGCGACGCACATGTGGGGGCTCTGCGTGCGCGCGCAAGATACTCCGTGGGACTCCTGTCGGAATGCAGACGAGGACAATGACCGACGAAGCAAAGACGTGACGTCACTCCCGGAGCAGATCGCGTGGTACCAAAAGGGAAGTACGTGCGTCGTGCGAAGCCACGCTGGAAGCATTTTCGTGCTTTCGCATACTAAAACCAAATAATAATATAATAATAATAATATGTGTCGTCACAAATATATATATATATATATATATATATGAGAGAGAGAGAAAGAGAGATGATAGAATGATATAACTCGTCAGAACAAAAGCTCCTATAAGGAAAGTCTGGGTTAGCCAGAGCCACCGAGCTACTCAGTTTTATTGGATGCGGGCTTTTGATTTAAGAAGTAGGGGTGTTTATTAATAAGTCTAAATTGAAAAATCGAATCGAACCGACTAATTCGGTTCGGTTCGTTTTGGAGGGGTTGACAATTCAATTCGATTTGAGACTGGTGAATCATATGAATTGAATATATATATATATATATATATATATATATATATGTATATATATATATTATATAATATAATATAATATATCAAAAAAAAAATCAATAGCGCAGTGGTTGGGGGCACTTCTCTCCATGGGGAAGTTGTGGGTTTCGATGCTCACAACTTCTCTTAATAGTTTTTTCCCCCCTATTTCGGTTCAAATCGAACTGAATTGGTTGAATATAATTTTGGTTCGGTTCGATTTTTTCAAAAAAGAGATCTAAATCGGATCGAACCGAACCGTGAACAGTCCTATTAAGAAAAAGGTAAGGGCTTGTTGCTCACTTGTGAAACCCTTGTAAACACCAAAGTCATGTTTGGTATTTAGATAGACTGAGGCACCGTTTGGTATCGGTCATTGGAAAGGTGGTATAATTAAAAAGCCGATTTTCACACTGTTTCTGACAAGGTTGAGATTGTGATGATGGCGTTTAAAAATCAACCACACCGTTTGACAAGAAACATCAGCATCCCGCTTTTCAGAATAAAATAATTATTATTTTGATGAGAGAGGGTATGTTATCACATCTCCGTACAACCTTTAATGGGAGGCAACTATTGTTTAATCCTCAAAATCAGTTTAATCCACCTGGAAGCGGTCTGCCTTCAGCTTTTGGAAAGGAGGACAGAGAAATTAACTACTCTCTATATCTCTCCTCAAGATAAAAAGCGATTCACGCAAAAACCAATGACTCTTACCACCATTTTGAACTGTAGAGGCTATTTTTAGCCTCCTAGCTCATAGGCCCATCAAGACCCAACAAAGCAAAACGGCTATGGCCCTCGCGCCACGTGTCCTCGGCTTCAGCCAACTGGCTTCCGAACACGCTTCAGTTGCTAAGTGTCCAAGGGTCCTAGCGGCATTTTCCGAGCACTGCACGGTTTGCTCTAACAGGATTTGCCTTTACCGAGCAGACCAGGCAGCTCCTGCTCAAGCCCGCAATCACCAAAGCACCCGAGCCCCGAGCAGCCTCTGCGCCGAGCACCCTCCGGGTCTCCAAGGGTAGTCTCTGGACACCCCTCATCCTGTTCGGTTCAGACACTATCTACCGAACAGGATCTGCAGGAATCATACCATAGACCTGTTGGCATAAGCAACGCCCGGTACCAGGTACCGAGCAGCGGACTCAGCTACTGAACAGTAGATCTAGCCTACCGAGCAGGCTACCTGCTCTGTACCTTCCGCTCAGGAGAATCCAAGCAGCCCTTCGCCCCCTCGCGGCAGTTATGACGGCTACACGACACGTGCCCCACGATCAAGCAGCGCATTAACTGCCGAACCCCTCAACGGCGCCTTAACGCGTAACTCCCCGCCAAGGGCTCCAACCGGCGTGTCCTTTCCGGCGACATCAAGGGACGTCTCATCCCACTCCTTCTGTACCATCGCCTATAAAAGGCCAAGGTAACCTCCATGCAGAGGTACGCGCTCTCGGACGCTCACACTCGCCCTCGCGCGACTCACACACGAGAACCCCCTTTTCCTTCAAGCCTCTCAAGTCTCATACTGACTTTGGCATCAGAGGGTTCTCCCCGGTTCTTCAACCGGGCCCCCTTGATCCAGTTCTGGTTTTGCAGGCTCCTGTCCGCACAGGCATTCGTCTTCCCCATCTTCTCTGGTGGAGACCCGTTTGGCTCTGGCCCAAATATGAAAACGCCACCACAGTTTGGCGCCGTATGTGGGAACGACAGCAGCCATGGCTCGCGGACGTTCCTCTCACCAGAACTACAGTAATAGGGCGACGAGGTCTCGACAGTCGCGCGCGGACTCGTGCATCAGAGTCCCCCCTGTCGATGCCGCCGTCACCCCCGCAGGTGCACCCGACGACATTCCTGTTGTTGCAGTACCTGCGACTGCCCTGGAGATAGCAGAGCTCCGACGGCAGATGCAACATCTGACAGGAATCTGTTAGGGCCTCCAGGCCCAATTGGCCAGACAACCGGCCCTGACAGTTCCCCCGTAACCAGAGCATCTAGCGGAGTCGTCTCACCGACGGTCTCGCGCCCCTCCAGCGCCGCAGAAGCAGCATGCAGAACCGCCCCCGTTCGCACGCCGAACACCAGTGCGGCAAGCCAACTCATCCCCCCGTGCCGCGGTGGTTCAGGCCCCTACACGTTTCGACGTCGATTCTAGCCCCCACGCGTCCGGGCGCGAGGGCTCAGTGCCTGCCGACCAGAAATTGGTCAGACGCCTCCACCGCGTCGCTGACCTTGAGCGCCGCATGGACGCGATGATCCGGAAGGCAGAAGGCAGACTCTTGGGGACGACGACTTGGACTTCCGCTCCCGTTCACCGCAGAGATCTTGGAGGCCTGGGTCTCCCCAAAACTGCCTCTACCTTCCATCGCGCCCTACAACGGCACCACTGACCCAGCGGACCACGTCCATGGGTTCGAGTCGCACATGGTGTTCCATGGAGCATCAGACGCGGCCAAATGCCGGTCTTTCCCGATCACGCTGAAGGAGGCTGCACGGGCATGGTTCGAAGCCCTCCCCGCAGGCTCCATCTCTTCCTTCCACTAGTTGAAAAAATTCTTCCGGGATCACTCCCTGGCCGGAAGGTCTCAGCCGCGCACCACGGCATCTCTTCTGTCTGTTCGGCAGAAGAAGGATGAAGCACTTTGGGACTACATCCAGCGGTTCCAGACAGAAGCACTTCGCATCCCGCTCCTCGACGTCTCTTTAGCCACCAGTGCCCTCATCCGAGGCACTCGCGACGACTTCCTTCAGAGGACGCTTGGGGTCCAGCAACCGCCTACCCTCGCTGACCTCCTCTTCATCGCCCAACGCCACGCTGCATGCGAGGAGAGTCTGGTAGTCAGCCGGGCCGAGCAGGCGAGCTCGCCCCGAAACGGGAAGGACCTTATCAGGTCATTTGGGTTCTCGGAATAGGTTTCTACAAGCTGCCTACCTTCGGCGGCAAAACCATACCGAGAACCCAACATGTAAAATGCTTATTATTTATAAAAAGCCTCTCCGCCCAGCGTCCTACTTCTCTCTTTATTGTTCTATCGGTTGATATAGAGAGCGAACGGTACAACCCTTGGTCACGAGCTCCTCAGCTCAGAAGACCAGTGCGGTACCCGTCCTAAGACAGAGGTGTTCGGTACAACCACAGGTTGACGAGCTCTTCAGCTCGACCTGCGCGGAACCCACGAGCCTCTAGACACCGACGAATTCCGATTCGAACAGAACACAACTAGAAAAGAGAGGAAAAATGACAACGCTAGTTAAAGAATTCGGGCGAACGGTACAACCCCTGGTCACGAGCTCCTCAGCTCAGAAGACCAGCGCGGTACCCGTCCTAAGACAGAGGTGTTCGGTTCAACCCCGGGTTGACGAGCTCTTCAGCTCGACCTGCGCGGAGCCCACGAGCCTCTAGACACCAGCAGAATCCACCTTGCCTGCCACCAGTTCGGCAGCCACGCCTGCCAAAGCGACCTCCGACCTCGTTCGCAAGCACTTCTCAGGAGGACGTCGCCTCATCGCAATCAATCGACTGCTCCGCCGCAGGCATGGAGACATCTCCCCTCTCAAGTGCTCACGATCACATCCGAGCAGACTTGAGAGGGTGGGGGGCAAGTGTAGAGGCTATTTTTAGCCTCCTAGCTCATAGGTCCATCAAGACCCAACAAAGCAAAACGGCTATGGCCCTCGCGCCACGTGTCCTCGGCTTCAGCCAACCGGCTTCCGAACACGCTTCAATTGCTAAGTGTCCAAGGGTCCTAGCGGCAGTTTCCGAGCACTGCACGGTTTGATCTAACAAGATTTGCCTTTACCGAGCAGACCAGGTAGCTCCTGCTCAAGCCCGCAATCACCAAAGCACCCGAGCCCCGAGCAGCCTCCGCGCCGAGCACCCTCCGGGTCTCCAAGGGTAGTCTCCGGACACCCCTCATCCTGTTCGGTTCAGACACTATCTACCGAACAGGATCTGCAGGAATCATACCATAGACCCGTTGACATAAGCAACGCCGGGTACCAGGTACCGAGCAGCGGGCTCAGCTACCGAACAGCAGATCTAGCCTACCGAGCAGGCTACCTGCTTGGTACCTTCCGCTCAGGAGAATTCAAGCAGCCCTTCGCCCCCTCGCGGCAATTATGACGGCTACACGGCACGTGCCCCACGATCAAGCAGCGTATTAACTGCCGAACCCCTCAACGGGCGCCTTAATGCGTAACTCCCCGCCAAGGGCTCCACCGGCGCGTCCTTTCCGGCGACATCAAGGGACGTCCCGTCCCACTCCTTCTGTACCATCGTCTATAAAAGGCCCAGGTAACCTCCATGCAGAGGTACGCGCTCTCGGACGCTCACACTCGCCCTCGCGCGACTCACACACGAGAACCCCCTTTTCCTTCAAGCCTCTCAAGTCTCATACTGACTTTGGCATCGGAGGGTTCTCCCCGTTCTTCAACCGGGCCCCCTTGATCCAGTTCTGGTTTTGCAGACTCCTGTCCGCACAGACATTCGTCTTCCCCATCTTCTCCGGTGGAGGTCCGTTTGGCTCTGGTCCAAACAGGAAAACGCCACCACAGGAACAACTTCACTACTTGTCAGAACTTTTCACCTCAAAATCGCTGCCAACCACGGTGCCAAACGATGTCTGAGAATAAAATAAGATTATCTTAAAAATTTTGACAATAATCTCAAAATGTTAAAGATATCCTCATTTTATTCTCGATCTATCCAAATACCAATATGCTCCAAAAATTAGATCCCACAATTATTAGATGCCGGACATTGACTTAAGAAGAAAAGGACTTGATGTCTTGCTCGTGCGCGTCCATCCTTTGCGCTCTTTAGACATAAAAAGGTGGGTCATGTAAACATCAAAATATTACCAGATCCACGTCGCTTCTATCTAGGTAGACGCCCACAAATAGATTGTAAGCATTCTCTAAATAGAAGGCGTTGTTGTAGAGGCCAGAAAGTATAGTCGGGACCTCTGCTACGCTCGTAGTGATGTGGGAGCTCAGCCAAGATGGGATGGGGATCCTGTGAGGAAAGGAGAAGCATCAGGGCGTCTGGTCTTGGAACCATAGAAAAACCTTACAATGCTTAAGTCAATACTAAGACTTGTCGAAGTTGAGGGGAGTTTCTTAGCAAGGGACGGCATACCTTGGCACTAGAGGGTCTGGTCTCTTTATATAGAGAGAGCCCATGTGATTAGTGTGTCGACCAGTTGATAAGGCGTCGATTAAAGGGGGTCCTTAAATGAGATAAGATCATGGCATATTAACCACCTAGAACATGGGGGCAACGCTTCATTAATGTTCCGTTTCGAGGCAGTAATGAGAATAGCTGCTAAGAGCGGTTACACAAGTCAGGCGCATGCGTTTGGTCCTGCTTGGTTGGTAGGACCGCACCGAGGATAGCTGGCAGTGGCTCCAAGGACCTTGAGTGCCGAGCAGGAGTCTTTGAAATGCACAATTGCGCTCGATCGCCTCTGAAATGTCAGAAGATAGGTGGAGGGAGAGCAGCATGAAAAAAAAAGCCATAATGGACTGAATTGGGCGATTGGGCTTAATAGACGTGGTGCTCGGGAGAACACCTTCTCAATGGTCGAAGATAGTTTTTGTTTTCACTTTAGAAACTGATATTATCTATTTTCATAAAGATATTAAATTAATAGCTGAAAAAGGCATTTTAAGTGCTCAAATATTTTTTTTTTCAAATTTCATGTTCCACCCTCACTTACCAAAGAATGTATTCAAAATATTTTTTTCACTCACTCTAAAACTTTCACTATTTTTTTTCAGAGAAATATTTATTGCAAAAATATATAGATCTTTTGCAATGCTCGTCAATTTTATTACAAATTGTCTCTTGCAATAAATATTTCTCTTTCTTCTTTTCTCTTCCATTCTCTTTCCCTGGATATGATAATTCAAACACTAATTTCCACTTTAGCGTCTATAACACTTGACAGTACATGTTACTCCTTTTGTATAGCTTTTTTTAAAAACAACGTTATGATTTCTATTTGTGAAAACAAATGTGAGAATTAATGCAAGCTCCATAATTAAACTTAAGACTCGTATATATCATATAAAATAAATTAGATGTCCGGCGTCAAGTAGGATAGCATTTGAGAACTGAGAGAAATAAGTAATTTAGGGAGGTTTATGTATAGTCTATACCTCTATGAGCTCTCCATATATTCTTTATGAACATGTTTACTATTAAGATAAATTGGAGATAAAACGAAGATATTCTTAAAATCTTAAAATTATCTCCACTCTATTCTAGATCCATCTCGATACCAAATATAACCTAAATGATTATAATTATAAACTTCCGATTCTTGCGCAAAGTGCTAAAGAGAGCAATATTAAATGCAAAAAAAAGGTAAACGCGTAAGACTGGTGTGATTCCACCAAAACATATAATCCAAAGAGCTCAGGATGGGAGTATGCTATGCCCATCATTCTAGCACTTAAATTATGCTTAAGTCATAACGAGAATAAAACTACAACTAGATCTGCAAATGAATTCAAGGATTATTTATGCAAAAACTTGACCGTCTCGACAATCCATGAGAGCAAGAAACAAATGCATATGAGGACATATTGTAAGGTTTATATATGCAAACGAGAACCCAGTTAAAGTTAGTAACAAGTTCCATAGGTTTATATATGCAAAGGAGAAATGTTTGTTAACAAGTAAAATTAGTAACAAGTTTCATGTAGATTGTTTGTCAAATAATTTTATTAATTAGAGAAGAGAGAGAGAAAAATCTAACACTTGATCAATTTACATGAGACTTGTTATCGGCCTTAATTAGAAAATATTTCTATATGCGAAAACCACTAAAAGCTAGTGTCAAATCTGATAATAGAAGGATTTGACAAAAAAGGTACCTGCAATGCAGGGTTGGCCAAACCGCACCGTGTCATGATTCATCTGGGTCATCTTAATAGGGTGACCCAAGCGTGCCGCCGCGGCATGTCACAGACCGGTACAGTCCGATCCGCGGTAGGTCTCTTTTTTTTTTTCCCCTTCCCCTCTCACATTCACTACATCTAAAAGGTCTAAATGATGTATAATTGAGATGAAATTTCAAACATAAGCTAATTAAGAGATGATACAAATTATAGTAATTTTAGTTTACTTTTTAAAATCAATTTTTTATCAAGTAAAAATTATCCAAAAAATCATTAGATCAATTTAATCTTAACATCTAAGGGATATAAATAGTGTCTAATTGAGATGAAATTTCAAACATAAGCTAATTAAGAGATGATACAAATTATAGTAATTTTAGTTTAATTTTTTTAATTAATTTATTGTCAAATAAAAATTATCCTAAAAATTATTAGGTCGACTTAATCTCAACATCTATGCATCAATAATGTATGATATTTATATTTTTAGAATCAATACATTTTTTTGATAATTATGATGACTTCAGATTTGACTTTATTTTCGGAACCGAATGTCATCTCGTCGAAGTGCGCACAATCAAAGATAGTACCAGAATTATATTAATTATATAAAAATATTTTAAAATTAAAGATAATTATATTTATATAAGCAGTCATTTCTTACTAATATTTACTATCTCTTTTAATTTTTTAGTGTCATATTAATATTTTATTATAAATTTTAAGACGTTACAGTTTTGTTTATGAGATTGGATCGATGGTGCTTCCTATTCATGTGGTTAGATGAACATGTCATGAACAACTTTTATGAAGAGCCCAAAGATTGGATCACCCTCGTTCAGGCTGTAGAGATGTCGCACTCACTACTGGTTTGGATTACGATATAAGAGAAAATGTCGAGAATAATCTACTGTATTTTTAAGCACATACATTTATTTGATGTGATTTCAGTTGGAGCTCGTAGAGAAAGTTTTGGGGAACAACTTTCATGAAGAAGTTTTGAATGTGCAGATCATGATATGAGAGAGAATGTGAAGAATAATCTGTTATAACTTTGAATATAGACCACCAATCGAGGTGATTTCACTTCGAGGACGAAACTTAAGAAGAGTAGAACAACTTTGATAAAAATCTCGTGTGCAGATCAACCCCTTTTCAAGCTGTAGAAGGCGTGATATTCTTGATGGTTCTGAAGGATATGAGAGAGAAATGGTGCAGCGTTGAGAATGACTTCTCCTCTGACTTTGGGGCGAAGAAGTTTGGTGAGCAAAGTCTCCAGAGTCTCTTCACGTGGTGGTAGTCTTCTCCTATCCTACAAAATCTTAAGATGTGTTTGAGAGAGAGAAAAAAAAATCTAATATCGAGTTAGAGAGAGAGAGTTCATACATGAGTTAGCATTCTCTTATCAAATAAACTTATTTTTCATCATATCTCAACGGTACGTTATCGTACCGTATCACAAAAAATACGACATGATCGATCATTTTTCTAAATAATACGACGAACTTTATTACAATGTACACATTACTTTGAGAACATGGTAAATTGATTAAAGAGAAATACTTATTACAGTCTCCTTGTGCAACGAGGGGCTCGTGAATTGCTCAGAGGGCGCATCACGAGGTGCCACGTGAGCATCTTATCTGTGTGGTGCGTGGGCTGTCCAATGACATCCCGCTCTTGCGAGAGAGGGGCATTTCTCTGGATTAAAATAAGATTGACAGATCTGCCAGCTAAGTAGAACAGTGAAAAAGGCCAGTAAACATAGGAAGACAGGCCAAGATAGAAAAATGGCATCCAGTTGGCACACATGACAGCTGCGGTTACAGGTAAAGACATGAACAAAGGTGGCCTGTCTGGATAATCCATAGTCAAACGAGTTTGATCCACGTGGTACTGTTTTTTTTTTGGGGACAAGTATCCATGTGGTACTTAGGACGACGTGATAGTAGTGTATTGATGGAGCCCAGATGCAAACTTCCTTTTAATAATGTCTTCTCTAAGTGTGATCCGAACACCTTCGAAATATCTGTTCGGTAGCATCGGTGGGTAGGTGTGGCTAGGGGTGTCAATAGGTGGACTTAAGTTGGCCCAATTTAAATTCAATTTAGTCTAATATTAAAATAACCAACTCAAGTCTAACTCAAATTTAATGGATCAAAGTAAAACAAATTCATGATAGTTCATTGGAACCCGTTTCAGCCCATCAAACTAATATGTAAATAGATTCACTATTTTAATTTAAGCATGTTTTAATTTAAAGAGAACTGTTGGTGTGGTGGAAACTGGTTTCTTTATTTAAGTATATATTTTAATGTATGTGTAAGTATGGTGGTTATTGATAGGTATGGTTGTTATTGATGTCTCTTAGTTCAATGGGCTAACTCGAGTCCAACCCATCAAATGATGGATTTGACAAATGGACTTCAAAAGAGATGGGCCATCATATTTTAACCCAAATTGAGTCTGGAGTGGACTACTTATTGGACTTCAAATTAACCCAGCCCATTGACACCCCTAGGTGTGGCCTTACCTTTCTCTCTTGTTTGGCATTGTTATGATCTTTATCTTCTTTGAGAAAGATTTATTGTACTTGTATATTACATTTTAAGTGTAATATGACTAGATAATAAGTTTATGTGATATCTAACAATTAGATTACTATTTTATCACTCTTCATGTGAGGGATGCCATATGAATTATTACCTAATCATATTACACTTAAAGTATAATATACAAGTGCAATAAATCTTTCTCTATTTCTTTTTGTTGTGGTTGGTCTCTTGTGGCTGGTATCTATTTGAAGGATCAAGCAGGATAGTTACTAGTTAGAATTTGTGCTCTTTTTTGTGGTGACCTTTATATTGGTCAGATAGTATGTCGTTTCCATCCTTGCATGTATACTTCGGGAGTTTCCTCTCATGCCTTATTTCTATGTACTAGTTTAACCTAATGATACGAAGCTATAAGCTCCTCCCCTTTGTCAAAAAAAAAAAAGTGATGCATATTTGTATGCAACATATTTCCAAAATGAAAATCTCAAAAGAGTTAGTTTTTCATAAACTTTTTTTGTACAAATATTTGTTAACTCTTTTATCTCTATTTATGTGAATTTTGGTGATAAACAAAAACTACCTTATTATGTGATTAACATATTATTTTTATTAAGCTTGTCAATAAGAAATAAAGGTAAAATAATTGTTCTAAAGATCATCAATGTAAGAACTTCAAAAATTTAGTTTCATGTACTAAGTCTATATCATAAAATAAGAGTCATACCGATTGATGTTAAACTGTGTATCAATTCCTAAACAATTATGCATCAATTCATGAATAAGTAATCTCCATCGATTGACGTTTAAGTATTCCTCCAATTAGAGAACAAGAGTTTCTATCGATTGTTGTTTGAAGTGTTACATCGATTGTTGAATATCCTTAAAGTTCATTCCAATTACTTAACATCCGTTTAGTAGTCTTTCGATTGGTGAACAATGATATGATTGGTGAACATCACAATACCGATTGATGACCAAGTGGCATGACTCATATCGATTACTGTTGTTTTTGCACCGATTGGTGAACACTTGTCTCTCACCATACCGATTGGTGAACAAGTGGCTTAACTCATTCCGATTGATGTTATAATTGTTCCGAATGGTGAACAACATATCGATTAGTGTTATAAACATTTCGATTACTGACTAACATGACTTATGTTATATCGATTAGTGACTACTTGATCTATATTGTTTTGATTAGTGCTATTCACTCATCGATTATTGAATATGTGTCACATGTCATATCAATTAGTGAACACTTGACATATGTACCATCGATTAGTGACTAAATTGACTTCGATTAGTGAACAAACTATTTATTCATATCGATTATTGAAGTCTGACTTCAGTTATGATTCACTTATATTCATAGTTGGATCAACAAAAATTCTTTGGCGTGCAAATTTACTTTCAAATTTGGTTTATGTGTTTTATGCAATATCTCCTACGTATCTAAAAGTCTCCTACATTAAATGCAATAGGTAATATTTTTCAGACTTAGGCTATATGTTTTTATCTTATACATGGTGCAGAAAGATATTTCTTTTTTGACAGACATAAAGACAACTACCTAGAATAGCAAGTTGTTAGCCAGAATAGGGCTTCTAACTTTCATTTCTCTTTAAGAGAGTGATCCCTTATATACTTTGATCCTCTTAGGCATCGTCTCAAATCAAGCCTCCTTGTTGTTCATCTTAAACTTGGTCTAGGAACTCTTATATATATGTTTAAGATCTAAGTTGTGCTTCTTCGGTTGAAGAGAAGGTTTGTTGTGCAGACGTTGTTTCCTCTTATGTAGAGAGAAAGACCAACAGTGTGCTAGGTGGTTTGTCCAGTTGAGGGATTGTACTCAGTGTTCCCCTTGTATAGAAAGGAAGAACAACTAAGCTGGATGTTATATGTGTCCTTAAAGGGGATTGTACCCTTGATTTAGTGAAATCCCAAGTATTTTTAAAGACTGGACGTAGGCCTAAGGAGAGAGTCAGTGCCAAACCAAGATAAATCTATGTCTTTTCTGTGTGTGATTCTGTGTGTATATTTTTGCTATTATCTAACACTAAAAATTATATTTAAGATTTATTTTTGAGTTGCAAACTAATGTTAACCATCACGTTTTAGTGTTCGATTTTTTTTTACTTTTAGAAATCTAGTTTAAACAACTCATTCACCCCCCCTTTGAGTTTGCTAACTGGACAATAATATCCTCTTTAAGTTGAAAAAAAAATAACATAAAAAATCTTAAATTCGCACTTACATATGGGCACTTTAGATGTGAATTGATTGTCACAAGGAGTTTTCCCCTAGATTTTTTACAAATGTCACTTTAAGAGTGATATGTATGCAACAAAACCCTAAAAGAAATATGCGTTCGCAGATTATTAGAATGATCAATGGAAGATTAAATCCCACAAAGTTTTGCATTATATGAGTGACAAGTAATTCCGGTTAATTTTTTAGGGGCTATTTGATATTAAAATAAATCGAAGATAAATTGAAGATATGTTCAAAAATTTAAAGATATTCTCACTCTATTTTTGATCTTTCTCGATACCAAACATGACTTTAGTAAACACCAGAGTTCACCAATCACCTATGCACCGCCTAGTCCTAGAAAGAAAAAGAGCAGAAATGTGATACTAAAGTTACAGGGCTGGAGAGTCCGTCCAATGATATTGGAAGTTAATACTCATGATTCATGAGTCCGAAAGTTGAGCAGGGAGATTTGCATACAAGCTACCATTAGAACAAAATTTATAAAGCCATCACTCCTAAAATTTACATTTGCACATATGTCGATAAAAAAACTGATAGAAAAAAACGAGAGTCCATACTTATAAGCCAATAAATCATTTGAAAATGTGCACAAAAATCATGCATGGGCTTCTTGCACTGCATTGACATTTTCAATGGCATGCATGTGTGCAATTTTATGTAAAATTTTAAAAATAAAATAAACATCATTAATCCAGTATAGCTGCATCCTTATGCATTTTTCTATAGTACAACCGCCTTTTTGTTTCACAGGGGAGCTATTTTACCATTGGCCAAATAAATAGACTCTAGGCAAAAGAAGTTGGCTCTCCATTTTGTTTCAAACAAACGATGGTACTACCATCACATTCTATTCAATTCCAGAGTTTAATAACTGTTTTTCACTGATCAGTGGTCAAGTGGTATTGGTACTTAATTAACAAAACACTCTGAGTAGATATCTCAAAGTATAAAAGGAGTATCCATTAAAGGGTTATCAGATTTCAAGGTGTCGGATTACAAGGGAAGCCTACATATATCATAGCTGTTGTATTTTGTAGATTTTGATGATCACAAAAATACTAATTCTAATTCATGTTGATATTTTCACAAAGTACATAGTTATACTCATGCTAATGACCCAAGTATTTGATTCATTTATATTTAATCTGATAGTCTAATTTGTGTGTTAAATGTGCAGCAAAATAGGTCAAAGTCGCCATTAGAAGTGAATTTCATAAAGACCAAGTCTTGGACAGAACATACAGAACAGAGATAAAAACTGACTGGAAGAAAATCTGTGTTGTTGACAAACAACACTTGGATCTGTCGACAACCTCCTTGGGTCTGTTGACAACCAAACTTGGGTGACAACCAATACCATCCCAAGTTGTCATCCAATAAGCCTTGTTCTAGAACATGCACCCATCTGTCGACAGACTAAGAATATGTGTTGATAGATGATGAATATCGGTTGACTGAATTCCCACGAATGGTCGACTGAACTTAAGAAGGTGCCGATTTATTGAAGAACCTTCTGATTGATGAAGCCTATCAATTGGTGACCAAACTAAAGAACGGTCGACTGATCCCGAAAAAATGGTCGACCGATCATCCCAGTAACTTTGGTTTGGGGATAGTGCGAGAATCAGAATATTGTGTTGAGTGTGTATTTAATATTTTGATGATGATTTCAATGATGACAAAACACTTTGATGTTGATGATGTCTAAACACTCGTACTTTGATTTTGATGATGACATATTGTACATATTATGATGATGAATAAACAACATGTTTTTAATACTTCATATTTCATATTTTAATGATAATGACATGTTTGATGGTTCACACTTCACATATATGCAAGTTTACACAATTTTTTCATAGTTGCGTCGACACACATTACAAGTTAGGCTGACACACTTATTCTGTCCACTAAGCTTCTAAAGGACAAAGTCACAGTTGCGTCGACACAAGTCATCAATCAGGTCGACACACATTATCCATCCAGTGAGCTATATTTGAAGAAAAACACAGGAGGTTGTCACAAGTTGTTAATCAGGTTGACACAAGTGTCCTCCCACTAAACTGGAACTTATACTTAGTCAGTTGTGTCGACACACATGAAAACATGAGTCGACACAACTCGAGTGAAAATTTAGAAACGAAAAGGGGATGAATTACAAAAGGTGTGACTTATACTTGGAGATTGTGAGGGAGTCTTTTATTACCAAAATACATTTTCATCCAAGTGGCAATGAGGAGAAGGACTTATGGCCACGTGCCAACCTTGGGTGAACCCTATGTTTTTGTGCACATATCTCCCACGTACAAGGAAGTGCATTGAGGTTATAAAAAAAAGCCTTTTGTCTCATCTGTAGAAGGCATCCATCACAGAGGACGTGGAGAGCAAGGCCAAGAATAGAGAGAGAGTGAAAGTGCTGAAAGAGCAGATAGAGAAGAGTAGCATATCGAAGGTGAGCAGTAGAGGAAGAAGAAGCAGCATATCCAGATCTGCAACAAAGCATCGTGAATTGAAGAAGACCTTCATCAAATCCTCTCAAGGGGCTTCAATTCAAGCTCCCAGCAGATAGCTCTCAACGAGAAACATACAATTCACACTTCTATCCCTCATTTCTATTGGAATGTTCATCTGAATTTGTCTTTGAATTTGTTTGAGCAATCTGCACAAGTGTTATGTGCAGATCTCAATACATGTGATTGTGTGGATCTGATCTATGCTAGAGGATCTGATCTCATAGGAACTTGATCTAGCATGTGTGTGTGTGTTCTGAGCAAGTGTGCTTGTGTGTGTGTGGTTTGAGCCGTCGTGCTCAATTTGTGAGTCGTCGTACTCACAGTTGTGTTTTGAGCTGTCGTACTCAAAGGTGCGTTGGAGTCGTCGTGCTCTAATGTGTGTGTTGTACTGAGATTTTGAGTAGTGTTTGCCTCACTGTGTGAGGGGTGGATGTAGGAATCACTGTGTGATTTTCAAACCACCTAAAAATCTTCTGTGCAGTGGTTTGCTATTTGTCTCCTCGTTAGATGTATGCATAGGAATTCCGCTCACACACTGTTTGTTTGATTATCTCACACATCAACCACACACAACCACATTAGATCGGTATTGTTGTGCTAAATTGAGTTGCAATCTAAAGTGATTTTTAAAATTGCTTAAGCTTCTGTTGTGATTGGTAATAGATCTATTCAACCCCCCCTTCTAGATCTATTCACCCTGCTTGTTCAATCCTACAATTGATATCAGAGCAGTCAATCTCTAATTCTGATTTGATTTGATTGCTTCTATTTGATTTTCTGAAACATCATCTAATCTACTTGATCTGATTGAATTTTTTATTGTGATCATTCTATGTGCTTCATTATTTGTTGATCAGATTGATTGTCTCTAGATCTGATATCTAAAGTTAATCTGTAAAATGACACAATCTCTTTAACTTGCATGAATTTCTGCTATAATTTTGAAGAAGTCCTCAAGCTCACAATTACAATCTAACTTATAGGACTCCTTCATGAAGGCTGGAAGGAAAGAAAAGAAAACTTCAAACAAGTGATTAATGGCTCATAAAAGCTTCTCTGGCTCAGAAAGTTCAAGAAACATTCAATGTGAGAAATCTTGCTCAAATTCATTTGATTGCTCAAAGTTTAATTCTAATTTAGAGGAAGAAATATCATATAATGAATTGTTTGAATTCTGTTAGAATGTATGAAAGAAAAACAAGAGAAAGAAGTCTGAAAATAAAAAAAATGAAAAATAAACTTGAATTGCTTCAGAACAACGGTAAAGATCTTTCAGAAGAAAATGAGAATTTGAAAATTGAAGTTCAGAAACTAAATTCTGAAAGATGAAATCAAAATTTGTGAAAACAAATTGAGTGGATTAAAAGATAACCATGAGCTATTGAGATCTAAAGTCATTAATCTGGAAAATGAAAATGAAAAATTGATTGATCTCAATGAGAAATTCAAAATTGACAATGATCAATTAAACAAACAGATTTCCAATATGGCTCATGATCATCAGATAAATGGGAAATGCAGACAACTTGTTGAAGAAAATCATCATCCAAAAAAGAAGATTGAATGCATGTTGCATGACAAACCATTGGACAATGATTGTAGTAATTTAAGTAACAAAATTGCTGATTTGAAAAAACAAATTACACAATTTGACAATGAAAAGAATAAGATGAAAAATAGTTTAGATATCATGCTGAACAAACTTCAACTTTCAGAAAATAAAGTTGTTGTATTAAAAGTTGAAAAACAAAAGTTACAAAATGAATTCAAGTCTACTACAAACAAACATCTTGTTCTGAATAAGATAAAAATATCTAAAATGAACAGAAATGTTGCTAACAATAACTCTTCTATTTTCAATAGAAAACTTGTAAATATTCTTGTTCTTAAAAGTGTTAAAAAAGAAGATCAGAAAATCAATAAAAATGCTACTAATAGGAAGATTCATGTTTCTGTTAAAATAAGAAATAGAAACAGAAAAATAAAAGATATTGCACAGTATTCTTTCACCTCCTCCATCAACTCAAAAAGCTCAAAGGCAAGCTCCAACTCCACCTCATGGTAAGCCTCCTCAAAGAAAAAGGAGGTCATGCCAAGGTAAGTATAAGGTATTCTCCTATATGCTTTAATTGCAATAAACCTGGTCATCTTGCCAAGTATTGTTAGAATAAAAATAAAAATTTCTATAACCATGCCAAACCAGTCCACCACTTCACATGCCATAAATTTGGTCATATCTCTAGAGACTGTTGGCATATAATTGATCATTTTGTGCATGCTCCCTAAGCCCCATGCTCATGTATATATGAATAAAAATCATGTTCATGTTGAAAATACTCAAAAATTCTATGTACATATTGTAACGTCACGCTTTTTTCGAATCCTTGTGGATCATCTTTCGGATCCTTCGTTTGGTAGTTGTGGTGGCCAGTGTGTGGCCAATGTGGTGTGTTATAGGTGTGTGAGCAGGTTTGGGGTGTTTGTGGGCTGGTAGGTTGGGCCCAAAACACCAGCCTGTTCACTGTCTGTGAATGCGACAGTGAGGGACGTCGCGATCAGAATGCGACGGTCCTGCATGTCGCATTCCTGTTGTCGCCGCTGAGCGGTCGTCGTCTGTATGCGTGCCGCGTGTTGCGCGCTGGGCGACATGCAGACGTCAGCCCTTGGAAGGCGACGCCTTACCCTGTCGCGTTTAAGTCGCGACGGACCCCTCCGTCGCGTTCCCAACCGCTGGGCATTTTTTTAAATTGCCCTAACCAAGCAGAGCTGTAAACAGTTCTACTCGGCCAGGGGGAGGAAGCTGCGGCGATTCTCGGGGTATTTCGGCAGATTTGGGGTGCGTTTGGCATGTTCTCGCCGCGAGGATTCTGCGTGGAGCGGGGGAAACGCCGGGATAATTCGTTCTTCGCATTCTTCAAGATGGTAGGGGAGTTCTTCCCGTTTTACACCGTGTGATTGCGTGGGATGCATGTATGTTTGGTTTTTGGTGTTTAGAATAGTAGATACCATGCTAGGGTATCCATTAAAGCATGAAAAATGAGAATTAAACATGGTTTGCATGGCTTGGGGTGGCAATCCGGAGAGGGTTCACCGGATTAGGGTTTCACCTGTGAAGGCGACAGAGCCCCCTGTCACATTCTGAACGCGACAGGCCGACCCGTCGCGTTCATGTTATGAATGCGACATATCGGGGTGTCGCATTCTGAAGGCGACGCTACCCTGTGTCGTGACCTCAGCCGAGATGTCCCGTTGAAGGTAAAATTATTCGATAATCGTTATTTATTGAGCATAGCAAGTATGAGCAGTGCAAAGGCATCTGTTGCACTCTGAGAGCTTGTTGTTTTCGAGGTTAGTAAGTGGTTCACGTGATGGTGTGCTGTTCACGTTGTCAGTGTGTTGTGTTCACGGGGTTGGCATGAGGTTTCACGTGGTTTGTGTGTACGTGGCGAGTAGTGCGACGCCTACCGTGGTTACCTCTTCAGTTGGGTGCCCCAGGTTCTGTGTGAGGCAAGCTTGTGCTCGAGGCTTGTCCTGGTACTTGTGTTGTACTGTCAGGGTTTGTGTCGTCTATCCTGGACACCCTTACTCCTTTGCTTGAGTTGTACGTCTGGCTGAGGGAAGAAGACAGTGGGACAACGACTTGTGAGAGAGTTTGTTGTTTGTCACTTGTTTAGCACGCTCGTAGTTGGGGGGTACGGACACCAGTAGACGTCACTGGTCCCCAACTAGTCCTATTACCCAGTGGCCTCACTTTAGGTAGAGCAGGCCAGAGTCCCTAAAGATGCACAGGCATGGGCCCGCGGTAGTGTTGGTCCGCGGTTTGGTGTTGGTTGGTCTCCACAATTGTGTTTGACTTGTTCTCGTGGAGCGCAGTTGGACCTTTCGTCCGTGGCTGCGAGGCTGAGAGGTAGTCCTGTGTGGTTTGTCGAGTCAGTTGCTGGTGTCGGCGAACCAATTTAGTGACTTGAGTTTTGGCGCGTCTCTACTTTGGCCTGTACACCGAGTCGTGGTTTTGCCGTTTATTTATTTAGTTGATTGGTGTTAATGCAAGTGAAAGTAGTATTTACAATTTTAACATCCTGCTTAGCTTACTCTATAAATTGATAGCGTAGCCTCTAGTTTTTGTACTTGAGTTTGGTTTGCTCAGTTTTTAGGGGAGTTCCCTATTGAGCTAGTGACTTGCGAGGCTCACCCCACTCCCCTACAGGTGAAGGAGAGCAGCAAGGTTTCTCTTAACGTCTTCCATTCAGAGCCGCATCGCAACGGTGTTGGGCCGACGCCTCCAGCAGTGTAGATTTTCTTTTGTTGTACCTCAGTATGCACCCCAGGCTTGTGTATTTTCCATTGACTTTTATTGAAATTTGGCTATGTAAATCTAATGTGAATATGTTGAGAGTGTGTGAATCCTATATTATATATATATATATCAATGTGTTCTTTTATGTTTTCACAGACATGAGTGTGATATCCCTTGCGAGGCTATGGCTCGATCGCGGGAGACGGAGTCGGGTCAAACTCGTTAGTGGGGTTAAGGGTTAAACGACGTGGTCTGTCAAAGTTGGTATCAGAGCAAAGTCTGTGTAAATATAAAGGAACTGGAAATTACTAGCCTTATTTATACACTAGTCCCTGCGCTGGTAGCTGGCATTGGTTTTGTAATGATTTGTTTTCGTGTACGTGGTTTGGAATGTGTTTGTGCAGAAATTTGAGATGGCTGATAGGAGGGATTAGGGTGGTGGAGGAGATGAGCCTGAGGAGTCTACTCAGCGCATGATAGAAAGGATATGGAAGAGTCTTACGAAGATTCAGATGAGAATGGACCAGTAGTGTAACATCTCGAGCTTTCCGGTTTCCCCCGTTGTGTGTTTGGATGACTGGCCGCTAACGCGTCCTATCTGGTCGACGCGTTAGTGTCACGATGGAGCTGCCCGTCACGACAGTCATCCAGGTCGCGATCACCTGGTGCGTCGCGTTCCTGTCGCACCGGTCAACGGGTCACGACAGGGTTCTGCTTTTTGGTCGTCTGGTGCCTGTCAGAAGGGTAGCATGTCAGAGCAGGTCTGTCTGGTTGTCGCAGCATCCAGGAGGGACGCGTTCTGGTCGCGGTGTGGACAGCCGTCGCGTTAAATGTTGGTACGCGACACCCCGTCCCGTCACGTTCTGGGGGGGCCGAAGGCTAAATGCCTTGGCCGGCGCCCCCGTTCCCTTTTGGCTCTTTCTCCTTTCCCCTCCTCCTCTCCGAGGTGGGGAGGTCACCCCTCTCTTCCTCCAGCGGTTGGAGCTCGGCGGAGCGGCGGCGGCTCTGCGGAGTGGTGACGTGGCGTCATGGAGCGAGGAGGAGGTGTTCTTGCCGTCGTAAAGGCCCTTCGTGGGTTCGGTTCTTCATTTCCAGTAGGGATCTCTCGTACCCATACTTGTTGGTGTGGATTGGAGCCCTCGGGGTTTTTTGCATGTTTTACAAGCTTTCCCCATGCTCCCCTCCCCATTGTGTGCTTGTTTGTAAAGTGTGGGCGACGCTGGGATGTAGCATCTCGGCGGTCTGCCTCCCGGCTGCCGTCGTGACATCAGAGGAGGCGTTGCCCAGGTCGGGCGTGACCTTATCGCGGCGCAGTTGGCCGTCGCGATAAGGATCATGTCGCGACGTGGTTTCCTGTCGCGACAAGGTTCTTGTCGCAACGCGCTTCCCCGTCGCGACAGGGTGCTTGTCGCGGTTGCCCTTCCTGTCGCGATGATATCGCGGCGGGCAAGGAAGGCGCGACAGCACCAGGCTTGCCTCAGGTGTTTCCGTGGCCTCGATTGGCGTGTCGGCATGTGCCCCAGAGCAGGTGTGCCCTGAGGACCTTCTGGTAGGGAACTCGGCAGGTTGCCTCCCTGCGTTCAGTGACAGAAGGTGACACCTTCGTGGCCGTGTCCTAGCAGTGGTTCTAGAAGGCTCGCGTCTGTCTAATAATCGATTGTCTGACTGTCAATCGATTATTAGAAGAGCGATGGTTTCTGTTCTGTCTGGTGGTATTCCAGTTTCTTGGGCCATGCCGTGTGTGCCGGCGTTGTCCGACGGCCCTTCTGGGGGTTTCCAGAAGGGGTGTCGTGCGTGCCTGTGCCTGCTGGGTTTGTCTTGGTTACAAGCCAGATGTGCCTGTTTCTGTGGTAGTTGCCCCGCCAGTTTCTCTTTGGTCCGGTGCTCAGCACTTGAGGGCTTGTCTGCGAGACAGGTTGTTACCGTTACCTGGGACCCCCATCCTCGGGATCCTGTTAAGGGAGTTCTCAGGGCTACGAGCGAGCTCGAGTCGACAGCCTAGTGTGGCAGACTTGTAGCAGAGGGGAAACACGGGGACATTGGCGTAGAGTCTCTTGTGGAGCTCCCTTAGCTGTGTTTGTGTCACCGAGGTTGTTGTGGCGCTCTTTAAGTGAGGACCAGCTAGTCCTTCTCACTGCCTCGCTCTACGGTGGTTCCGGAGCCACGTAGGGAGGGTAGGCATGGGGCCGCAGCTCGGCCGGGCTGCGGTAGTTTGTAGTTGTTCTTTGTTGTGACTCGCTAGCCTCACTCTACCTAGGGAGGTCGTAGGCAGGAGTCAGCGGCTGGTGAGCAAGAGGGGTGGAATGTGTGTCCTCTCTTAGCTGCCTGTGGCGGTGGTTGGTTGCTCTTGCTGTGACAGAGTTTCTCACGTTGTTTCTAAGTGAGTCTCATCGCCCTAGCCTGCACGGTGGTTGTAGCCTAGTCGTGTCTAGTTTCTGTGGGCTTGGTTGGTTTGGCCTCGTGGGCCTTGTTTAGTAGCTTCCGCTCTGCGGGTTCTCTCGGGATGTCTTGTGTAGACACCCGACCGTTGGTTTTGTGAACCGTTTCTTGGTGCCATCCGTGGTGGCACTGTAGGGTGTAGTTCCCTGATCTCGTGGCGTGTTCGAGGTGCAGGGTGGTTCCGCTTGTGGGCCCTCGACCTTGTGGAGGTCTGAGGTGGCCGTGCCTGTGGTGAGACGTTGCTTCTCACGTGGTTGCTCGGTGTCTCTTGTGGTGACACCTGGTTGTTCCTTCCCGACCTCGTGGAGGTCCGAGATGTTGGTGCTTGTGTCGTGGGACTCTGGTCTCATGTGGTTGCTCCGGTGTTCCGTGAGCTTCTTTGTCTCGGCGAGTGTGTGCCGAGGGTTGCTTCCGCATTGTGTTTGACTCTGCTGGTTCTGCGGGAGTCATGTTGGGCCCAACTCTGGTTATGGGTCGTGGCATTGCTCTTTTCCGCTGCTTTGTAGCTCTCTGCAGTAGGTGTTTCCCACTTTACTGCTTTGTAGAGTAGTTTTGCTTCTGCTTTGTTGGAGTTTCTGCTGCTTTGGCTGGTAAGGGACTAGTTATCCCTACTGGGCCTTGTTCACGAGGCTTACCCCCCTACTCTCTTTAGGTAGGGACTCGCTGTCGCAGGAGTTCATTGCCGGACAGTCGTGGTGGCGGCTTGTTCGCCGTGCGTTGCCCGTAGTGTGAGCTGTGAGCGTGAGCGCTTGTACCGTGAGTTGAGAGTGGCCTTTTTGCAAGTCCTCGGAGTATGCCCCTTAAGGATTGCACCTTTCTTTCTATACATGTACTTTTATTTGGGCTATGTTGTACATAATTTCCTTATTAATGTACAAACTTTCTTGTTATAGTTATTTGAATTCATTGCTTATCTCACTGGACTAAATTCTAACCCTTCTGGGTCTTCGGATCCATGGGTGGCAGCACAACCTTTGGGGTCTCTGGCGGGGGGTCCGGGAGGTCCGGTCGTTACAGTGGTATTAGAGCTCAGGGGTCCAAAGAGATTTGTAATGGGTTAATAACTATGGCTGTCCCAAAGAAAGGTACTCGTATGCTGCGGGCCCGTCCGTGTAGAGTTGCTGTTAGGTGTAAGCAATTGGTTCTTGTTGCAGGTAGCCAGCTTTCCAGCAGGGTCCAAGTGTGAGCTGTAGGAGAGTGTTGCTACTGTTGCTGGGTGCGCGTGCTTCGAGTGTGGTTGCTGTTGCTCGTGCTGCGGTTGGCTTCGTCTTCGACCTGCGTGTCCGTGTGGGTGTGTCGCGAAGGCTGAGAGAGCCTACATGTGGTGTGACCTTCACCGGTGCAGGGCTATTGCCTGTGGATCCGGGCGGAGGTGGATGCCTTGTTTGATGTCCCCTTGTTGTTGGGGTGTGTGTTGTGTTGGATGTGTGTTTGGCCTTGTGTGCCTGTGCGCCGTTGTGCGCTGTGCTCTACTCAGTTGGCGTCTTTGCTCGAGCTAAGCAGATGCCTTGTGTGCCGTGTTGCACCGCTGGTTGAGCGCTGTGACACCTGTCTGTGGTTGTTGCCGGCTTTGTGCTGGCTAGTTGTGAACTCTGGTGAGGTGCTCTCGGAGTTCTTCTCTATTGGTTCTAGTGGAGGTGAGGTTTCCCCAGAACTATATTGTGCTTGTTTCTGGTTGTTGCGGCGTTGCCCTATGGGTTGAGGTGCATCGCTTGGCTGCTGTGTTCTGGTGGTGTTTCCTCAAACTGTTTGTTGTTGTCCTAGTGAGGTTCCTCTCCCTCTGGTACTGTTTTTGTGCTTGTTGAAGTCTTTCGCTGTGTTGCCTCTTTGGTTTGAGGTCTCTGTTGTCTGGTTGGTTGCTGTTGTGTTGCCCTCTGGATTGAGGTGCATTGCTTGGTTGCCCTGTGTTCTGGTGATGTTTCCCAGAACCGTTGGCTGTCGTCCTGGTGAGGGTTGCTCTCAGGACTGTTCCGGGCTTGTTTTTGCCTATTGTTGTGCTACCTCAGGGTTGAGGTATGCTGTTGTTGTGTTGGCTTGTGCATTCTGGTGGGTTTTCCAGAACGACGCCTTGGTGGTTCTAGTGGAGGTTCTCCCAGAACCAGTTGTACTTGTTGCTTCCGCTGGCTGCTGTGTTCTCTCTGTTGGCCGTGTGTTTTGGCTGTTTGTTTGGGCTGCATTCTGGTGATGTTTTCCCAGAACGCTCTTGGCGCTTTGTGTAAGACCCGGTTTCCTGGCTTCTGTCCAGTGTCGTGGGATGACTGGCCACTGACGTGTCCAGGCTGGGTGATGCGTTGGTGTCACGTCGGGGGTGCCCGACGCGATAGTCATCCGTGTCGCGATGAGTTTGTGGGTCGCGTGTTGGTCGCGCCCTGGTTCTCTGTCGCGTCTTGCTGTTGCGCCCGGTCAACGGGCCGCGACAGTGTTTTGTCGTGTTGCGCTGTCTGGTCATCTGACGCCTGTCAGGGTGGCAGGTGTGTCAGTACGGTCTATCGCGTTGTCGCGGCGCCCTTGGGGGCGCGTCTTGTCGCGGTCCTTGACTCGTCGCGTTAAGGTTGTTAACGCGACGGATGGTCCGTTTCGTTCTGGGTGCTGTGTGCTTAAGGCGCAGGCCGGCTACCCCCCTTCCCCCTCTCTCCTTTTTCTTCCCTTCTCCCTCTCCCTCCGTCGACCCTTCCTCCCCTCTTCTCCTCTCCCCTTTGTGTGTTTCAGGCGAGGAGGAGGGGGTGCGTGGTGTCCCGGCATCGTGAGCGTGCGTGGAGCAAGGAGGAGGTTTTCATTCTACGAAAGGGCCCTACAGGGTTTGGTTCTTCGTTTAAGGTAGGGATTTCTTGTGCCCTCTCCCCGCCCGGTGGATCGGGAGCCCTCGGGGTTTTTGTAGATAGCTTTACTGCTTTCCCCATGTTCCCCTCCCCCGTGTGTGCATGTATGTGGTTCGTGGGCGACCCCGGGATTGAGGATCCCGTTGGTCTACCTCCCTGCTGGTGTCGCGACCGCACGGTGCATCGCGACATCAGTAGAGGCGTCGCCCCGGTTGGGCGCGACCTTATCGCGGTGCACTTGGCGGTCGCGATAAGGGTCGCTGTCGTGACCTAGTTTCCCGTCACGACAGGGTGGCTGTCGCGACGCGCTGCCCCGTCTCATCAGGGTTCGTGTCGCGGTGCCCTTCCCCGTCGCGATAGTATCACGACAGCCTGTGGGGGCGCGATAGTGTCTGTGGTGCCTCGGGTGTTTCCCGTGGCCCGTTGTGTGTCGACGTGTGCCCCAGGGCAGCCTTTTCCCTTAGGACCTTCTGGTAGGGAACATGGTGGTTGCCTCCCTGCATTCAGTGACCGAGGGTGACACCTTCGTGGCCGTGTCCTGGTAATGGTGCCAGAAGGGTCGCGTCTGTCTAACAATCGATTGACTGGCGGTCAATCGATTGTTCGTAGAGCGACGGCTTTCTGTACTTCTGGTAGTGCTCCAAGGTTTTGGCTCGCTCGTGTGTGTTTGCTTGGCCGACGACCTTTTGAGGATCCGTGCGTGCCTCTTGCTTACTGGCTTGTCGTGTGCTACAAGCCAGCAGTTCGGCGTGGTTTTGTTGTGCTGCCCCGCCTGTTCGCCTAGTGCTTGGCACTTGAGGGCTTGTCCCATTAAGAGGTTGTCTCCATTTCTTGGAACCCCCATCCTCGGGAGCCTTTTGAGAGTACTCTGGCTACGAGCATGCTCGAGTTGGCAGCCCACGTGAGTGGATTCTGGAGCTGAGGGGAAAACGAGGTTTGGACAATGGCGCTGAGTCGTTTGTAGAGATCTCTTGTCTGGGTCTGGGACGCCGAGGGGTTCGGAGTGCTTTCCTGGCGCAGAACAGACAGTCCCTTGTCTCACTGCCTCTCTCTGCGTTGGTTCCGGAGCCACGTAGTGGTGTCAGGCGTGAGGCCGCAGCTTGGCCAGGCTGCGGTGTTGCGTGTGTTGTGTGTTCTTGGCGGCTCTGTCTCGCCCTTGCGCGGGGGCGGAGGCAGAGCTAGGCTAGCGAGCAGAGCGTGTGGCCGCGGTCCCCCTCTTGGCTGCTAGCGGTGGTGGCTTGGTTGCTGTTGTTGTGACGACGCTTTCCTCACGACGTTTCCAAGTGTACCTCGTTGCCCGAGCTTGCACGACGGTTATAGCCCGGCTGTGCCTAGTTTTCGTGGGCGTCGTTGGTCTGGCCTTGGGCAGACCCGTGCTTCTGGTGGTTTCCACTCGGTGTCCTCTCGGTACCGTAGTTCTGTTCTTGGGTGCCAGTCCACAGTGACACCGACGTGTATGGCTTCCCGACCTTGCAGTGTATCTGGGGTTCGGGGTGGTTCTGCTTGTGCCCTCGACCTTGTAGAGGTCTGAGGTGGCCGTGCTTGCGGTGAGACATCGTTCTCACTTGGTGGTTCCGTGGTCTCGGTAGGTGTGCTGGTTTCTGCGGGAGTCGTGTGTGTGCCACGACCTTGGTTGGTGGTCGTGGTGTTGTACTGTTCTATTCCATCGCTTGTAGTACCATGCTGTAGGTGTTTCTCGCTTTACAACTTTCTAGTGTAGTTTCCCATTTTTCGGAGTTCCTGCTGCTCTGGCCGGTGAGGGACTGGCAATCCCTACTGGGCTTTGTTCGCGAGGCTCACCCCCCCTACTTCCTTCAGCTAGGGGATCGTCGTCGCGGGAGCTCGGTGTCGGATGGGTTGCGGAGGTGGCTGTGGCACTGTGTTGTTGTCAGCAGCAGTGAGAGTGAGTGTTGTGAGCTCTTGTAGTCGAGTGAGCTGAGAGCTGTGTTTTGCAAGTCCTCGGGGTATGCCCCTTAAGGACTGCACCTTTCTTCTTATACCTGTGCTTTTTCTTGGGACGCATTGTACAACCCTTTTGTATAATGTACAGATTATTATAGTTATTTGAACTCAGTACATATCTCATTAGACTTATTCATATAACCCTTCCGGGTCTTCGGATCCGTGGGTGGCGGTGCGACCCTCGGGGTTCCCGGCGAGGGGTCCGAGAGGTCGGGTCGTTACAGTGGTATTAGAGCAAGGAGTCTACTGAGATTTGTAAGGAGTTAATAACTATAGATGTCCCAAAGAAAGGTACTAGTGCACTGCTAACACCGTCCGCCTAGTGTTAGGCTTGTGCTTTCAAATGTTTTGCAGGTGTGCGGCTTCCCTGTATGACTCGTGCGCGTGCTGCAGGTTGCAGTTGTTGCTGTGCCGCGTGCGTGGCGAGTGTGGTCGCTCGGCGTGTTCGTGCTGTAGCGGCGCGGTCGGTGCTAGACTCACTGGCAGTGGTCTTCCTTGTGTGGAGGACGCTTGCGAGCCAGTCCAGGTGCGGTGCTCTTGGTCGTCTTCGACGCATTTGAGAGTGTGTGCGTCGCGAAGGCTGAGAGAGCCTGCGTGTGGTGTGGCCTTCACCGGTGCAGGGTTGTTGCCCGTGGAACCGGTGGAAGGTGTCTCTGCCTTGTTGCTACCCCTTTGTTATTGGGGTGTGTGTTGTCGTTGTTGCGTGTTTGGCCTCGTGTGCCGTGCGCTGTGCTCGGGACGCCGAGCTAAGCAGGTGCTTTGTGTGCCATGTTGCACCGCTAGTTGAGTGCTGCGACACTTGTCTGTGGTCGTTGTCAGCCTGGCGCTGACTAGTTGTGAGCTCTGGTGAGGTGCTCCCAGAGTTCTTCTCTGTTGGTTCTGGAGGGAGTGAGGTTTCCCCAGAACTATGTTGTGCTCGTTTCTGGTTGCTGTTGGGTTACCCTCTAGGCTGAGGTGCATCGCTTGGTTGCCCTGTGTTCTGGTGGAGGTTTCCCAAAACTATTTGTTGTTGTCCTGGTGAGTGTTTCTCTCAGAACTGTTTCACGCTCGTTTCTGCTGTTGCCATGCTCCTCAGAGTTTGAGGTGTGCAGTTGGTTTGGCTGGTGCATTCCGGAGGGTTTTTCCCAGAGCGGTGCCTTGGTGGTTCTGGTGGAGGTTCTCCCAGGACCGGCTTGCATTGCTTCTGCAGTTCTGCTTGCTGTAGTGTTCTCTCTGATGGCTCGTGTAGTTCGGTTGGTTGGGTTGTGCATT
This sequence comes from Colocasia esculenta, assembly GCA_014218235.1. Classification (NCBI taxonomy): domain Eukaryota; kingdom Viridiplantae; phylum Streptophyta; class Magnoliopsida; order Alismatales; family Araceae; genus Colocasia; species Colocasia esculenta. Next base: position 108,902,640 of record CM024763.1, on the reverse strand, counting down.
CTGGTGAAGGTTCTTCCCAGGATCGCCCTTTGTTGCTTCTGGTGGAGGTTCTTCCCAGGAGTGCTTCGTGTTTGTTTCATGCCACCATTGTGTTGCTCCTGTGGTTCGAAGTGTGCCGTTTGGTTGGGCTGCATTCTGGTGAGGTTCTCCCAGAACAGCTCTTGGCGTTTTTGGTGGAGGTTCTCCCCAAAGCTGCCCTGTGTTCGTTTTGGTTGCCGCTGCTTCTCTCTCTCTGTAGAGATGAGCTGTCACTGTTGCCGGTTGGACTATCTGTGTTATAGTCTGCTTGGGCGTTGTCGGTCAAGGTATCGTGCCCTTGGCTGTGCATCTGGCTGTTGCGTTGGCCAGCTTGTCTCGTTAGTTGTTTCCAAGTTTCTCGGTTGCGCTGGTGGGACTGCGTGTCCCCGTGCTCGGATGGTTTGCTTCGTTTTTCGCGCCCTGCATGCTCTTGCAGATAGTGGTCTGGTGAGTGCTGTAGGTGTTTTACTGGCTGTGCTTCTTGTGGAAGCGTCAGTCTTGCATTGTGGCTTTCCCTCTCGCGCGTGGAAGAGACTCGTTGCGTGCATGTCTCCTTCCTCTGCTTTTGTTGGTTGCTCGAGGTGGTGATGCTCCACTGTGGTGTTGTGTCGCGGGGGTGCGCATCGTTGCGACCTTCTGGTGGAGTTATCTTCCCTTGAGTTGTTTTGGGTTGAGCTGTTTGCTCCCCTCATGCTGTTGTTCCTTTGTGGCACCGAGGGTCTGTGGACCTGTTTGTGCCATTTGTCATTGTGATGGTTTCTTGCTGCCCGCCTAAGCAATTCGGGGCATTGGGTCCCTGTTGGTTTGGTGAGAGGTAGTCCCGTTTTCTTGTCGGGTTGCAGGCGTGAACGTTGCTCTGCTGTGCACCGGTTTTTAGGCTGGCTTGCTCGTGCAAGCATTGTTCCGGTGTGTGTCTGATTGTGCCTCGGCTTGTGCCTTGGAGGCTTTTCATGTCGTCATTTTGGTGGTTGGCCTCTCTATCGGTCACGATAGAGGTGGTGCTTCTTGCTCTTGCGCGCTAGGGAGTCGCTGTGGTTTTTGCTCCCCATGCGGCAGAGTCGGTGTTCTGTGTTTCGTGTGCTTCTTGGAGCGGATGTGGTTGTCGCGCTCTTGAAGAAGTTGTCGGCTTTCCGTGTGCTTCTGTTGTGGGTCTCTGGTAGAGAGTCCCCTTCGGTGGGCCATGTGTCGTCTCGGGCTGTTGGTGCTGCTGGGTGTGCTGCACCTTGAGCGTTTTCTCCGATGCTCCGTGTTTTGTGCCTCAAGGGCTGGGGCCGGTGTGGCCTGTTGTGCCCTTTTAGGCTTGTAGTTCCTTGCATGTGGCTTTTGGCAGGTCTCTGGAGAAGAGTCCTTCCGGTTAGCCCGTAGTATCGTTTTAGCCGCGGGTACACCTGGGTTGTACTTTGTTTACTTTTGGTGCTTGTGGTAGCACCATGTGCTCATGCGTGAGTGTTTCGATTTTGTGCTATCTGGAGCCTTGGTGCATTGTGTTGTACCTTGGGTGGCTCCTGGTGCTTGTGGTAGCACCACGTGTTGTGTCGTGTGCCTGTTCGTGAGCTTCGTGCGTCGTTTCACGAGTTCGCTCGATGTTGGAGGCGTTGAGCTTTCCGCCTCTGGGACACTCTTTGTTGGCCTATGCCTCGTGGTCGTACCATTACCGCTGTGGGGTGGCTGCCTTGCCTTGTCTAGGTGGCCCTATTGGTGGTATGCCGGGCTTTGGTCGTGGCTTGTGTCTAGGTTTTTCCTTCTCGCTTTCGGAGTGATCGTGTTTGGCTGTGGTACCCTGCTTCGGTTTGGGTCCCTCTGAGGTCGGCGTGTTGTCCTTGACCTCTGCAGTTGTTTCGGTTCCCGTGTGGTTGTGCATCTTTTTGGTGGTTGTCATGTTGGTGCTCGCGCTGAGCTCTGTGTGCACGTGACGGCGTGCTGCCAACTCTTGTTGGTTCTTTGGTTGTGCGTAGCGCTGGTGAGTCTGGAAGCCAATGATTGTCGGTTCATCTGGTGTGACAGTGAGGCCTATTGGCTTGCTAGTACTCAACCACGTGGTTTGTCAACGTTGTGAGGAGTCAAGTTTCGGATTAACCTCAGACGTCTTCCGTGTTTATCGCGGTGTGCCCCATTGTGGAGCGTGTGGTCTCCCAGTGCTGTGGCTCCGCGTGTGTTGGCATCCTTCGGACCACGACGAAGGTCTGGTTGAGACCTAGTGGTGATAGCGGATGCCGTTTTTTTGCGTATTGGGGTTTCTCCTCGTGCGTTTGCTGTCCCTGTTGGACCGCGAGGAAGGTCTGGATAAGACCTAGCGGTAGCGGTGGATGTTGTTTCGCATGTTAAGGATTCTCCGCGAGTGTGTCCTCGCTCTGGTTGGTGTCTTTCACGTGGCTACTCGGTCGGGTTGGTGACCGGTGCTAGCTGCGGCTCGTGGCGTGAGGCCGTTGCCTGAGTGTCATGCTTGACTCTCAGGGGGTTCTTGTGTGGTTGTCAGCAACGGTGTGTTTTGTCGGGTTTTGCTGGCGATAGAGCGAGTTGCTGGCTGGCGTTTCTTGTGTTGCTGTCGGCAACTGCGTCATCTGTCGGGTTTTGCTGGCGACAGAGAGGGTTGCTGATCTGTTGGTCCCAATAGCGAGGTCTGTTGGTGGCTGCAACTGTGTAGTTTTTGGCTGGCTTTTTCTACTGTTTGGGCTGGATTTGGCATCGCTCGACACCGGCGGGGTTGTCGTCCCGTTTGGATGCCCCACGTGTGACTAGAGTGAGCCGTTGGTTTCTCGGCTTGGTGCTCCAAGTGTGTTGGAGCATATTGCAAACTGTAGAGTTTTCAGTTCTGTGCCTCCCGTGTGTTTGGGGCTCGTTGTGCGAGCTGTTAGTTTTTCGGCTTCGCGTGCCGCGCGTGTTTGGCTGTGCGATTGCTGCCACGAGAAAGTCGTGTTGAGACTTAGTGGCTTATTCGCATTGGTCTTGCGTTTGCTCCCCGTGTTTTGTTTTATGCCTCGAGACCTTCTGGGCTTGTCCCAATTTTGAGGATGAAATTGTTTTAAGGGGGTTAGAATGTAAGACCCAGTTTTCTGGCTTCTGTTCGGTGTCGTGGGATGACTGGCCACTGACGCGTCCGGGCTGGATGATGCGTTGGTGTCACGTCGGGGTGACCGACCCGACAGTCCCGTGTTGCAATGAGTTTGTGGGTCGCATGTTGGTCACGCCCTGGTTCTCCATCGCATCTTGCTGTTGCGTCCGGTCAACGGGCCGCGACAGTGCTTTGTCGTGTTGTGCTGTCCGGTCGTCTGACGCCTGTCAGGGTGGCAGGTGTGTCAGTACGGCCTGTCGCATTGTCGTGGTGCCCTTGGGGGGTGCGTTCTTGTCGCGGTCCATTGACCCGTCACGTTAAGGTTGTTAACGCGACGGGGTAGTCCGTCGCGTTCTGGGTGCCGGGCGCTTAAGGCACAGGCCGGCTACCCCTTCCCCCTCTCTCTTTTTTCTTCCCTTCTTCCTCTCCCTCCGGCGACCTCTTCCTCCCCTCTTCTCCCCTTTGTGTGTTTCAGACGAGGAGGACGTCCGTGTGTGGTGTCCCGACATCGTGGAGCGTGCGTGGAGCAAGGATGAGGTGTTCATTCCTACGAGAAGGGCCCTACGGGGTTCGGTTCTTCGTTTAAGGTAGGGATTTCTTGTGCCCTCTCCCGTCCGGGTGGATCAGTAGCCCTCGGGATTTTATAGATAGCTTTACTACTTTCCCCATGCTCCCCTCCCCCGTGTGTGCATGTGTGTGGTTCGTGGGCGACCCCGGGATTGAGGATCCTGTTGGTCTGCCTCCCTGCTGGTGTCGCGACCGCACGGTGCGTCGCGACATCAGTAGAGGCGTCGCCCCGGTCGGGTGCGACCTTATCGCGGCGCACTTGGCGGTCGCGATAGGTCGCTGTCACGACCTAGTTTTTCCGTCGCGACAGGGTGGCTGTCGCGACGTGCTGCCCCGTCGCATCAGGGTCGTGTCGCGACACCCTTCCTCGTCGCGATAGTATCGTGACGGCCTGTGGGGGCGCGATAGTGCCTGTGGATGCCTCAGTGTTTTCATGGCCCGGTTGTGTGTCGGCGTGTGCCCTAGGGCAGGCTTTGCCCTTAGGACCTTCTGGTAGGGAAAGCGGCTGGTTGCCTCCCTGTGTTCAGTGACCGAGGGTGACACCTTCGTGGCCGTGTCCTGGCAATGGTGCCAGGAGGGTCGCGTCTGTCTAACAATCGATTGACTGGCGGTCAATCGATTGTTAGTAAAGCGACGGGCTTTCTGTACTTCTGGTAGTGCTCCGAGGTTTTGGCTCGCTCGTGCGTGTTTGCTTGGCCGACGACCTTTTGAGGGTCCGTGCGTGCCTCTTGCTTACTGGGCTTGTCGTGTGCTACAAGCCAGTAGTTCAGCGTGGTTTTGTTGTGCTGCCCCGCCTGTTCGCCCGGTGCTTGGCACTTGAGGGCTTGTCCCGTTCAGAGGTTGTCTCCATTTCCTGGGACCCCCATCCTCGGGAGCCTGTTGAGGGAGTACTCCGGGCTACGAGCGTGCTCGAGTTGGCAGCCCACGTGAGCGGACTCTGAAGCTGAGGGGAAAACGAGGTTTGGACAGCGGCGCTGAGTCATTTGTAGAGCTCTCTTGTTTAGGTCTGGGACGCCGAGGGGTTCAAAGTGCTTTCCTGGCGCAGACTAGATAGTCCATTGTCTCACTGCCTCTCTCTGCATTGGTTCCGGAGCCACGTAGTGGCGTCAGGCGTGAGGCCGCAGCTTGGCCAGACTGCGGTGTTGCGTGTGTTGTGTGTTCTGTAGCGGCTCTGTCTCGCCCTTGCGTGGGGGCGGAGGTAGGAGCTAGGCTAGCGAGCAGAGCGTGTGGACCGCGGGTCCCCCTCTTGGCTGCTAGCGGTGGTGGCTTGGTTGCTGTTGTTGTGACGACGCTTTCCTCACGACGTTTCCAAGTGTTCCTCATTGCCCGAGCTTGCACGACAGTTATAGCCCGGCTGTGCCTAGTTTTCGTGGGCGTCGTCGGTCTGGCCTTGGGCAGACCCGTGCTTCTGGTGGTTTCCGCTCGGTGTCTTCTCGGTACCGTAGTTCTGTTCCTGGGTGCCAGTCCGCAGTGACACCAGTGTGTATGGCTTCCTGACCTTGCGGTGTATCTGTGGTTCAGGGTGGTTCTGCTTGTAGGCCCTCGACCTTGTAGAGGTCTGAGGTGGCCGTGCTTGCGGTAAGACGTCGTTCTCACTTGGTTGTTTCGTGGTCTCGGCAGGTGTGCTGAGCACTGCTTCCGCTTTGTGCCCGACTCTGTTGGTTTCTGCGGGAGTCGTGTGTGTGCCACGAGCTTGGTTGGTGGTCGTGGTGTTGTACTGTGACGGCCCTCGTTACACCGGTACGGTCATACCGACCCACGTCGGTATAGCGAAAGTCCTCACAGTGGGACATTTACCCAAACGATACAAATAGCTGAGATACACGCGAATATACAACAGAGTAGCGGAAGTAAAAGACCAATGTCTTCATTCATTCATCATCCACATTAAACATACATGCAGTTCGCAATTAACATAAAAGAACTAAAAATCCACATGATTTAAATTGCTGAAATTAAATACAAATGTCCACACTTATACATCCTTTTCATGATACTTCTAGTACAATGTTCCAAATTTACATACTATGAAATACACAATCTCAAAGAACTTCAACAACTAGCTAGTCTCCGCGCTCGGAGTCCGTCTCCACCGTCTCCTCAAGCGGTGTCGTGTCACCAACTATACCTATACGCCGAAGCAAGGAGTGAGTCCAAGGACTCAGCAAGAACACTACCCATAACATTCACGTACAAGTCCTAGTGGTTCCTACATGCACATTTACAATTCACAACACGTAGCATGCTAGTCGATTTAAAGATTCAACCTATCATGAAAGTTTACAATTTATACATGGATCATGCTTTCAGATTTCTAAGAACAAAATTCACCTATCACATGCTCTCTATTTAATTTTTCTCATAAAACCTTAATCTTTCAAGAATCAAAACATGAGAGCTACCAACATGAACATTATGCACATATGAAAGGGAAACACAACTAGCATGGATTTTACATGTTTTTAAACACTTACATAAACCTTTTCACATGCCTTAGGTACTGATTTCATATGGTTTCATGGCTGAAAACCTATACATGAGAGCTATAACGCATAAAACATATCATGTGAACAAGTAATCATGCTATCTTGTGCCCGTTTTCATCAATCATCCCTAACATGGATTCTAGGCATTTATGCACACATAAACATGATAATGATAACATGAGTTTACTGATTTCACATGGTTTCAGATTTGCTCACATGGTTTCAATAACCTATTTTCACATCTTTAGTTTCACATTTTTATTTACACAGTTTTCTCTTTCACATGGTTCACTTTACACATACACATTCACATTGTCACTTACACATTTACACATGGACCATACACTTACACATTTCACATTACACATTTTTAGGTGCCGTGACACATAGTCCAAACCACCAAAGAAGGACATATACACATCACATTACACATAGACGCCATCTAGACATTCCAATGGCGACTCTTGGACTGCGTAGACCGGGAGAACAAGTCTCCACCCTAACCAGTGGTACTTGTCCACCTCCAGGATTTCCCCCTAATGCCCTTAGGGTCACTTAACACAATGAACTTTCTCAGGGGGACTTTTCCCTGATATAGCTCCATTGCCCTCTACGGAAGCAGTGTCACATTGGCACAGTTACCATTTACACATTTACCGTTTTACACATGGTTTTACACTTACACTTTCATCACATTCACTTTCTCACTCACATGAAATCTCTATTTTTTCTAACATGGTACTACATAATTTCAAGAGTTTAACACACAGTAAACACACTAATCATGTTGGTTTTAAACCATAACTAATCACATTACGATCATATGCATGAATTATCACATTTCACATGAAAACACATAACTTTTTATTTACTAATCCAAATGACCTGAAATTTTAACCACATTCTGTTTTCGGGTTCAAAATGATACCCTCAATTTTTCAAATTTTTCTGAGCTTCATGGAATTTACAGTAAATAAAACACCTAATTAGCATGCCATTCACAATTTAATTTAGCACGAGGTTTAACACATCTTGTAACTTGCCACTTACTGTTTTAAACATAAGTTACTAACATATGCATGAATTTAGAATACAACATTACCCTAATTCATACATCTATGGATTGGTCACTACAAACCATTCTTGCATGCTTTCATTTTATTCCACCGAATCGGATTTATTAGCACGTTACACTAGCATGGATAATTTACCAAATTTGCAAAACACATATACTGACCCACTGACTTTCATGATCAGACCAAAACCAGGCATTCAACTAATCCTAATCATGAAATGCAAAAATTTTCAACAAGTTATGCTCACAATTCAGGGATACAATATCTCTCACATTCACCATCACACCACATTCATCCACGCACCACAATGGACAATATACATAGAGTATAAGGTTTACCATATATCCTCATCACGTAAAACATACCGAAGTTAAAGTATAAGAGGGACAGAACAGCTCACTGTTCTGTCCAGAAGAACTTGGCGGCGGTCTCTCTGGCCGCTGACTCAGGGTCAGCGGCATGGTCGATGGACGCCAAGCATGATCTGGGCGTCCAGGGACCTTGCCGTCGAACCAGGTTTTGTGCAGAAACACAGACCCGAGCTCTGAATCTTGGGTGAATTGGAGGGTCTAGGACTCGAGGAAAATTCCGTAAAAATCATAGAACCACCTAGACTCATAAGGGAACACCATGGATAGGTCACTTGCCTTTATAAAATTCCTCCAAGGGATTTATGGCTCCGTGAAGACCTCCTTGGGCAGTCTCAAGAAGTTGCAGAACTCCCTCCAAAGATCACTTCCTCCGGGTTCTTGGATGAGCTCCACAGCAAGGGGTCGATGGGGAAGCCTTCTCCTTTGCTCCAGCTTCCTCCTTGTCGTGGAAGATCTTCAGATCAAGCCCCAAGAGGGTCGGATTTGAGGGTGGTAAGATGGGTTTTCTCACAGCTTTTCTCTCTAGGGTTTTTCTCTCCTCTTTTCTCCTCTTGCAAGGGTGAAGGGAGAAGTGGGAGAGGCCAAATTCGGGTTCAGGATTAAGGAGGGTCTCTCTCCCACTCACTAGGGTGATGGGACACCCTCAGAGCCGTTGGGGGACATCCCCCCAATGGTTGCCATACCTTGTTTCAGAAGCTTGCAGCTCTGCTGCGCATGCAGGTCAGAGAAATTAGCGTCCACATCGCTGGACGCCAGGATAAGTGTTGGCGTCCATGTCTGGACGCTGACACCACCTAAACGGCCAGGGGTTGACGCCAAGGGGCCTTCGGCCAGAACTCTAAATTATGCAGAAAGCCATGCATACCTTGCTATATACATGCAATATACATACAGTATTGTATCCATACTATCATCATGCAATACATACATTATTTATGTTAATATAACACATGTACACGTAATTATACTATTAATGCGTACGTAAATATGTACATACATACACAAGCATAAATATACACACATAATTACAAATAATGCGACGTAAATTCGAGGTCTTACATGTACTGTTCTATTCTGCTGCTTGTAGTACCATGCTGTAGGTGTTTCTCGCTTTATAGCTTTCTAGTATAGTTTCCCATTTTTCGGAGTTCCTGCTGCTCTGGCCGGTGAGGGACTGTAATCCTACTGGGCCTTGTTCGCGAGGCTCACCCCCCTACTTCCTTCAGCTAGGGACTCGTCATCGCGGGAGCTCGGTGTCGGACGGGTTGCGGAGGCGGCTGTGGCGCCGTGTTGTTGTCATCAGCAGTGAGAGCGAGTGTTGTGAGCTCTTATAGCCGAGTGAGCTGAGAGCTGTGTTTCGCAAGTCCTCGGGGTATGCCCCTTAAGGACTGCACCTTTCTTCTTGTACGTGTGCTTTTGCTTGGGACGCGTTGTACAACCCTTTTCTATAATGTACAGATTTATTAGTTATTTGAACTCAGTACATATCTCACTAGACTTTTTCATATAGCCCTTCTGGGTCTTCGGATCCGTGGGTGGTGGCGCGACCCTCGGGGTTCCCGGCGAGGGGTCCCAGAGGTCGGGTCGTTACACTTTGGGTGGAGGTCCTCCCCAAGCTGCCTTGTGTTTGTTTTGGTTGTCGCTGCTCTCTCTCTCTCTGTGGAGATGAGCTGTCGCTATTGCCGGTTGGACTGTCCATGTTACAGTCTGTTTGGGCATTGTCGATCGAGGTGTTGTGCCCTTGGCCGTATGTCTGGCCGTGGTGCTGGCCAGGTTGTCTTCCTGTTTGTTTTCGAGTTTCTCGGCTGCGCTGGTGAGACTTCATGTGTCCCCGTGGTCGGGTGGCTTGCTTCATTTCTTGCGCCCTACGTGCTCTATCAGATGGTAGTCTGGTGAGTGCCGTGGGTGTCTGGCTGATTGTGCTTCTGTGGAAGTGCCTGTCTCGCTTAGCGATTTTTCCTTGCGTGTGGAAGAGACTCATCATGAGGGTCTCTTTCCCCTGTTTTCCATTGGTTGCTCGGGGTGATGATGCTCCACTGGGGTGTTGTGTCGCCAGGGTGCGCATTGTTGCGACCTTCGGGTGGAGTCATCTTCCCTTGAGTTTCTTTTGGGTTGAGCTGGTTGCTCCCCTTGTTCCGATTTTCCTTGGTTGGTTGTGTTGCACTAGCACCTTGCGGTTGTGCAACTTTTGGTTGGACTATTGCGTACAGTCTACTTGTCTGCCTCTGGTCAAGGTGGTGGACCTTGACCTTGTGTGTGGCCCTGTGTTTGGCTGGTTCGCCGTGTCGTTAGCTTTCAAGTTTCTTGGTTGTGCCGGCGGGACCACTTGTGGGTCCATGTGGTTTAGTTTGGTGGTTGCTTGCATTTCTGTGCCGACACACTCTTGTCGACGGTTGTTTGGAGAGCGTCGTGGGTGTTCGGCTGGCTGTGCCTCCTGTGGGAGTGCTAGCCTTGCGTTGTTGTTTTCCTCTGCTTCCCGTGGGTTGCTTGGGGTGGTGGTGCTTTCACATGGCATTTGATGCCGTGTCGCGCACCGTGGCGACCTTTGTGGTGAAGGTCCCTCCCCTTTTGAGCTGTTTTGAGGTTGAGCAGGTTGCTTCCCTCGTGCGCATTGTTTTCTTGTGGTGCGATAGGTTGTGGTGACCTATTGTGCCATCTCTTGCTGTGCTGGTTTCTTGTTGCCTGACTGGACGATGTAGGGCAGTGTGCCCTGTGTTCAGTGTGAGGCAGCACCGGTTTTCTATTGTTTGGCTTGCTTGTGCAAGCATCATCCCAGTGTGTGTTTTCGCTTGTGCCTCAGCTGTGCTTGGAGGCACTTGTCTCCATTTGCTGTGTGGCCCTCTTTGCCTGTGGTGGTAGGAGCAGTGCCTCGTGTTGTGTGTTTTTCTTTTCGATGCTTCGTGTCCTTGTGCCTAGAGGGTTCACGGCCGGTGTGGCCTGTTCTGCCTTTCTAGGCTTGTGGCTTCTTGCGTGTGGCTTTTGGCAGGCCTCTTGTGGAGAGTCCTTCCTGTTAGCCTGTGTTGTTTCGCCCTGTGGTGCAACTGTGTTGCATCTTCCTGGTTTTGGTGCTTGTGGTGGCACCATGTGCTCGTGATCAGGTGGTTTGTTCTGTTCCGTCTGGAGCCTTGGTGCATTGTGTTGCCCTTGGGTGGCTCCTGGTGCTTGTGTTGGCACTGTGTGTTGTGCCGTGTGTCCTGATCGAAAGCTTCGTATCGCTTCGCGAGTTTGCTCGGTGTTGAGGTGTTGAGCTTTCCGCCTTGGGACACATCATGCTGGCCGTGCCTTGTGGCTGTACCGTTACGCGGTTGGGTGGCTGCTTTGCTTTGTCTAGGTAGCCCTATCGGTGGTACGCTAGGCTTTGGTCGTGGCCTGTGTTCGGTTTCCCCTCTCGCCTTGGGGAGCGAGTGTGTTCGGTTGGGGTACCCTATTTTGGTTTGGATTTCTTTGAGGTCGACGTGCTGCCCTCGACCTCTGCAGTTGTTTCGTTTCCCGTGCAGTTTGTCGCTGTCTTGAACTCTTGGCTTTGCCAGCCTCAGATGTTTTCTTTGGTTTTGCCTCTGTGCATGTGCCTGTGGAGCCTTTGATTTAGTTTTTCTGTGGCCCCATAGTCGTTGTGTTTCCTTGTCGGACCACGAGGATGATCTGGGTGAGATCTAGTGATGCCGACGGACACTGCCTTGCTCACCGTGGTTTCTCCATGTGCGTGTTTTTCCGCTTGGTTTTGGGTCACCATTAAGAAACTCTCATTTGGCCTTGCCGTAGGTGCTAGCTATTGCTAGTTGTGCGGAGCCATTCAGCGGAGTCTTGTGGATGACCTCTTGGCATTTTCTCGGTTTGCTGTCAGTAGCTGCGTCCTCTATCTAGTCATTGGCGACAAAGTGAGTTACTGACCGGTTGGTCTCGACAGCATGGTCTGTTGAGGGCTCAATCGCGTGGTTTCCGACTGGCAGTTTCAATATTTTTGGTCGGCTTGGTGCGTGCTGCGCCTGTGGAGTTGTCGATATCTGCTTGTGTGCTCTGCACCATTGTTGTGCGCCCTGTGAGCCGTCAGATGTCTGTTTAGGCACTCCCTTTGTGGCGGGGTCGTGGCAGTGACCACCGGGAAGTCACAGTGCGACTTAGTGGTCCCTTTGCACCTGTTGCCTTCTCCGACCGGGCCCTTAATTTCGAGGATGATTTTTTTTTGTTGGATGTATTGTAACATCTCGGGCTTTGCGGTTTCCCCCGTTGTTTGTTTGGATGACTGGCCGCTAATGCGTCCTATCTGGCCGACGTGTTAGTGTCGCGATGGAGCTGCCCGTCGCGACAGTCATCCAGGTCGCGACCACCTGGTGCGTCGCGTTCCTGTCACGCCCGGTCAATGGGTCGCGATAGGGTTTTCCTTTTTGGTCGTCTGGCACCTGTCAGAAGGGTAGGCGTGTTAGAGCAGGCTGTCTAGTTGTCGCGGCGTCCAGGAGGGACGTGTTCTGGTCGCGGTGTGGGCAGCCACCGCGTTAATGTTGGTAACGCGACGCCCCGTCCCGTCGCGTTCTTGGGGGGCCGAAGGTTAAATGCCTTGGCCGGCACCCCCTTTCCCCTTTTGGCTCTTTCTCCTTTCCCCTCCTCCTCTCCGAGGTAGGGAAGGTCTCCCCTCTGTTCCTCCGACGGTTGGAGCTCGGCAGCACGGCGACGGCTCGTGCGGAGTGGTGGTGCGGTGTCGTGGAGCGAGGAGGAGGTGTTCTTGTCGTCGTGAAGGCCCTTCGTGGGTTCGGTTCTTCATTTCCAGTAGGGATCTCTCATGCCCATACTTGTTGGTGTGGATTTGAGCCCTCGGGGTTCTTTGCATGTTTTACAAGCTTTCCCCATGCTCCCCTCCTCGTTGTGTGCTTGTTTGTAAAGTGTGGGCGACCCCAGGATGTAGCATCCCGGCGGTCTGCCTCCCAGCTGATGTCGCAACAGCGGTGCGCGTCACGACATCAGAGGAGGCGTCGCCCAGGTCGGGTGCAACCTTATCGCATCGCAGTTGGCTGTCGCGATAAGGATCGTGTCGCGATGCAGTTTCCTGTCACGACAAGGTTCTTGTCGCGATGCGCTTCCCCGTCGCGACAGGGTGCTTGTCGCAGTTGCCCTTCCTGTCGTGATGATATCACGATGGGCAAGGAGGGCGCGACAGCACCAGGCTTGCCCTCGGGTGTTTTCGTGGCCTCAGTTGGCGTGTCGGCGTGTGCCCCAGGCAGGTGTGCCCTTAGGACCTTCTGGTAGGAAACACGACAGGTTGCCTCCCTGCGTTCAGTGACCGAAGGTGACACCTTCGTGGCCGTGTCCTAGCAGTGGTTCTAGAAGGCTCGCGTCTGTCTAATAATCGATTGTCTGACTGACCATCGATTATTAGAAGAGCGATGGTTTCTGTTCTGTCTGGTGGTGTTCCAGTTTCTCGGGCCATGCCGTGTGTGCCGGCATTGGCCGACGACCCTTCTGGGGGTTTCCAGAAGGGGTGCCGTGCGTGCCTGTGCCTGCTGGGCTTGTCTTAGTTACAAGCCAGCTATGTCGGTTTCTGTGGTCGTTGCCCCGCCAGTTTCTCTTTTGCCCGGTGCTCGGCACTTGAGGGCTTGTCTGCGAGAAAGGTTGTTACCGTTACCTGGGACCCCCATCCTCAGGAGCATGTTGAGGGAGTTCTCCGGCTACGAGCGTGTTCGAGTCGACAGCCTAGTGTGGCGGACTTGTAGCAGAGAGGAAAACGGTGGGGACAATGGCGTAGAGTCGCTTGTGGAGCTCCTTAGCTATGTCTGTGTCACCGAGGTTGTTGTGGCGCTCTTCGGTGCGGACTAGCTAGTCCTTCTCACTGCCTCGCTCTACGGTGGTTCCGGAGCCATGTAGGGAGGGTAGGCGTGGGGCCGCAGCTCGGCCGGCCGCGGTAGTTTATAGTTGTTCTTTGCTGTGACTCTCTAGCCTCACTCTACCTAGGGAGGTCATAGGCAGGAGTCAGCGGCTGGCGAGCAAGAGGGGTGGACTGTGTGTCCCTCTCTTAGCTGCCTGTGGCAGTGGTTGGTTGCTCTTGCTGTGATGGAGTTTCTCACGTTATTTCTAAGTGAGTCTTGTCGCCCTAGCCTGCACAGTGGTTCTAGCCTAGCCGTGTCTAGTTTCTGTAGGCTTGGTTGGTTTGGCCTCGTGGGCCTTGGTTAGTGGCTTCCGCTCTGCGAGTTCTCTCGGGGTGTCTTCTGTAGACACACCTGCTGGTTTTGTAAACCATTCCTTGGTCGTCCGTGGTGGCACTGTAGGGTGTAGTTCCCTGACCTCGTGGTGTGTCCGAGGTGCAGGGTGGTTCCGCTTGTGGGCCCTCGACCTTGTGGAGGTCTGAGGTGGCCGTGCCCGTGGTGAGACGTTACTTCTCACGTGGTTGCTCAGTCTCTCTTGTGGTGACACCTGGTTGTTCCTTCCCGACCTCGTGGAGGTCCAGGATGTTGGTGCTTGTGTCGTGAGACTCTGGTCTCACGTGGTTGCTCCGGTGTTTCGTGAGCTTCTTTGTCTCGGCAGGTGTGTGCTGAGGGTTGCTTCCGTATTGTGTTTGACTCTGCTGGTTCAGTGGGAGTCATGTTGGGCCTAACTTTGGTTATGGGTCGTGGCATTGCTCTGTTCCGCCGCTTTTTAGCTCTCTGTAGTAGGTGTTTCCCGCTTTCTACTTTGTAGAGTAGTTTTGCTTCCGCTTTGTTGGAGTTCCTGCTGCTCTGGCTGGTAAGGGACTAGTTATCCCCACTGAGCCTTGTTCACGAGGCTCACCCCCCTACTCTCTTTAGGTAGGGACTTGCTGTCGCAGGAGTTCGTTGCCGGATAGTCGTGGTGGCGGCTTGTTTGCCGTGCGTTGCCAGCAATGTGAGTTGTGAGCGTGAGCGCTTGTACCGTGAGTTGAGAGTGGCCTTTTTGCAAGTCCTCGGAGTATGCCCCTTAAGGATTGCACCTTTCTTTCTGTACCTGTATTTTTATTTGGGATATGTTGTACATAATTTTCTTATTAATGTACGAACTTTCTTGTTATAGTTATTTGAATTCATTGCTTATCTCATTGGACTAAATTCTAACCCTTCCGGGTCTTCGGATCCGTGGGTGGCGGCATGACCTTCGGGGTCCCTGGCGGGGGGTCCGGGAGGTCGGGTCGTTACAGTGGTATCAGATCTCAGGGGTCCAAAGAAATTTGTAATGGGTTAATAACTATGGTTGTCCAAAAGAAAGGTACTCGTGCGCTGCTGGACCGTCCGTATAGAGTTGTTGTTAGGTGTAAGCAATTGGTTCTTGTTGCAGGTGGCTAGCTTCCCAGTAGGGTCCGAGTGTGAGCTGTAGGAGAGTGTTGCTGCTGTTGCTGGGTGCACGTGCTTCGAGCGTGGTTGTTGTTTCGCTTGTGCTGCGGTTGGCTTCATCTTCGGCTTGCGCGTCCGTGTGAGTGTGTCGCGAAGACTGAGAGAGCCTATGTGTGGTGTGACCTTCACCAGTGCAGGGCTGTTGCCTGTGGATCCGGGCGGAGGTGGATGCCTTGTTGGATGTCCCCTTGTTGTTGGGGTGTGTGTTGTGTCAACTGTTTGTTTGGCCTTGTGTGCCTGTGCGCCTTTGTGCTCTGTGCTCTGCTCAGTCGACATCTTTGCTCGAGCTAAGCAGATGCCTTGTGTGCCATGTTGCACCGCTGGTTGAGCACTGCGACATCTGTCTATGGTTGTAGCCGACTTTGTGTTGGCTAGTTGTGAACTCTGGTGGGGTGCTCCCGAAGTTCTTCTCTGTTGGTTCTGGTGGAGGTGAGGTTTGCCCAGAACTGTGTTGTGCTCGTTTCTGGTTGTTGCGACATTGACCTCTGGGTTGAGGTGCATCGCTTGACTACTGTGTTCTGGTGGTGTTTCCCAGAACTGTTGTTGTTGTCCTAGTGAGGGTTCCTCTCCCTCTGGGACTATTCCTGTGCTTGTTGAAGTCTTCCGCTGTGTTGCCTCTTTGGTTTGAGGTCTATCTGTTGTTGGTGGTTGATGTTGCGTTGCCCTCTGGATTGAGGTGCATCGCTTGGTTGCCCTGTGTTTTGGTGATGTTTCCCAGACCGTTGGCTGTTGTCCTGGTGAGGGTTGCTCTCAGGATTGTTCCGGGCTTATTTCTGCCAGCTGTTGTGCTACTTCATGGTGAGGCATGCTGTTGTTGTGTTGGATGGTGCATTCTGGTGGGTTTTCCAGAACGGCGCCTTGGTGGTTCTGGTGTAGGTTCTCCCTGAACCAGTTGTGTTGCTTCCACTGGCTACTATGTTCTCTCTATTGGCCGTGTGTTTTGGCTGTTGGTTTGGGCTGTGTTCTGGTGATGTTTTCCTAGAACGATTCTTGGCGCTTTGGGTGGAGGTCCTCCCCAAGCTGCCTTGTGTTTGTTTTGGTTGTCGCTGCTCTCTCTCTCTGTGGAGATGAGCTGTCGCTGTTGCCGGTTGGACTATCCGTGTTACAGTCTGTTTGGGCGTTGTCGATCGAGGTGTTGTTCCCTTGGCCGTGTGTCTGGCCGTGGTGCTGGCCAGGTTGTCTTCCTGTTCGTTTTCGAGTTTCTTAGCTGCACTGGTGAGACTTCATGTGTCCCCATGGTCGGGTGGCTTGCTTCGTTTCTTGCGCCTTCGTGCTCTGTCAGATGGTAGTCTGGTGAGTGCCGTGGGTGTCTAGCTGATTGTGCTTCTGTGGAAGTGCCGGTCTCGCTTAGCGGTTTTTCCTTGTGTGGAAGAGACTCACCGTGAGGGTCTCTTTCCTCTGCTTTCCGTTGGTTGCTCTAGGTGATGATGCTCCACTGGGTGTTATGCAGCCAGGGTGCGCATTGTTGCGACCTCGGGTGGAGTCATCTTCCCTTGAGTTTCTTTTGGGTTGCTGGTTGCTCCCCTTGTTCCGGTTTTCCTTGGATGGTTGTGTTGCACTAGCACTTGTGGTGTTGTGCAACTTTTGGGTTGGACTGTTGCGTGCAGTCTGCTTGTCTACCTCTGGTCAAGGTGGTGGACCTTGACCTTGTGTGTGGCCCTGTGTTTGGCCGGTTCGCCGTGTCGTTAGCTTCCAAGTTTCTTGGTTGTGCCGGCGGGACCACTTGTGGGTCCCTGTGGTTTAGTTTGGTGGTTGCTTGCATTTCTGTGCCGACACACTCTTGCCGACGATTGTTTGGCGAGCGTCGTGGGTGTTCGGCTGACTGTGCCTCCTGTGAGAGTGCTAGCCTTGCGTTGTTGTTTTCCTCTGCTTCCCGTGGGTTGCTTGGGGTGGTGGTGCTTTCACATGGCATTTGATGCCGTGTCGCGCACTGTGGCGACCTTCGTGGCGAAGGTCCCTCCCCTTTTGAGCGTGTTTTGAGGTTGAGCAGGTTGCTTCACTCGTGCGCATTGTTTTCTTGTGGTGCGATAGGTTGTGGTGACCTATTGTGCCATCTCTTGCTGTGTGGTTTCGTTGCCTGACTGGACGATGTGAGGGCAGTGTGCCCTGTGTTCAGTGTGAGGCCGCACGGGTTTTTTTATTGTTTGGCTTGCTTGTGCAAGCATATCACAGTGGTGTTTTCGCTTGTGCCTCAGCTGTGCTTGGAGGCACTTGTCTCCATTTGCTGTGTGGCCCTCTTGCCTGTGGTGGTAGGAGCAGTGCCTAGTGTGTGTTTTTCTTTTCGATGCTTCGTGTCCTTGTGCTAGAGGGTTCACGGCCGGTGTGGCCTGTTCTGCCTTTCTAGGCTTGTGGCTTCTTGGTGTGGCTTTTGGCAGGCCTCTTGTGGAGAGTCCTTCCTGTTAGCCTGTGTGTTTCGCCCTGTGGTGCAACTGTTGCATCTTCCTGGTTTTGGTGCTTGTGGTGGCACCATGTGCTCGTGATCAGGTGGTTTGTTCTGTTCCGTCTGGAGCCTTGGTGCATTGTGTTGCACCTTGGGTGGCTCCTGGTGCTTGTGTTGGCACTGTGTGTTGTGCCGTGTGTCCTGATCGAAAGCTTCGTACGTCGCTTCGCGAGTTTGCTCGGTGTTTGAGGTGTTGAGCTTTCCGCCTTTGGGACACATCATGCTGGCCGTGCCTTGTGGCTGTACCGTTACCGCTGTGGGGTGGCTGCTTTGCTTTGTCTAGGTAGCCCTATCGGTGGTACGCTAGGCTTTGGTCGTGGCCTGTGTTCGGGTTTCCCCTCTCGCCTTGGGGAGCGAGTGTGTTCGGTTGGGGTACCCTATTTGGTTTGGATTTCTTTGAGGTCGACGTGCTGCCCTCGACCTCTGCAGTTGTTCGTTTCCCGTGCAGTTTGTCGCTGTCTTGAACTCTTGGCTTTGCCAGCCTCAGATGTTTTCTTTGGTTTTGCCTCTGTGCATGTGCCTGTGGAGCCTTGGATTAGTTTTTCTGTGGCCCCATAGTCGTTGTGTTCCTTGTCGGACACGAGGATGATCTGGTGAGATCTAGTGATGCCGACGGACACTGCCTTGCTCACCGTGGTTTCTCATGTGCGTGTTTTTCCGCTTGGTTTTGGGTCACCATTAAGAAAACTCTCATTTGGCCTTGCCGTAGGTGCTAGCTATTGCTAGTTGTGCGGAGCCATTCAGCGGAGTCTTGTGGATGACCTCTTGGCATTTTCTCGGTTTGCTGTCAGTAGCTGCGTCATCTATCTAGTCATTGGCGAAAGTGAGTACTGACCGGTTGGTCTCGACAGCATGGTCTGTTAGGGCTCAATCGCGTGGTTTCCGACTGGCAGTTTCAATATTTTTGGTCGGCTTGGTGCGTGCTGCGCCTGTGGAGTTGTCGATATCTGCTTGTGTGCTCTGCACCATTGTTGTGCGCCCTTGAGCCGTCAGATGTCTGTTAGGCACTCCCTTGGTGGCGGGGTCGTGGCAGTGACCACGGGAAGTCACAGTGCGACTTAGTGGTCCCTTTGAACCTGTTGCCTTCTCCGAACCGGGCCCTTAATTTCGAGGATGATTTTTTTTTGTTGGATGTATTGTAACATCTCGGGCTTTGCGGTTTCCCCCGTTGTTTGTTTGGATGACTGGCCGCTAATGCGTCTATCTGGCCGACGTGTTAGTGTCGCGATGGAGCTGCCCGTCGCGACAGTCATCCAGGTCGCGACCAACTGGTGCGTCGCGTTCCTGTCACGCCCGGTCAATGGGTCGCGTAGGGTTTTCCTTTTTGGTCGTCTGGCACCTGTCAGAAGGGTAGGCGTGTTAGAGCAGGCTGTCTAGTTGTGCGGGCGTCCAGGAGGGACTGTTTGGTCGCGGTGTGGGCAGCCACCGCGTTAATGTTGTAACGCGACGCCCGTCCGTCGCGTTCTTGGGGGGCCGAAGGTTAAATGCCTTGGCCGGCACCCCCTTTCCCCTTTTGGCTCTTCTCCTTTCCCCTCCTCCTCTCCGAGTAGGGAAGGTCTCCCCTCTGTTCCCCGACGGTTGGAGCTCGGCAGCACGGCGACGGCTCGTGCGGAGTGGTGGTGCGGTGTCGTGGAGCGAGGAGGAGGTTTTGTCGTCGTGAAGGCCCTTCGTGGGTTCGGTTCTTCATTTCCAGTAGGGATCTCTCATGCCCATACTTGTTGGTGTGGATTTGAGCCCTCGGGGTTCTTTGCATGTTTTACAAGCTTTCCCCATGCTCCCCTCCTCGTTGTGTGCTGTTTGTAAAGTGTGGGCGACCCCAGGATGTTGTAGCATCCGGCGGTCTGCCTCCCAGCTGATGTCGCAACAGCGGTGCGCGTCACGACATCAGAGGAGGCGTCGCCCAGGTCGGGTGCAACCTTATCGCATCGCAGTTGGCTGTCGCGATAAGGATCGTGTCGCGATGCAGTTTCCTGTCACGACAAGGTTCTTGTCGCGATGCGCTTCCCCGTCGCGACAGGGTGCTTGTCGCAGTTGCCCTTCCTGTCGTGATGATATCACGATGGGCAAGGAGGGCGCGACAGCACCAGGCTTGCCTCGGGTGTTTTCGTCGGCCTCAGTTGGAGTGTCGGCGGTGCCCCAGGGCAGGTGTGCCCTTAGGACCTTTGGTAGGAAACACGACAGGTTGCCTCCCTGCGTTCAGTGACCGAAGGTGACACCTTCGTGGCCGTGTCCTAGCAGGTGGTTCTAGAAGGTCGCGTCTGTCTAATAATCGATTGTCTGACTGACCATCGATTATTAGAAGAGCGATGGTTTCTGTTCTGTCTGGTGGTGTTCCAGTTTCTCGGGCCATGCCGTGTGTGCGGCATTGGCCGACGACCCTTCTGGGGTTTCCAGAAGGGGTGCCGTGCGTGCCGTGGTGCCTGCTGGGCTTGTCTTAGTTACAAGCCAGCTATCCGGTTTCTGTGGGGGTTGCCCCGTCAGTTTCTCTTTTGCCGGTGCTCGGCACTCGAGGGCTTGTCCGCGAGAAAGGTTGTTACCGTTACCTGGGACCCCCATCCTCAGGAGCATGTTGAGGGAGTTCTCCGGGTACGAGGTGTTCGTCGACAGCCTAGTGTGGCGGACTTGTAGCAGAGAGGAAAACGGTGGGGACAATGGCGTAGAGTCGCTTGTGGAGCTCCCTTAGCTATGTCTGTGTCACCGAGGTTGTTGTGGCGCTCTTTCGGTGCGGACTAGCTAGTCCTTCTCACTGCCTCGCTCTACGGTGTTCCGGAGCCATGTAGGGAGGGTAGGCGTGGGGCCGCAGCTCGGCGGGCTGCGGTAGTTTATAGTTGTTCTTTGCTGTGACTCTCTAGCCTCACTCTACCTAGGAGGTCATAGGCAGGAGTCAGCGGCTGGCGAGCAAGAGGGGTGGACTGTGTGTCCCTCTCTTAGCTGCCTGTGGCAGTGGTTGGGTGCTCTTGCTTGCTGTGAGGAGTTTCTCACGTTATTTCTAAGTGAGTCTGTCGCCCTAGCCTGCACAGTGGTTCTAGCCTAGCCGTGTCTAGTTTCTGTAGGCTTGGTTGGTTTGGCCTCGTGGGCTTGGTTAGTGGCTTCCGCTCTGCGAGTTCTTCGGGGTGTCTTCTGTAGACACACGACTGCTGGTTTTGTAAACCATTCCTTGGGTCGTCCGTGGTGGCACTGTAGGGTGTAGTTCCCTGACCTCGTGGTGTGTCCGAGGTGCAGGGTGGTTCCGCTTGTGGGCCCTCGACCTTGTGGAGGTCTGAGGTGGCCGTGCCCGTGGTGAGACGTTACTTCTCACGTGGTTGCTCAGTCTCTCTGTGTGGTGACACCTGGTTGTTCCTTCCCGACCTCGTGGAGGTCCAGGATGTTGGTGCTTGTGTCGTGACTCTGGTCTCACGTGGTTGCTCCGGTGTTTCGTGAGCTTCTTTGTCTCGGCAGGTGTGTGCTGAGGTTGCTTCCGTATTGTGTTTGACTCTGCTGGTTCAGTGGGAGTCAGTTGGGCCTAACTTTGGTTATGGGTCGTGGCATTGCTCTGTTCCGCCGCTTTTTAGCTCTCTGTAGTAGGTGTTTCCCGCTTTAATACTTTGTAGAGTAGTTTTGCTTCCGCTTTGTTGGAGTTCCTGCTCTCTGGCTGGTAAGGGACTAGTTATCCCCACTGAGCCTTGTTCACGAGGCTCACCCCTACTCTCTTTAGGTAGGGACTTGCTGTCGCAGGAGTTCGTTGCCGGATAGTCGTGGTGGCGGCTTGTTTGCCGTGCGTTGCCAGCAATGTGAGTTGTGAGCGTGAGCGCTTGTACCGTGAGTTGAGAGTGGCCTTTTTGCAAGTCCTCGGAGTATGCCCCTTAAGGATTGCACCTTTCTTTCTGTACCGTATTTATTTGGGATATGTGTACATAATTTTCTATTAATGTACGAACTTTCTTGTTATAGTTATTTGAATTCATTGCTTATCTCATTGGACTAAATTCTACCCTTCCGGGTCTTCGGATCCGTGGGTGGCGGCATGACCTTCGGGGTCCCTGCGGGGGGTCCGGGAGGTCGGGTCGTTACAGTGGTATCAGATCTCAGGGGTCCAAAGAAATTTGTAATGGGTAATAACTATGGTGTCCAAAAGAAAGGTACTCGTGCGCTGCTGGACCGTCCGTATAGAGTTGTTGTTAGGTGTAAGCAATTGGTTCTTGTTGCAGGTGGCTAGCTTCCCAGTAGGGTCCGAGTGTGAGCTGTAGGAGAGTGGGCTGCTGTTGTGGGTGCACGTGCTTCGAGCGTGTGGTGTTGTTTCGCTTGTGCTGCGGTGGCTTCATCTCGGCTTGCGCGTCCGTGTGAGTGTGTCGCGAAGACTGAGAGAGCCTATGTGGTGTGTGGACCTTCACCAGTGCAGGGCTGTTGCCTGTGGATCCGGGCGGAGGTGGATGCCTTGTTGGTGTCCCCTTGTTGTTGGGGTGTGTGTTGTGTCAACTGTTTGTTTGGCTTGTGTGCCTGTGCGCCTTTGTGCTCTGTGCTCTGCTCAGTCGACATCTTTGCTCGAGCTAAGCAGATGCCTTGTGTGCCATGTTGCACCGCTGGGTGAGCACTGCGACACTGTCTGTGGTTGTAGCGACTTTGGTTGGCTAGTTGTGAACTCTGGTGGGGTGCTCCCGAAGTTCTTCTCTGTTGGTTCTGGTGGAGGTGAGGTTTGCCCAGAACTGTGTTGTGCTCGTTTCTGGTTGTTGCGACCTTGACCTCTGGGTTGAGGTGCATCGCTTGACTACTGTGTTCTGGTGGTGTTTCCCAGAACTGTTTGTTGTTGTCCTAGTGAGGGTTCCTCTCCCTCTGGGACTATTCCTGTGCTTGTTGAAGTCTTCCGCTGTGTTGCCTCTTTGGTTTGAGGTCTATGTTGTCTGGTTGGTTGATGTTGCGTTGCCCTCTGGATTGAGGTGCATCGCTTGGTTGCCCTGTGTTTTGGTGATGTTTCCCAGAACCGTTGGCTGTTGTCCTGGTGAGGGTTGCTCTCAGGATTGTTCCGGGCTTATTTCTGCCAGCTGTTGTGCTACTTCATGGTTGAGGCATGCTGTTGTTGTGTTGGATGGTGCATTCTGGTGGGTTTTCCAGAACGGCGCCTTGGTGGTTCTGGTGTAGGTTCTCCCTGAACCAGTTGTGTTGCTTCCATGGCTACTATGTTCTCTCTATTGGCCGTGTGTTTTGGCTGTTGGTTTGGGCTGTGTTCTGGTGATGTTTTCCTAGAACGATTCTTGGCGCTTTGGGGGAGGTCTCCCAAAGCCTTGTGTTTGTTTTGGTTGTCGCTGCTCTCTCTCTCTGTGGAGATGAGCTGTCGCTGTTGCGGTTGGACTATCCGTGTTACAGTCTGTTTGGGCGTTGTCGATCGAGGTGTTGTTCCCTTGGCCGTGTGTGTCTGGCCGTGGTGCTGGCCAGGTTGTCTTCCTGTCGTTTTCGAGTTTCTTAGCTGCACTGGTGAGACTTCGTGTGTCCCCATGGTCGGGTGGCTTGCTTCGTTTCTTGCGCCCTTCGTGCTCTGTCAGATGGTAGTCTGGTGAGTGCCGTGGGTGTCTAGCTGATTGTGCTTCTGTGGAAGTGCCGGTCTCGCTTAGCGGTTTTTCCTTGTGTGTGGAAGAGACTCACCGTGAGGGTCTCTTTCCTCTGCTTTCCGTTGGTTGCTCTAGGTGATGATGCTCCACTGGGGTGTTATGCAGCCAGGGTGCGCATTGTTGCGACCTGGGTGGAGTCATCTTCCCTTGAGTTTCTTTTGGGTTGAGCTGGTTGCTCCCCTTGTTCCGGTTTTCCTTGGATGGTTGTGTTGCACTAGCACTTGTGGTGTTGTGCAACTTTTGGGTTGGACTGTTGCGTGCAGTCTGCTTGTCTACCTCTGGTCAAGGTGGTGGCCTTGACCTTGTGTGTGGCCCTGTGTTTGGCCGGTTCGCCGTGTCGTTAGCTTCCAAGTTTCTTGGTTGTGCCGGCGGGACCACTTGTGGGTCCCTGTGGTTTAGTTTGGTGGTTGCTTGCATCTGTGCCGACACTCTTGCCGACGATTGTTGGCGAGCGTCGTGGTGTTCGGCTGACTGTGCCTCCTGTGAGAGTGCTAGCCTTGCGTTGTTGTTTTCCTCTGCTTCCCGTGGGTTGCTTGGGGTGGTGGTGCTTCACATGGATTGATGCCGTGTCGCGCACTGTGGCGACCTTCGTGGCGAAGGTCCCTCCCTTTTGAGCTGTTTTGAGGTTGAGCAGGTTGCTTCCCTTGTGCGCGTTGTTTTCTTATGGTGCGATAGGTTGTGGTGACCTATTGTGCCATCTCTTGCTGTGCTGGTTTCTTGTTGCCTGACTGGACGATGTAGGGCAGCGTGCCCTGTGTTCAGTGTGAGGCAGCACCAGTTTTCTATTGTTTGGCTTGCTTGTGCAAGCATCATCCAGATGTGTATTTCCGCTTGTGCCTCATCTGTGCTTGGAGGCACTTGTCGCCGTTTGGTGTGTGGCCCTCTCCGCCTATGGTGGTAGGAGCAGTGCCTCGTGTTGTGCACTTCTAAGAGCCAATATGGTGGTTGCGCTCTCGAAGCTGCTGGTTCTCTACGTGTTTTACTTGTGTTGGTCTCTGGTGGAGAGTCCCTTTCGGTTGGCCTTGGCTCGTTTATGGCCATGGTGCAGTTGTGTATTGCACCTTGAGTGTGTTTTCTTTTCGATGCTTCGTGTCCTTGTGCCTAGAGGGTTTGCGGCCGGTGTGGCATGTTCTGCCTTTTCAGGCTTGTGGCTTCTTGCGTGTGGCTTTTGGCAGGTCTCTTGTGGAGAGTCCTTCCTGTTTGCCTATGTTGTTTCGGCCTGTGGTGCAACTATGTTGCATCTTGCTTGGCTTTGGTGCTTGTGGTGGCACCATGTGCTCGTGATCAGGTGGTTTGTTTTATTCTGTCTGGAGCCTTGGTGCATTGTGTTGCACCTTGGGTGGCTCCTGGTGCTTGTGTTGGCACCGTGTGTTGTGCCGTGTGTCCTGATCATAAGCTTTGTGTGTCGCTTCGCGAGTTTGCTCGGTGTTTGAGGCATTGAGCTTTCTGCCTCTGAGACACATCGTGCTGGCCGTGCCTTGTGGCTATACCGTTACCGCTGTGGGGTGGCTGCTTTGCTTTGTCTAGGTAGCCCTATCAGTGGTACGCCAGGCTTTGGTCATGGCCTGTGTCCAGTGTTTCCCCTCACGCCTTGGGGAGCGAGTGTGTTCGGATGGGGTACCCTGTTTTGGTTTGGATTTCTTTGAGGTCAACGTGCTGCCCTCGACCTCTGTAGTTGTTTCATTTTCCGTGTGGTTTGCCGACGTCTTGAACTCTTGGCTTTGCCAGCCTCAGACGTTTTCTTTGGTTTTGCCTATGTGTATGTGCCTGTGGAGCCTTTGGTTTAGTTTTTATGTGGCTCCATAGTCGTTGTGTGTCCTTATCGGACCAGGAGGATGATCAGGGTAAGATCTAGTGGTGCTGGCAGACACTAACTTGCTCTCCGTGGTTTCTCCACGTGCGTGTTTTTCCGCTTGGTTTTAGGTCACCATTAAGAAACTCTCGTTTGGCCTTACCATAGGTGCTAGCTGTTGCTAGTTGTGCGGAGCCATTCAGCGGAGTCTTGTGGATGACCTCTTGGCGTTTTCTCGATTTTCTGTCAGTAGCTGCGTCCTCTGTTTAGTCATTGACGACAGAGTGAGTTACTGACCGGTTGGTCTCGACAGCATGGTCTGTTGAGGGCTCAGTCGCATGGTTTCCAGCTGGCGGTTTCAGTATTTCTGGTCAGCTTGGTGCGCGCCTGTGGAGTTGTCGACATCTACTTGTGTGCTCTGCGCCGTTGTTGTGCGCCCTGTGAGCCGTCAGATGTCTGTTTAGGCACTCCCTTTGTGGCGGGGTCGTGGTGGTGACCATCGGGAAGTCGCAGTGCAACTTGGTGGTCCCTTTGCACCTGTTGCCTTCTCCGACCGGGTTTCGCCCTTAATTTTGAGGATGAAATTATTTTTTTGTTGGATGTATTGTAACATCTCAGGCGTTCCGGTTTCCCCCATTGTGTGTTTGGATGACTGGCCGCTAACGCGTCCTATCTGGATGACGTGTTAGTGTCGCGATGGAGCTACCCTTCGCGACAGTCATCCAGGTCGCGACCACCTAGTGCGTCGCATTCCTGTTGCGCCTGGTCAACTGGTTGCGATAGGGTTCTACTTTTTGGTCGTCTGGCGCCTGTCAGAAGGGCAGGCGTGTCAGAGCAGGCTATCTGGTTGTCGCGGCATCCAGGAGGGACGCGTTCTGGTCGGGGTGAGGGCGGCCGTCACGTTAATGTTGGTAACGCGACGCCCTGTCCTATCGCGTTCTG